>JARHVA010004948.1:1247500-1378652 GCA_037957365.1 Torreya grandis | reverse complement strand
GTCTCCTTTGAAAAAGTTTTGAAGGACACTGAAGACAAAAGTAACCCTTAAATAAAAATTCTCAAAGGGCACATAGAAAAAAAAATGTCCCTTCAAAAAAAGGTGGCATTTGGGAAAAGACTAAGGAAAAAGTGCCCTTCAGAAAAGTTTTGAAGGGACACTTGGGCAAAAAGTGCCCTTCAAAAAAAATTTAAAGGGACACTTAGACAAAAAATTACCCTTCAAAATTTTTATGGTCACTTGGACAAAATAAGTGCCCATCAGAAAAAATTATGAAGGGACACTTGGGGAAAATAAGGCAAGTGAAGTGCCTTCAAAAAATTCTGAAGGGCACTTTAAAGGGAAGTGGCCTTTCGAAACTTTTTCGAAGGGCACTTTGGGGCAAAGACAAAAAGGGGATAAGGCAAAACAAAGCTAAGGGAAAAATCAATGAAGGGAAAGTAGAACAAGGAAAGACCAAAATAACAAAGGCCCAAACACAAAAAATGAGCAAGGAAGAATGAAAACCACCTGAAGAGGAAACACAAAGTAGCTATGTAAAAAAAGGGTCAATAGGTATTATAGATATTTGGCCTTCTTGGCCAAGTAATTTTTTATGGATAAGTCTATGCATAGATTACAGGTCATTATACATGGTTATTAGAGACCACATCTTATTACTTATTTTCTAGGTCAAATTAGTTTGATGCACCCTATGACACCTATAGTAATGAAAAGATTTTAGGCACAACATATGAGGTAGTATCAAGGTAATGGAGGTGTAGGAGAAGATGTGGATGTGGATGTGCCTATGACATAGATTTACTAACTAAGACCTTTAGGATGGTAATTCTAATAGAAATAAGTAGAGGTAACTAATATAGAGATAGAGGTAGTTATGGTTTTACCATAGTAGGTTTTGTATCTATCACCACAGCCACCACCATAATGACATAGATAGAGGCATGTAGAGTAGCATCCATAGGTATTGCACCAGTTAAGGGATATGAATGAGCTAAGGTATATCCCTTAGTATATCCTATAGTGATTTGGTCTATTATCTAATGTATTCATACTAGTTTGAATCTATGCTCGTGTTCTCCATCTTAGTTGTGCCACCACATAGAACCCATTCTCCAAAGGAAGTTCTTGGTAGGTGAGTCGATGGAGAGACAGTTGATGAGTAATTTTTTATTTTTTTTGTAGTTGATGTTGATTATTTTGAGAATAGGTAGATATAAATGCTACATAGATGACTTTTTTGATATATATATGCTACTGTAGAGGATGCTAGATGAGTGGTGATGGTATAATAATCTCATCATGATATATTGGATAGTGTGCTAACACATCATGATACTATGGATATGATTGACCCTTTTGTACCTTCTACCCCTAATCATGCAAGTTAGTTTCCTTTGGTCATTGAGGTATCATGTGAGTTGTAGAGATCGATAGATACAACACATGTATCCTTACCAATAAGAGTGAGGTATGGGGAGACGTGAGCATGGTAGACATTATTTGAGGAGTGAGCCACTCATTTGGTGACATCTAGAGAGATAATATGTGTGAAGGTCTAGGTGATCAATTTACAAGGATAGCTTGAGGTCCTATAAACACAAACACATTATTTTTAGTGGAATATTTTGAGGGTATTTTAGCCCATCCATCATTATATAGATAGGTTAGATCACAACCATATATCTAAGATTGTATTATGTTTATAACATTTTATTTTGTATTGTATCAGTTATGTAAGCCATTTATATATATGTATATTTATTGTTATGACTCTTGGATGTTATGGATGTATTTATTTTATTTCTATCACACTTATTTAATTTTTTATATATTGTATGAGAAAGTGTGATGTATTTTGGTTCTTTTCTAGTAAATGTGAGCCAATGCATGGTTAAAAATATAGATAAAAAGTGTAAAATGTAAAAATGTAATTTAAAATGAAATGTAATGTAAAACATGCTAAATATTGTTTGTAAGTATGTAAAACATAAAATAAAGGAAAAAATTAAATGAAAAGTATAACACACTAAATCATGTTAAGAAGCATGTTAAACATAAATGACAAAAATACAAATAAATTGAAATGTAAAACATAATAAATCACGTTAGGAAGCATATACAACATAGATAGACAAAAATGAATTGACATGTAAAAAAAAATTAATCATGTGGGGAAGCATGAAAAACATGAACATAGAAGATTTATAATGTAAGGTACAAGCAAGTGACATGACAAACATAAAATGAAGGATTTATTTTAATTGATTGTTTGAAAAAAATATAGTTGTTTTGTGACTTAAGACATAGTTTGATACTTTATGATAATTTTTTAGGAAAGCCTTGTCCTATCCAAGGTCTTACACTAAAACTAACAAAAGATAAATAAATGAGGTTAATGAAAATTAGGGAAAATAAATAAATGTTTGAGAGTAAGCCCTAGTCTTATCTGAGGTCTTACATTAAAACTCACAAAAGGAAAACCAAAGAAGTAAGATCATATAAAAATCAACACACATTAATGAGGAATATTGGGAAATTTATAATGAAAATGAGGTGGAAAATTATTGACATAGGCATTTGGAATAATTATTTGTAGGCATGAGACATACAAGGTAAATAGATAAGTGTTAAGAAATTGTTAGATGATAAAATCATAATATATTTGTTCATATTAGACACAATGTTTTTGTATAATATGTGTATTAATTATATCAATTCATGAAATTGATATATATAATAAAATTAAAGTGGTCCTACCTTCCCAAAATATGTTACCTATTCCTCAGGACCCCTTATAGACCCATCATTCTACTATGATTGCATGAGAAAGTAGGGAACATTATAAAGAAGTTTTGAAACCTCCTATCCTTGTCTACTAGTATAACACACCCTAAATGATATTTTCCCTATCATGAGGCCAACTATGGAGTTTGAGTGTTGACTACAAATAAGAGATGTGCTAAAATAAGAAAAATGTCTTTTAGTGTGATTTTGACTTTTGAATGTTTTATTTTGACTTTTTATCATTTCCTTTTGATTAACTAATTTGGATTTTAAATTTTTTATGTATTTTTATATTCCTCCTCCATATATATTCATAATGACCAATCATGAGTGATAAAAATTGAAAAACATAATAGGCTTTATGATTTGGTTATAGGATATAAAGTACCTATAAATTATGTCATCTTGCTAAATAATTAGGCTTGACCATAAACAAATATATAATCTCAATACTAACCATATGTGTTCTTATTATGTAGTAAGAATATATGGAAAGTGATCACCATATATATTAATGCATGACATGATACAAAGAAAAATATGCTTGCTAGTTAATCATAGGGTAAAGATTAGGATATTAAAGGGTGTGGGTTTAAAACCATATCACAAGAATAACTTTATGATCCAAATGAATTATGTAAAAAATGTAAATATAAATTATCCCAAAAAGAATATGGGAAGAATAAATTAAAATGGCATTTGATCCATTAAATAATGTTAAGTGATAAGTGAGACATAAGATCAACATATACCCATAAATCAAATCAAAATCATATGAAAATGTAATAAATAATGTGATAAAACACCATAATGTGTTCATAATTCCTAATAAATTTCATGTAAATAATCATCCATAACATCTAATACATCCTTGCATAACTATAATCTAAGTTTAATCAAAATCTCTTCAATCTTTGCAGAGAGCCATGAAAACAATTCCTGGTGCATTATCTCTAGAAAGAAAGTGGGTATGCTAGAATAATAATGATGATCATGAGGGAAATCATATAAGGAATACTTGATGTGAGGGATTTATGTTTAACTATGAGTAATATCCTCATATTTATAAGGAGTTTAGACCATAGATAAGGTGTGATCTTTATTTGTCAATGACCTAGAGTATGTAAATGAGTTAGTGAAGGCATAGGCCATGAAAAATAATGAATGTGTTGTATCACTCAAAATAAATATGTATAATATGTGGTACACTGATTCCAAATGAAATAAATTTCCACATATTTAGGGATGTGTTCTATAAGTATCTTAGAGGAGATAGGCTATTTTTGATAGATTATACCTTCTCTATATGAAGTGTATCAATATACTAGTGAATGTATAAATTATGATTGGAATAATTATTGCATGTGCCTTTAAAATAACAAGTACATATAGTATAGTAAAATGTGAAGGTAAACTATCTTTAGTAAGAGTAGAGCTTGAGGTTTGTTATTTTTATTGTTGTGCGTGACAATCATTGGCTGAATGACTAGTAACCTTATGGAACTCATAATATGAATCATCTAACCATTATGTTAGAAGAGAATAAAGATTAGGAAAATATAGTATGCCATCACCAATAAGATAATTTAGAGTAGGATCAAGACTAGATTGGGCCACTACAAGAGATGAGCTCAAAGTGGGTTGGTGTAGTGTAGCTGGCATATTTGGAGGAAGTATGATTGAAGGATATGAGAATAAAATTGGTAAGGTCCTATCATAACATGATCAATAATAATACTCTAAATGGGATCAAAAGTGATTGTATGAGAAGTAATGTGTGTACTCCATCTCATACTAGTGAACATCAAGTAAATAAGAACTAATCTTAGGTACCATAAAAGAATAATGAACTACAAGAATAGAACTAAATGAATGTTGTAAATAAGAATGATATCTAAATATGTATGCATTTTTATCTTGAGTAAATCTAGCTAAAAATAATTCATCTAAAGAATATCCATCATCATAATTACGAGTGTGAAAATCTATAGTAATAATTTTATCAATTCCAGAGGCATGATGGATGGAGTGTTTAGTCTTTTTTAGAGTGATAATAATTTAATATAATGGTTTGTGATGAGACCGATGTCATAAAGAATGAGATAATTGATTAATTATGTAAGGAGAGAGATCATAAGTTTTAATTTTCAAAATAATCTCATCAGGTTCATCATTTCTTAAATCTAAGAGATTATGTGGTATATTTCTTATTAATTTAGGGTGACCATTATAACCTCTAATAGAGTTTATAGGGTAATTAAATCATTTTTAATGATGAAAAGGAATGTTAGGTAAAGGTTTGAGGTTAGGTATTATAAAAACACTTCTTTCTTGAAATTGTTCAAAATTCCAAGGATTGGTGTCTCCTTAAATCTTGCATATAACACCATTTTAAAGGAAATTTAATGCATTATCATGTTGAAGAGGGTATGTATCTCATGTGATGTGTCTAAGTTTAACCAATTTAAATTTTATATGATAGTTATAAATTAAATACCATGACTTTGTTTTGTACCATGATAGGGGGAACTATGATAGGAATCTAAACAAAACCTAAAGGAGGTACTTATCTTCTATAATATAATTAACATGTATTTTGATTATTTTTGAAATTAAATTATAAATATCCAAGTGTTTTGATGAAATCAATGGAAGCCATACAATTCCCTAAACCTTCATCAATAAAAGAATGCTTGACTTGGATATATCATATTTTGATGTTAATGAACAAGATCATTCACATGAAGATATGTCATTTGGAATAATTGGAGTGATATAAAATTTGAGTGAAAGATAAGTATATACTATTTCATAAATGTAGATAGACATCTCTTAACACTACCAAAGAATGTTATCTTCAAACCTAGACAAAGTGGCTTCTTACCCCATAAGTGGAAGGATATAGATGTTCATTTCAAATAAAAGTTTCATTAGTTGATTATGATGATGAGGGTAAGTTATTATAAGTTGTAAGAAATTTATTTTAAATGGGAGATGTGAAAGTTAGGTTTAGATCCCATTCATGATATCTAGTTAGAATTTTATCAGAAAAAAGTACATAGTGTTGAAGTAAATCCTTTGAAAGTGTAGCAAAAGTGAATTTTTAAATTGATGTTGGTAAGGTATATTTGATTGGGATTTAAAAAATTTAGGTTGATAGAGTGTATCTGATGGTGTTGATGTAGATAATGTACTTGACTTATTGGTTATGTCTTTTGAGGAAGAGGTGCCAACAATAGATTAATTTAGAATTTCCATGTGAGATGTCTTGGTTAAGGGAGGGGTATAAGTTATATCGATAGAGAGTGAGTTAGTACCTAACTATATAATTTGATTATATAAATGTGAGTTAATATATTCTTTTGTAGACTTTAATGAATTTGGTTCTATGTGCCCAATTTTGTAAGATGAGATGTGTAGGAATCTTGAACAATACAAAAAGTCAAGAAATTGTTTTAGTTTGAAGTTGGATAAATATTGATATAATAAACTACTCTCCTCATATTATTAATGTTAATAACAATATCATAATGAATGGTAGAATTTGGTTCCACATAACTTTCAACATTATTGGTAGTGGGAGGTTGGTTGGTAATAACTTGATGATTAAGAAGGGGATCCTTGTAAATAGCCAAGTGAGAATTAGCTTGATTAAAGGATTCATATTTAATTTTGGTTTTATAAGCCTTGGATATCACTTCATAAACTTATTGAGATGTATATTAGGTCCAATAAGATATTCCATAGTAAATATTCATATTTGGCAATAAGTTTCATGAGAATGGCCCCAACTGGCATGATACCAATAGAATTTATGTGGATTATACCAATGTTTTGTAGGGTGATTAGGATCAAGATATAATGTTGAATGATAAGGAAGATACTTTTTAATATCTTCTAAGGAAAGTGGTGTATGTATTTCTACATCATATTCTTAATAAAATGTAGAACTAGGATGAGGATTGTTGAAAATTGAGGATAAAAGAGTAGACTCCATGGGACCACTAGGAGTAATGGATTGAATGTTGTGTATGGAATAATATGTATTTGTAACACCGTCATTGGTTGTATGTCTATTTTTATATTTCATAATAATGAGTTCCTATGGGATGGTGTGAAGGCTCAAATTATTGTACAAGAAAGTCTTGACATTTGGCTTGATTGAGGGATTCTTCTAAATATTTTTAAGAAAGAGTCCTCACACGATATTATAATTTAAGGTGAAGAGAGTTAGTGAATAATAGAAATATATTTTTATCTAACATGTTATTCTCAAATTATTTAGACAAGTATTTCAACCATTTGATGAATACTTGGGTTGTTTTAGATTATAATTACTTACAATTGATAAAATGAGCTAGGTTATTTTTAGGAAGGTTATTAATTTGAAATTATTAAATCAATGAATTGAATAAGTCTTCCAAGCTAGAGATAGAATGAGTTTTATGTATATTATGTCAATTTAGATAATTATCTAAAAAGGTTTCAGATAATATCTTGGTAGTGGTGAATGTATTGAGTTTAACCCAATATTTGTATAAGTTTTTGAAGGCTTTCAAATATAAGGTTGGATCAATGATCCATTTTAAGTGATAGTGGTAACTATTCCACATATGCTAATGTTTGTAATTATATGGACTAAGGGTTAATCATGTAAATGTTTAATGGCCTTGTTAAGAATTATAGGTTGACGTATAATATTACCATGTGTATCTTTAATGGGAGGTGAGGGGCATTAGGATTTTTTATCTTGCATTGAATAGGTTGAGGATGATTTTATAAATGCATAATAAGTTTTTAATTTGTATCATTTCATTGATGCAATTAGTTTGAAAAGTATCCATTTGATTAAAATGATATAATAAAAGTTGATTAGTACTAATGGTATTTTGGCTAGTGAAAGTAGCATGGAATGCATTAGTGATATGAAAGGCATTAGTAGTTTGAGATGTAGTAGTATTTACCTAAATTTATGTAATAATGTGCGTATTTTAAGTATATACACTAAATGTAATGCCTACCACGTTTATGGAAATGGGTTGCATGGAGGATGAAGAAGGCATGGAATATGATGGCATGTTAGTATAGGAAGGCAGGAAAGAGAAGGATGTGCCACAAGATATAGAATGACTTACCCCAAATATTGTAGCAAAGCTAGGTGAAGGTGAAGGGTTTTTTCCAATGTGAGGTCCCATAATGAGGTTTTAAATGATTATGGGATCCTTGCCTTGATGTTTAGGGTTTTCATTGATGAATAAGATCATCTTAAATGTATATTCAAGATCACTTTCATCTTCTACCATAGGTAGGAATAAAATGTTAAGAGAAGAAAAATGGAGAGGAGTCCCATAATTAGTGGTTTTATTAGTAACATGTATGTTGCTAATATTGAGATTATCTACCACATGATAGGGTAGATTCATCTTAGATGTTTTAAGAGGATTAATAATATTCATCATGTTATTTTTATTTTGTTGTGAAGCTTCATCAAATAGGTTTTTCATGATGAAAAAGAAACTTATCGGGACACTTACTATATAAGTGAACATTTTAGAGGATAAAAATTAACTAGATCAAGTTGTTCGATCAAATTATATTGGAAGGATAATAAAATAGTATATAAATTAGCTAGATCGAGCCAGTTAATCTAGTTGCAAAATTAAGATAACATAATAGTCTATAAACTGACTAGATTGAGATGGTTGATCTAGTTAGAAAAGCATGATAATATCCATCTATAAACTGATTAGATCAAGCTAGTCGACCTAGTTGAGAAAAAAGAAGATAATATAATAGTCTATAAATTGATTATATTGAGTTGGTTGATCTAGTTTGTAAAAATAATAATAATGTCTAAAATTTGGCTAGATCCATCTAGTCGATTTAGCTGGGAAAATAAGAAAACATAATAGTCTACTATATTAAGTTGGTTGATCTAGTTTTATAGTAAGGTAATAGAATTTTAAACTATTAAAAATAGAATATCTAGTTTTAAAACATAATTAAAATAATCATATAGGAAACTAGATCAATATGGTCAATCTAGTTGAAACACACAACATAAAAATTGTATCAATGTTGGTTGATAAATTTTACAATACAACATATAATAACCAGAAGAAAGAATAAAATGTATCTTTTTTAACTACTAATGATAATTAATTATCCAAAAATAAGATTAGGAGGTTGTGTTAAATATTTTTTTTGACATTATAGGCTTACAAATATATTGACTTGTCCATTAGATAGTGATGGCCCAATGTTTAATAGCACTAACTATGGAGTAAGTTCCATTATCATAGCCCAATAAATCTAGTTTCAAGGGTAATATAGAAGTATATTCTTGGTGATAACCACTAATAGATGCACCACAAAATCAAATGGATGGATGGATTCCTACAGTTCAATAAAAAGGGAAATCGTAGGCATTTCTCAATTATTGTGAGGTACATGGAAACTAAAGACCATGTTTACTTCTAGAATATGGTTATGAGTATTGAGAAAATCCACTCACATCAATGATATCTATAAATTATAAGTAATGACCCTAAATAGAATATCAATTAGCCCATCACAATATTAATTAAGTAATTTTAAAACTATCGATACATAATTTCTATGGAAAACCAAACAAGATGGAAATAAAGGTAAAAATCAGTTTATCTAAAACCAAGTTGCAATTTTTGAAAGAAAATAAACAAGAAACCAAATTTTTATTTCAAAATTAAAACTGATTATAATTATCATGAAATTAAAGGTTAATTTCCTTTGCTTATGCTATAAAATATAACATACAGAACAAGATTGAGTAGGTTGATCTAGTTGAGTAAGAAATACATAATAAGATTTAGATAGTCAATATCATCTATTAAAAAATTAGGCCTAAAAAAATTAAATTGAGATAATCAATGTATTTTGTTATGAAAAACAAAGACACTAAATAAGATTGAGCTGATCGATCTTGTTTATGTTTTGTGTATAGTTTGATAGAACTAACAATTGAGTAAATTAGTAAGAGAAATTTTTGAACTTGAAAAGTAAGAATTGTAAATTGTAAAAAATTGACAAGATAGAAATTATAAGATATTAATAATGAACCTGGAACATATAATAACATCAAATAGGTTAATATAGTATAATTACTATTGTTTTGTTGATTGGGTTGTCTAGGAGAGGTTTTTAATTATATAAAGGGGAAAAATTGAAAACATAGTTAATAATCAAAATAGATCAAGTTGATCTAGTTTATGAAGACATAAAATATGACTATTAAACAAAATAAAAAAGATTGATTTAGTTGACTATAAATAAAATGTAGAAAGTAGGAAAATGATTGGATTAACCAATTTAATTTACTTAGTTAAAAAATGAAAGTTACATATAACAAAATTAAGTAAATTGATTTTTTATATATAAATGAAAATATAAAAAGATAAAATAAAGATTTATTCAATTATACTTATGTTTCATGTGGACAATGGAGAAAATGGAGAACAAGGAAGGAAAATTGGCATATGGACTTTAGCAATTTGATTTTCTACTTGGGTGGGAATATGAAAATAGTCATATGGACATTGCTTGGAAGCTAAATTGCAATATTCTAAGCAATAATGACTCCTCCAAAGTCAATGTGGCCCCCTGTGATGCCCATCATGGGAATTACATGGTGTATAAAGGACCCAAAGAGATGGATTTCACTCAAAGGTAGATAATTAAGATCGATATTTCTTAGAAAAATAATGACTCATGTTACCCCAAACTATCTTGGGTAGATAGGGTAAAAGGCAAAATCTTGGTGGGCCATGAAAAATCTAGTATCCAAATGTTCCTAGTGATTCTATACAATGAGGTTTTGATTCCAATATCTAACCCCATGGTGGAATAGGCTAACATAGAACTAGCCAGATCCATCTTGGCTAGGGTGAATGGATTTTGGCCAAATATAGATTCATTTTTTAGCTAGACTAACTCTAAGTGAAAACCCAAAGGACACCTAGAGGTTGTTTCTATGGCTAGAGGGTTTTTTCTAGTCAACTTCTCCTTACAATAATATTATATAAATATTCTTTGTAAAGGGCCTTTGTTCATGGTCAAAGCTAGCATGGCTACCATTAGGTGACAATCTAGTTCAAATCTTTGTAGAACTACCATGGATGATGTTCCAATTTGGTTACTTCTCCCATAACTCCCTTTATAATATTGGCACCTAGAAGATATTAAATGAATTTATAGGCTACTAGGGTAACCCATAACCATTGATCTAATAAATCTCTCACTCAAGGATGGTCATGACTTGAGTGCACATCTTTCTACCATTAGATAAGCTACTAATCAATAAGATCAAAATAAGATCTAAATATGGAGAATGGATGCAAAAAAAATTTAATGATAACAAAGCCATCATTTTCCTATGTTAAATTATTCCTAACCATATGTTAAAATACTACCCTAATAAAAATTAGGATCTTATCACTCCCAAGCACACATGGACTTGCAAGGATGATCCAAAATAAGGAACATAAAGATGATCAACCACTTATAATTATATCTCCCAAGGCTTTACTAAATGTTTCAATCCTTATCGATATAAAAGGTATTTCATGCAATAATTCATTTGCTCCTCTTGAACTATTTTCTGATTCTATGTCCCTAAGTGAGAAGGTAACCCCCAAGGATCTTCCCTAGACCCCCTCCCTCACCCACCCACCCCCACCTCCCTCCCCCTAGGAAACTTATCAGGACCCCCTTCTCATCCTTCCCCCTAGTAGCTCCTCTTTCCCCCACCCTTTCACTAAGTAATGGCTACCCCTTCTAAATGTGTCACTCTCTTGAGTGAATCAGGCCTCACCCCTTTTCCTTCTCTCATTTCCCCATCTAACCCTAGTTCATTACCATTTCCTTATCCCCCCTTATTTTTACCTCCAGTGGTCCTTTCCCCCTTTCTCCCTTATGGTCCCTTCAACCATACCTACCTCCCCCTCATTCACTTTCAAGTGCTTACTTCTTGGGAATATGTCATCCACCTAAGCTCAAATCATTCTAAGAGACACATTAATATCTAGCTCAAAAATACCCCCTTTTTTACCTTGGACTATGAAAATATCCCCCTTTCTAAGAATGCATTTTTATCTCCATTTCTAAAGACTACGAATCGCACCAAATATTTGGGACAATGCTCTGTGACAAAATATCCAACCTAGGAAATGATCTATGAAGAAGGGTTTACCACAAATTCCAAAATTTAAAAACAAAGGAAAAAACTAATATTGGATTCAACCCAAAACTAGTGAGTAGGTCACCCAAAATGGTCATAAGGATTTATAAATAGCTAAATAAATAGCTAAGAGTTCACAACAAATACTCAAAATAAATTGGGATAAGAAATGAAAATCCTAACATGAAATTTTAGAGGGTTAAACAAACCTAGGAAGCAAAGGACCCTTTGTAGCCTTATTAAAAGATTCAACCCTACTATTTTGCTTATCTAAGAAACTAAAATGTTTGAAACTACTTCAAGATCATATGTTGAGAAAGTTTGGATAAAAGCTCAATTATTAGCATCAGATTCTAAAGGCTCCTTAGGGGGCCTTGAAATTTTTTAGAACCTAGAGTATCTTGAAGGAAATATTCTCTATAGACCAATGACCAAATATTTATTATCTTTAGAGACTTAAACGATAATTAGGAATCGATCCTCTCCAATGTATATGCCCCAAATGTCAAAAATATTATAAATAATTTATGAGAAGGCCTACTTTCCTTCCAAAGGACTTATGATAGCTGGAACAAGATTATTACTAAGGACTTTAATAGCCCCTTACTCTTAAGGATAAAATAGGGGGGCATATATATCTCATAGAAAGCATGATGGATTTTAATGACTTTAGTACAAGAGCAAGGATTGCATGTGTAGACCAAAATGGAAAGCTATTCACATGGTCTAATAGAATATTAGGTGATAATTTGATTCAGGTCCACCTTGATAGAGTTTTTATCTCCTTAAATTGGGACATCCATTTCTCTACTAGGCTCTTTTCCCTACCCAGAATCGGGTCAAACCATAATCCTTTGATCTTTAAAGGCAAAAAAATCTTGAAACAAAAATGTAGTCCCTTCAGATTTGAAAGCATGTGGCTTCATCACCCAAATTTGATTTAATATTAAATAAATGGTGGAAATAACCATTATTGAGCTAAGACATTTATTTTGAAAAACAATCAAGTTTCTTCAAGGTAAAGTTGAAAATTTGGAACAAGGAAGTCTTTGGTGATATCTTCCTATAAAAAGGGTCACTAGAGGTGGAAATAATGACAATCAAATAAATCTCAACTATGGATGGAAATAATGAAAAGATTAATCAAAGGGAATTTTTTTTTTTTCTAATTTCACAACCATGAGGCAAGGGAAGAAACATATTGGAGACAAAAGACCAAGTGAACTTGGGTGAAAGAGGGGGATAGAAACACCAAGTTATTCCATCACTCAGTGATGAGATATATAAATGTGAACAAAATTAGTCAATTACAAATGGATAATGGGAATATTAGCAAATATTATGAGGATATTTCCTACCATATAATCAATTTTTAAAAAAATATTCTCATGAAAGGTCTTCTTTATGAAAAACTAGTGGATAACACTTTGAATAGCTTTGATCTAGTTATATTTGACATTGGAAATGCTTCCCTTACTAATGACTCATATGAAGAGGAGGTAAAAAATGTGGTCTTTGTGTTGTAAGTTTTTAATGCCCTATGACTTGATGGTTCCCCCTCTTTTTCTTCCAAAATTTTGGGATATTTTTCACACTAAGGTTGAGGTAGCATCTAGGGAATTCTTTCAATCTAAAACCATTCTTAGAGAAATGAATAACACTTTCTTAGTTCTAATTAAAAAAAATCTAAGAGAAAACTATTTACAAGACTTCCTTCCTATCATCCTTTGCACTACCACTTACAATATTTGTTCGATCATCTTGGTGAAGTGAATGCAACTTCTTCTAGATAAAGTTATTAGGGAAAAATAGGGAGCATTTGTGGCTAGAAGAAAAATAAAAAATGGAATCATATGGGTGCATGAATCCATTCATTCCATTTCCAAATCCCTAAGGAAAGGAATGTTCCTTAATCTAGACATGACTAAAGCATATGATCAAGTCTCTTGGAATTTTCTAATGATGATCTTGGAAAATTTGGGATTCAATCAAGATATAATAAAAATGATCTGGAATTGCATAGATACCCAAAAATTCTTTATAATCATGAATGGGGTACCAAAAGGGTTCTTTTTAGATTTCATATGACTAAGATAGGGAGACCCCCTCTCCCCATACCTATTCATCATTGTGGAAGAAACCTTGGCAATGAGTTTGTTGAAATCCTGCACATAGGGTTTGATCAAAAGAATCTCAATGACACTTAATATTGAGCCTTTCACTCATGAATAATTCATATATGATACGATCATTTTAATAGAAGCTTCTATGAAGGTGTTGATTCTTGAAAGTGTATCATAGGTGGTTTTTAGTGTTTTGGAAACACTACTTAATTCTAGATTAAAAGAGTCCAATGCATGAGTTGTAGGTTATGATATTGATGATATGTTTGGTGGAATAGGAACTGAACAAGTGAATTGTTTCACAAAATTTATAATGTTTGGTTATTGAGCAAAAATATGTCCTAATAGTTAACTTGTGAAAAATAATTAATCTAAACTAAGTGAAATGAATTATGCTCAAAACTAAGTCTAAAATATAAGCTATAGTGGATATTTACAATGGAAACTAATCTAAGGTGAGTTTATAAAAAATTAAGAAAAAAGAAGGGTAGGGCAGAGAAGAAATGTATTGTTGATCTTCATTACAAACATTATAAAAAAGTTCAACTTTCATATAAATGTACACTTAAAACTAATGTACAACATGAAATAGCATAATCTCAAATCCTACCACACATCAAGTAAACATCTAAGGAGGTGAAAATAATGTAAATAAGAACCAAATTCACTTTAAATATTTACCCTTGTAAGCAAATAGCATTAGTACATCTACAATAAGAGAAAAAAAATGAAATAGACCTAAGAACTTTTAATCAATCTATAATTATCACAAATTGATGGCTCTGTATTTAAAGGTTCAAATCCAAAATTCATAAGAACCATTCAAATCTAAAATTTAAACCAAACAAATGAGAGATTCTCCATAATAACAATTCACACAAATAATGAGATAATCTCAAATCCTACCACACATCAAGTAAACATCTAAGGAGGTGAAAATAATGTAAATAAGAACCAGATTCACTTTAAATAATTACCCTTGTAAGCAAATAGCATTAGTACATCTACAATAAGAGAAAAAAATGAAATAGACCTAAGAAGTTTTAATCAATCTATAATTATCACAAATTGATGGCTCTAAATTTAAAGGTTCAAATCCAAAATTCATAAGAACCATTCAAATCTAAAATTTAAACCAAACAAATGAGAGATTATCCATAATAACAATTCACACAAATAATGAGATAATATTTTCAGAATTCTCTACTTGCATTAATTCCTCTAAAATTAGCAAAGTATTCTTACTCAAAAATCCCCCCTTTTTGACAATTGATAGTACCCCTTATATATAAAATTAAGGTGGTATGTCATTCAGTCTTGTCAAATGATAGTTTTACAAGTCTTAAGGATAGTTGTCCTTCTACAACTTTCTAAACTATGACATTTCCTAAATGGACCGACCTATAAGCAATGTGATTTACAAAGTTGTACATGATTTTTCAAAATAACATTCCCTTTTAAAAATTATATAAAATTTTAATTAAAAAAATAATATTCTCAAGTTAACATATTTAACTTTGAGATCTTTTTATTATTGTAGTCCCTTATTTCTGCTATAGGATATTTATTGCTTTATCATGCTGATCATCAATTAGATTTGAGTTAATAATGGGCTCCATGAATATTTTATCTTCCTAATCTATACATAGTTTGATATATTTATTATCCTTTTCTAATGCTTTCTTGATGCTCCTAGCCTCTAAAATCTTCTCTTCTACAGTAAAGATAATTTCCATGATCTTTGTGTTGTCAGCTCCTATCTTTCCTTGGCTCTAATTTTTCACTTTAGGCATGACTTGGGTGGATCTATGATTGAAATCATCATAATTTATTATTCAAATTAAGCTAAGTGTAGTGGTATCCTTTATTATTCTCCCCAATATATTCTCCATCCCATTTTGTAATTGCTTTCCATCCTTAGAAAGATCTACGATTTTAGACCATTTTCTCAAGCTTTTGACCTTGTCTACCAATACTTCCATAGCCATATTTAAATGAGCCAAGTCGACTATTTTGAAACCAAGGATTTGATCTTCTATCAAAATATTGATCAATTCTTTTACTTCATTGCTTTAACTTTACCATTAGTGGATTTGGCCCATGGCCACAATGCTCTACTAGCTTATCACACCCTACTTGGAGCTTATTAATTTTAAAGAATTTAACATATCATATAAAGAAGCTTCAAACATATCCATCATATCCTCTACGATAGATAGGATAGACTATTATAAGTTTTTCCTTTGTTATTTCAAGCCCTTAATGAAAGCATTTAGTTGTTTTGTATGTGCCTCAGCCAACTCTCAAACATCTTTTTTGAAAATGGATCTTCTCCAGGTTTATATCATCCTACTTGAGTCAAACCAACAAAAGCTTCTACTTTTTAGTATGTTATTTCTTCACCACATGTTATGATATTTTTCTCTATCACCCTTATTAAGCCAACAGTCTTTGGGTCAAACTTGACTCCAAATGAAGATTGATTCACTTGAGGAGCATGCATATTTATTTGTGCTTCACTTGATTGACCTCAATCATCCAATCTTCTCTCCTCCTTCTCTTGTAAATCCATAATCCTTGGCTTCATATCTTATTTTAAGGGGATTTTTTTAGCCTTCACCATATACCAAGGATGATGCTCAGTAGGAAATCTCTATAATATAGGTTCATAGATGAACCACTCTAGAATAGCTAGACCATAAATGATGTTTTCTTCACTAAGAAGATTTAATTCACTCAAAGGAGAAGTGAAAGTCACTTTGGGTCTCTTAGCTTTAATAAAAATGTCTAACTCAACCTTCCTCTTAGGGATGTCAATAGGAACTAAGTCCAATACTTCTTTCCCTTTCTCATCCTTGGTTTCTTCAACTTGAGCTTCTTCATCATCTGATTCATAAGTGTTGGATAGCATTCTTAGTGCATCCTCCATAGACTCATTGGTTAACATGCCTTTATCAATTTTACCATCTTTAAAAGTAGGAGAAATAATGTTTATACAATGGATTACCTAGTGTTTCACTATTGTATAATGAAGTCTCAGCATCTAGATTGCAACTATATCATCATATAGTATCTTATCCAAGATATTTTTCTCCTCTTTCTAGGTAATGGCTTGTTGATTTTCAATAGTCCAAAATAAATTTGACTATTTGTTGTTTCTAGTGTTCAAACCATTGACAACAAATTTTATGTCCCTAAACACTCATCCCTCAGCATTTATGGTCAAATAAATCTCAATGTCTTCCTTTGAAACACCCTTTCAAGTTACCATTGCTATGATTTTTGTTCAAATTACTCACTAGTGGACTATAATTTATTTTTGGATTGAATTATCTTTGCATAGGAGATAATTCAATTCTCTTTGGTTTGATTAAAATGATAACAAGGTTAATTAGGGATTTCATACATGTTAATATTTTTTGAAGTTAAATCAAGTTTACATAGAGATTTAATGGTGGTAGTGGAGTTTGAATTGTGAGATTTGTGACTTAGATTGCATTTAGATCCCATATTTATACCTTTGCATTTTTAGGTCCACAAGATATCTTAACCTAATGTGTATGTCGATATGGCACAACCTTATCACTGTATTTATTTTATTTTGAAATTTTATCATTGTTCCTTAAGACACATTTCAACACCTCATTGGGTTTGAGCACTTTGAAAAGTCCACCTCACTTTGCACCATTAATTTGGATTTAGGAGGTCAAATTTTATTGGTTGATATTTTTTTCATTCATCATGGTCATGACATGTATCACTACTATGTTCATTTTAGCCTTGTTGAAAATTCATATTTCATCTTGTACCATTGCATCTTGGTTGCATGGATCAATGTACACCATCAATCTCGATGCTCTAGGTTATATCCTTTGCTCCATGTACCATTGATTTCCTGATACAGTCTTTGTGATGGTGACACTTGTAACCTTATCATTCTTCCCAAGGATTCTTTAAAGTTTTGACTTAATTCTCACTATTGATTAGAATGTGTATGCTTAGTCTCATGCCATAGATCTTTGGGATAATGCTCAAGATTTAACTATGAGCCATTGTTGTGACACTTTTTATTTATGTGCTTGTTCATAGGGCTTTAAAACTTTTGACCTTTCCTCACACCATTAGATCTTTTTTTCCTGATCAAATGTGTTATGTGGATTTGGGTGCTTGACTTATTGAATTTTTATAAGTCCCCATGAGTGTGACACTTATCATTATTGGGTTTGATTTATTCTTGTAGAAAAAATAAAATAAGGATCAAGGAACATGTAAAACTTAGGATAAAGTCTTGGACTAAAGTTTTAATTGTATTAATAAATATGATTAAAAATTTAGGACAAAACATTTTAAGATAATTTTTTAACACATAATGAAGTGTCCCTTTCCTTAATTAGTCTAGGTGAATGATAAAATAGACTTAGAGGGTTTTAGTAAATATATATCTTAGCATATAAATTTTAGAATAAGGTTTTGGTCATGTTAATAAACATGATTAAAACCTTAGTATAAAGTATAAACTAAGTCTAAAATAATATAAAGTGTTCCTTCCTAAATGTGAATAAACTTAACCCACGTAAATTTGAATTAAATTCAGAATAACTTAAACTAACATAATTAGATTAAGGGTTTTTATCAATTATAATATGAATTCAACTAATTGATTAAAATACCAAGGTTCATTGAATGGGGTGAAATTAACATTAGAGTTCAAAAACCTAAATAGTGTTCACATACTTAAGACTCCATTGAACTTGCAACTTGAAACCACATGAAGCAACTATTAGCAACATTAGAAAAAATAAGACAAGGATCAAATGGAAAAATGTCAGGTGTGGATGATCTTCAAATAAAAAAATCTGATCAAGTGACATTTTCAATTCAAAGCACAAATTTGAAAATTTTGAAATAAGGGCCCCCATTTTTTAGAAATAGGGATATGTTGACCTCAATAAGAGGAAGCTAAACAATTGAACTTTATTTTAAAAAATTATGAATCTATCTCTAACCAATGTATGATTTTTTTTTAAAGTTGTCTTTTCTTCATTAACACCCCACTCATACAATAAAAAATAATAACATGAATTTTGGAATGTCAGGTGAGTAAACTACCAAAAAGTTGTTTGGGCATTCTATTATTTGAAGGTAAAATGGATTTAAAGATATGGAACCCCATCATTGATAGAATCCAAAGGAATATTGCAAAATGGAAGGGACATCTCCTCACTCATTAAGGCAAACATCTACTCAAAGCCTTGATCCAGAGTATCCCTGTGTACTAAATGTTCATATTTTGGATACCTACCAGGGTTGTATCTAAAATAGAACAAATACAAAATAATTTATTATGGAGGGGCACTAATTATTGATTCATGTTCCATATTGTCTCTTGGGAAAAATCTTGTTTTCCTAAAATAAATGGAGGATTAGCCCTTAGAAGCATTAAGTCCATGAACAGGGCCTTGATGGCAAAAATGTGATGGAGACTTAAGAAAGAAGATAGAGAATGGGCAATAATTTTTAAGGCCAAATACCTAGAAGGTTCCTAAGAAAATAAATTTATATGGGAAAAAGGTCCAAAGATGGATCCACCTTCTAGAAATCCATTAAGAACTGTAATGATCTTCTACTAAAAAGAATAAAATGGAAAATTGAGGATGGAGAGAAAATAGAGTTCTAAGAGGATGTCTATATTTCCACTACCCCTCTTTCCTCATAATAGACTTGGTCCAATCAATATGTAGTCTTAAAAACAATATGGGGCTCAAAATTTAAAGATTATTATGTTGATAATGGAGTCTTAAAGAGTTTGAAAGTCTTTCCCATAGAAGGATACACAACTAAAGAAGTGCAGGTGATCCAAAATATTAAGTCCTCTATTAGAAAAGTTCACATTCTTTTATTTCCTAAGGAAGATCATTTTTTTGGTAGATAAATACAATGGTATGTACTTAGTGTCCTCAAGACATGCCATTGATCTAAATCTAGAAAGTGAATGGAAATACTAGAAATATTTATGGATAAAACACCTGACCCCCAAGGTCAAATTTTTATTTTTCTTGGTGGCCCAAAATAAGATCTTAATAGTGGATAACCTATAAAAAATAAGACTGATAGTCCCCATTAGATGCCCATTATGCAAAAAAGCTGAGGACTTGATTCATTATCTATTTCTAAATTATCCAATTAGGTCAAGCTTATTTGATTAGATGCTAGATAAATTCAACCTTTCATAGGTTAAACTAGATAATGTTTTTGACATCATTAAGTAATGGAAACCACCATGGAACATCCCATCCCTAGAATTTATATGATATTTGTCTCTCCCACATTTGTTTTGGAGTGTTTGGAAAGTCCATAATGATAACCTTTTCTCAAATAAAAGTCACTAGCATAAAGGGGTATTTATTTGACTATGTCATGCCATTACTAAGAATTATAAATCCTTCCCACCCATGGATAAAAATCTAGGATCCACCTCAGCACAATTGATCTTCAATAATTGGGATGTGGTTTAGAAAACAAGATTCCAATCCAAACATCTAATTTTCAAACACATGAGATGGAAGAACCCAACTAAAGTTTGGGGTGAATGTAACTTTATAGAGACTCAAAATGAAACCCATGACCTATAGGTAGTGGAGGATCCATAAGTAATTTGAAGGGGATGTTGATTCCTACCTATGGAAGCCCTTTGGGAACATAGACAAATCATGTAGATGAAGCTAAGGTGATATTATGGGGCATCCAAATTGTTTCCATCCTTAAGATAAAAAGAATTATTATAGAGGGGGACTCCCTTAGTATCCTAAATGCCTTGGAAGGAAAAATATCCCCTCTCATATAATAAAATATTTAATTGAAGCCAATAAGAATTTGAGGGGGATGACACAATTCCACATTGTCCACACTTATTGTGAAGGGAATAGGGTGGAATATCTACTTGATAATATATGAGTAGACCTCCCTCTTTTATCCAAATGGCACACAAGATGCCACATCCCTAAAAAAATCTCATCAACCATTCCTTATGAAAGTACATATGGATAGGATGGTAATTGTGAAGCCACACATACAAACATCTATCATCAAGAGATGGATTTCAAATTTTATGATCTATAATTATGCACAATCAAGGAAAATTTATTTCACAAGGTGGGAATAAGTGTTCCTTTCAAGTATTTTTCAAAATTTTAAATAAATAATTTCTTGAACTTGCTAAACTTTATCCTCAATTTGATAGGTATTATGGAAATGGGGGGTGATAGGGAACATTTGGAACAAACCTCTTCTTTTAAAGTCTATGTCATAAAGAATGTATGGGAGAAGCTCCATTGGGGTGGGTTTACTAAATTGATGTTGAGGATAACTAAACATGACATAGGTTTAGTGAGGGATTTTATTTCCATCTAGAATAAGAGAGTTGTGGAGATAAGAGGAGTTAAAATAATGATCACAAAGGAGTTTATCAAAGAATCTTATGGGTATGTTTGTGATGGAGTGAAGGTATATAAGGAGCAATCATAAAAATAGGAGTTGTTTTATATGTTATTTTTCACTAATGATTTTATCAAAATAGATAATAAGGGCTTCCCCCATGCTGACCTCCCACACCAATGACCTGAGGTGTGCCTAAAAGTGATGAAATACTTAACACTTGAAGGTAATCAGAATTTAATTTTATCACACCACTTTTTATTGTTAAATCACTTATATGGGTATAAAATTAGTCTCCCCTTTTATCTCCTATAGCCTCTAGAGAGCACCACTCTCCCCCATCAAGTTAATGACTCAAACCCTATACTGCACCAAGATCTCATATTAATTCTCATAAAGTATGACCAAACCCTATAGGGTAGGGAGGTTCTTCTAGTGGGGTCCTCCACTGAAGAGGACTCCCTTGAGGAAGACCCTACCTCAAGGTCTTACAATCCATCATTTAATACCCCCAACCTAGTCTATCCAAAACAATTACATAAGACCCCCCTCTAAAATTGATTGTCCCTAAACCCAAAATGATCTTACTAGATGAAGGTGCCTCTAGGGTGGTGGATAGGAAAGTAATATTTCCCCTATTAGAAGAGATTACAAATAATAAATATTAGTTGGATATTTTCAATAGTAAATTACATAAGGCCAACATGAATCTAACAAGACCCATACAAGAATAGAACACCTTGAATAGAGAATTAGACATAATTATCCAATCCTTTACCCATTATACTAAGGTGGATATAACCCATTCAAATCAACACATGATGGTGTTAGAGAACCCCTACTAAGATTCCCAACACTACTCCCATCAAAAGGAGCCCACTGCATGAACATGTACATAAAAAGCCATGGATGATCCTACCCAAAGATGACATTGAAGGACCTAGTAAAATAACAAGGGACAATGTTTTAAATAATAATTAGGGTGCAGTAGAGAATAAGATTGGAGAATAGAAGGAACCATCAAATGCCCCCATCCTGATCTACTTTTATTTTTCATTTTCTATTTTACTTTTTGTTGGGTTAGTTAGCTAGTTGCTGTTTCTTTTTTATTATTCCAATACTTGGGGCTTGTTACTCTTTTTTAAAACTCTTAACTATGGTTCTTGGTCCCTTTAAAACTAGGCCTCTTACCCTATCAAATAAAAAAATTCAAAATGACCATTTAAATAACATGATTTACCATTTTGATCCATTTGGCCAAAAATGGAACTTATAAAGATAATATAACACTAAGTCAACCAACATGACCTAGTTGATTGTAAACCTTATACCTACAAGTAAAGGAATTAAGTAGATGAAACATATCCATCTAGTTAGATAAAAACCATTGACTTATAGATATAAAATAGACCAAATCAACCATCATAATTTAGTTAGCTAATAAAGGGATATGTAAAATAAAACTATATCAACCAACTAGATCTAGTTGACTGTGACTATAAAATTAAGAATGTAAGGTTAGATTCACTTTAGGTTCACTAGAATGTATGAAATGAATCAAGATAGATATACAACTTGTCATATTTATTGAATTCTAATCTTATAAAAGCTAATCTTACTATTAATTCATTACATAGCTATATATATTAGGACATAAATAATTTAGATTCACCAAACCTAACCAAAGGATATATTAATACACAACACTAAAGGAGAGAGAGTTCCAAATACTCTAGTAAAATGATAGGATAAAATAACCCTATCTAGGCCTATAATACATATAATAATGTTAATTTAATGCTTAATAAATCTTCTGACATAAATGGGGATAGTTAACAACAAAAAACACATGAAAATCAAATAGAATTATACTCAATTCAATGTAGAGGTAAACTAATGAAGGATTAAAACATTTAACCTATCAATTTATACAATATATATCTACCAAATCAAAGAGTAAAAGTTATGAATACTTACCTTTAGATGAACCTATCATGCTTTAATCTCTCCCTTGGCCAATGGTGCTTTATAAGAGGTTGTTATTGCTTTGTAAGAATCACACTATATAAATTAGCTCTAGGATAAAATAATCCTACTTTGCATCTAATACCTTCCCATAAGATAATCTTATTTAATTCTAAGGTAAAACTCTAAGAAATGACTCCTTAAGTGTAGAATTAGAAAAATAATGAGCTATAATAATGTGAAATGAATGTTCTTATATATTGGATTGAAGTTAAGGGAGTTTTTATATCCAAATATTGACCCTAAACCCTCTTGATAATTTAGCTAACATGATTGACAAATTTGATTTGGTTAAGCCAGAAAGGCATTTATTTAGTCTTAAACTAGGTTGGTCGAGATGACTTAGTTTTTTAATGTGTGTTAAATCCATAAGAAGAACAACCTAGCTGATGTATTAAAAAATTGAATAAAAATGATGTTTTCTTGGTCCTGGGTTATTTTAAAAGGGGATTTACTTATAGAAGTGGGTAGATGGGTTTCAATTACTTAGAGAGTTGGATAAAAGTTACTTGTATTGATTTTATTAATATTATAGGGAATAAAAATCTTGTGAAGCACCAAAATTCTACCCATCCCTTTCTTATTTCACCCTTTAAGGCATTCACTTAAAGATATTAAAACTTTACAAGTTCATGCAAGAGAGAAAATGGCAATAAATGATAAAGTTTAACATATTGTGCGTATAAATGTGTCCCTAGTGTAACTCACTATCAAATTGGATTGGTGGAATAAGCATTGTTAACAAAGAAAAATATCAAGGGGTAATATGGTTACATCAACACACAAGTGAAATCCTTCCTCACTCTATTTCATTTCAAGAAATTAAATTATTCAATTTTTAAATTATATTCAATTATTAAATTATAACATTCTCTTGGTTTCAAGTAATACTCAAAAAAAAATTCAATAAAGGCTCAAAAAAAATCAAGGTGTGTTGTATACACCATGGCACACATTTATTTCCTTTAACCTAGTAATTTTATCCTTGTGCATTTTTGGATTAAAGGGGGAAAATTTAGATGCTAAAACTAGATTTTATATGATAAATTAATCTTGTAAATAAAAAAATATCAATCATGTCTCAACCCTTAATTTTATGAGTTTTTTAATGTCAAAAGGATCATGTTCACCATCTCACTATGCCTATATGATTTTCCTATAGTCTAACCCTAATATTATGATTACATACATCACATGTAACACACAATATTATTAAAACCTGATTAATATCATACTATGATAGTTATACATATTCAAAACCTTCATATTCACCCTAACATAACTATTTATATTAGGACACTAGCATCGATGCTAGTGTCCCAAGTCTGAAACTAGTGTTTAACCTTTTAAAAGATCAAATTTTCAACACTTTTGCCATGTATGGGTCAAACTATAAAACTAATTTAATCCTCCCATGAGATAATTTCAAAATGTGTGGTATAAATATAAGTAACATATAATTCATTGTCATTGATTACTAATCAGGTATACATCTATCTTATACTAGGAAAAATAACCTCTCAAAATTTCAAAATTTCCTTATTCTTCCCTTTTTCTAAATCATTTAAGGAAAAATATTATTACATGTCTAAATAATTAAAAGAGTATCCCATGAGTATTATTTGTAATATTCTAGGAAATATCACTACATGCATTTGGATATAATATATTGCACAATTGTTCACAAACAAGTCCACATAAGGGTAAAATTGCATAGATTTAAGACATTTTTTATATTATTTTCTATGAAGGTAGTGCTCATTGATAGAGGATTATTTGAGGTTATTTAAATGTCACTTGAACCCACTAACCCCTTTTTTTCAAGGTGGCATGCCCTAATTTTGGGACTTAGGGTTTTGAGATACAACTAGATATGTAGAACCTATGCACATGATCTGAATAAAAAATATGCAAGGTGATAGTGAACCCTAATAGGTATATATGTAATTTATATAAAATTACCAATGCTTCATTGAAAAAAGAGTTAACACTAGGACAAAATCATTGATGCTAGTATCTATATTTTGATGGTTGTGTCTAGGTGATCAACAAGTTGGTATTTAGAATATAAATAATCCATGTATAACATCATATGACTTTTTATACACATGTATTTGTAAAATAGTCCTATGCATTAGTGAACAAGATAAGTATTATCTCTTTTTCATGTTTATGCATTTAAATTATTTTTTGGCATTATACTTTCCATATTTAACATGTTTTCAAAATTCAACATTGTATCTGAGTATTATGAGTTTGAATTACTTAACTAGATTATATTTAGAATATTATTATCCTTAGTTGATTAATTTATTCCCTTTTAACTCATTCTAAAAAGGGCTAAATAGTTTCAATAACATTGGTTGCTAGAGATTGATTTATTGTTGTTTGGATATTGATTTTGATAGTAGTTAGGAAGTAGATTTTAATATATAGTAATGTGAACATTATGTTGGTGAAGTGATTCGTGCTTGAATTTGGAACCATGATATTTTTATACCTTTCCATAAGATTGTTATCATTATCATATTATAGCTTCACAATTAATGTTTGAACTAGGTAGGAATTTGAAAACAAAGTGATTAAGTGATTTAAATGTCTCATGGGATGTCCCCATTTTTCATGAAACCAAAAAATGTTTTGAGTATCACACCAATGAAAACTAGGGTGAGAAGTATCAAATTATGTAAGTGAGGGTTTAGGAATATATTTGCTAATCTTAGCTATAGAAAAAGGGTGATGACCTTCAAAAAAATTTAACTTTGAGGAAGGAGGAGGTTGTAATGGACTTCCCTTAATAGGTTAAGAAATTTTAAATTTGACAAAGATTCCTATTAAATGGTGTTTATTATTCATATGGACTCGTATGTGTTTAATACACTATCATTGGTAGCATTTTTGTTTTTAGAATTATGTTTAATCTATTTTAATTGAATTAAATCCAAACTAATAGAATTAAACTATTGAAATTGATATACATGAATATTAAATGAAATATATTATGATAAATAATTTTATAGAATTTGAAATTTTCTAAAAGTATTAAATAACACTAATGATGTGTAAACCTCCATATAACATATCTCGTGATGACTGTGTTTGAAAATTTATTAAAAGGACATGTGTAATATGTTGTGACCAAATTTGTGACTTTAAACTATGATTGGACAAGTCCATAGAAGGATGATAAGAATGAACTATGGAATTGTATATTAAATGCAACCATATTCTGGTTCATTGTGAATGATTTATCATTCTAGCTTAGTGAGATTGTCTACAAAGGTTACCTAATTAATTTTGGGTATTACATAGAAGACATGCAAAAGATAAGCCCTTATTCCTACACAACAAACATAACAGAGATCAAATAAAAAAAGGGAGAAATAGGGTTAGTGGAATAGAAAATCTACAATTATAAAAACCCACGTAATATGAGGGCTTCCTACAAGCCTAAAAGGGCCTCAATTTGATGTAGTTCCCCCTCCCAGGGTGATTATGTGATCTGTGAATGTGTAACTATATGAATGTAGCTATAATATTGATTGAAAGGATTGGAAATGGATATCTTTGACCTATAATTAAAAAAATATAGAGTTGTCCTATGTATATTATAATGTATTAGAATTAAATTAGAATAAATAATTCTCTTTTTAATAGTGTGCATTATAATTTCTAAATGACTTATAGATATATTTGGAGAAGTCTTGATGTGATTATATAAGATAATATTTAGAATAATTTTGATAACTCAATTTAAAAAATCAATGTGAGAGACATTTTGAAACATCTTGATTTGAAAAAGTAACCATTATAGTGTGGATGAAAAGACCATTCTAATGGATAAGACCATAGTGTGACTCTATTTGACTTAGTGTATACTTGTCCCAAAAGGATAGAGACTATTGAAAAAGGTCTCATAGGAACCTGTAGGTTGAATAAGGATTGATGGGGTTGAAATAGAGATGCATGTATGATGTTTTTAGTGTTTTTTAAGATAATATAAGGATATGTTATATATTTTTAGTTAGATAAATGTAAAATAGACCAAGTAAGGTAAGGATGTCAATATTAAACTTTTTTAAACACTTACCGATTAAATTTATGTGTCTAAATTTTCTCACGCTTTATTTTAGTGATGCAACAAAGTGAAATTACTTGAATAAAGTAGATGTAAACTAGAGTGTGTATACACACTTTATCTTTGAATGTGAAGATCGATTATGTGAGTTGTCTTAATGAAAAATTTATAAAAATAAAATTGAAAATATTTAAATTATAACTTGAAATATTTGAAAAGAGAGCAAGGAAACTATACACCTAGAAGAGTATGCAATATAATTTTCCTGTCACATAGGAATGGATAATTCATTTTACAATTATATAAGAATCTATAGATTTTTTGAACCTATGAAAAATTGAGAATGATAGTGTCTCAATATGAAAAACCTTTTACTATTGTTGAGTTAGAAATATCATATGCTCTAACTCTCATTTGACTTTGTAGAATACTTTGTAAAGTATTTAAAGGGGTGGAACCACTAATTGTGGCTTTCTAATAGAATAAAGTGAAACCATAGATGTTGAGTGTCACTAGACTCTAACATGGCCTACTTACAACATAAATATAAGTCACACCACTATAGACAGATCTAAATTTTATTTGAAACTTTGAAATTTTGAAACTTTAAAAATTGATAAATTTGACAAGTCCATGTAACAACTTGAACATGAATGAGTATCATTCTCCTTGTACTATACTAAATTGATATTGAATTCAATTTTAACTTTGTAAGTATTTAAAATTGTGATTTTTTGAAATTTACCACGTATATATATAGAAATGAGTACACATGCATGTTATATGACCCCATAATCTAATTTTTTTGAATCACATTGTAATTTTTTAAAATGTATAATGCCATAAATATGAAAATTCTCATGAGGTATTAAATTCTCAATATAATCACATTATTATGCCCCCATTTTGAGATGATAGATGTATAATGTAAGTCACTTATTTCAAAATAAATCATATGTTAAATATGTAATAATGTAGTAACAATTGAAAATTTTAATTTATTACATCATAATATTTACATATATGAAACATATGTTGGAGAGATATAATATTTAATCACATAATAAATATGGCATGATATGCAACATCACACTAAAGTAAGAATAGAGAGTAGGAATAATACATGATAGGAATCATCGAACCATATTATAAAATAATAAATATATAATCAATGTCATACAATGACACATAAGGATAAAATACACATAGAAGGGACATGTGAATGTCACATAAACACATAATGACAAGGGACAAATAAAAATGGCATGATGATACCAAAAAAATTATAAATTTTCACATACAAGGCCAAGGGACATACATATTAAGAAAGAAATTTATAACTTATCATAAGGTAAAGTAAGAAAAAATCATAAATCAAATGAGACTTAAATTCATCCACCATATATATCAATGCCATTATTAGAAAATAAAATTTTCATGTAATAAAATGTATATTATGAGTGAGTAACGAAACATTTTTATGATATTTATGTCAACATGGAAGATAGGTTGTGGATAGACACAACCTTTTTAATTTTTCATGAATAATGAAGAGATGACTACAAATTGATAAGGTTGCTAGGTAATAAGGGAAGCCCAACATTGAAACCATGTAAAATCATGTCATGTATAATGCTCAAATACCTTATGAAAAGTAATGTTTATTAAATATTGAAATATTATAGCTATATAACATAAAATAAATAACATATGTACAAAAGTAATCTAGTAAAAATTTGAAAAATTCTTGTTAAATCTTGATTTAAATTTTTTACTATTTTTTTTGAAATATTTTAAATTTATTATTTTTAAAAATATATATAAATAATAACTAAAAAGGTGAGGCTTAAAAATGGAGGAAGAGGGAAGGATTCAAATAATCATAAACAATGTGCAATAAATGTGCCACAAATGTTTATGTAAATTAATCATAACACTATAGCTCACACTATTGAGATATATAATAATGTACATGATCCTCAAATTGAGGAATAAGATTATATGTGTTTATGTGAAAATTAAATGAAATAAATAGTATGATGGTGATGTAATAATAAATAAGTGGAATGTCATAGAGATAGTTGTATGTAATCAAAAATGCATCATGTCTATAAATAAATCATAGCTCAGAGAAAGATAGATCATACCTATAATTTTGATTTGGAATGCATTTGTTAAGTTGAAGCATGACCAATATGTGGATCTCCTAGACCTGATTAGGGGATCACTTTCAAAATACACCATGTTAGGAAGGGTTCTAAATCCTACAGTCTAACACAATCATGAAAAAACCCTAAAAGAGTCCTAGGTTTAATGTTCACTCTATTTTAATAAACAAGAAAGTCAATCTAATCTAGTACACACCAAATCTTATATCACAAAGTGGGGGTTATAAATAAGACAAATTAAACTAAACATACATAGAAGACATATGCTCATGTCAATGTATACATAATTCTAATATATGGGAGAGAAGCACAACTACATTATCTATCCACTCTTACAAAGGAGAAATAATGTTAGGAATATTTACCTATGAATATGAACCCACTGAGCCTTAATTTATCCTTTGGCCAAGGTGTTTCATAAGATACTCTTTTGGTATGTAAGGATAAAAAATAAAAATAAGCTCTAGGCTACACAACCTATCTATAAAACCAAAAGACTTTTCCACAAGACAAGATTCATATCTCCAAAGAAAGTATGGAACCCAAAGTTTTATTCCTCAAGTATAATGGTCAATAAGTAGATGTTAATTTTAACTTATTATTATTATCTTATCTCTTCTCAAATGGTTAGAAATTAACTTTTATATATTGGTGGATCTTGCCCTAAATCCTTCTGAATATGTCAACTATGTAGAGTCAACCTAGTTAACCATGTATATTTTTGAGAGATAAATCACTAAGTCTTGAGCTAGGTCAGTTGAAGGTCTAATGAAACTCCAAGTGAAAAATATAACTAAATAGTATAGGTTCAACCTAGTCAACCCTATATAATAATCAGAGGTTGAAAACTATATAGGGTTGACCTAGTGCAGTCAACTGGTGAAAGGGGGTCAAGGCAAGAACAAGGAGGATAAAGTATGAAAAATGATTAGAATGGGTGAAAATGAGAAGAATAATATTAGGGTAAATGTTTTTAGGATATAAATTTGTATATGGAAAGTGGAAAAAGGGACAATAATATTACAAATCACCTATGGTCTACCCACCCCTTTCTTGATGTACCCCTTAAGACATACACATAGAGAGATCAAGACTCAATGGGTTCCTACAAGATACAAAGTGTCATTAATAAATATAAGTTTGAAAATATTATATGTATACATATTCCCCACTTAAATCTCATCATGTGTCACTAATGTGCAATAGGGGATAGTGCTTCAAGAAAGAACATAGTAACACACAACGTTGATGCTAAAAAAAGTTAAAGTATTTTAAACCAAAAATAACTGAAAGTAAATGGCTAAAAAAAAAAATAACTAAAATTTAAATGCAATTCATACCTTTACTTACCCTTATCTATGAATGGTTGTCTTTTGTGTTGTTAGTTTTTATTGTGAAGGGCATAGAGATTTCTTTTGACAAACCCAAGAATACAAAACTAAAGAGTAAAAACAAACAAACATAAGAAAAGCCAAGTTAGTTGGTGCTATGAAGATGAGATATTCTTGGGAAATTTGGAAAGTTGGGATGATAGGTGCTATGTTAGACCAAATGACCATGTCAAAAAATAATCAAGGTTAAATTGAGTAACCAAAAATCCATGTCTAATAAAGATGAAAAAACTCAAACAAGTTATCCTTAAGTAAGAAATTCAAACTTACCAAATCAAACTAAGGATACATGTCAAACAAGATACTAATAAAATGTCAAATTTAAAATAAAAAATAGAATGTTAAAATAACATTAATGAGTGAGCATCAAAAATCCTTATCTCACTTAATAATGGAAAAAGATGCATAAAAGTGAAATCAACATTGATGAGTGAGAAGTAACAAGCCAACCTCACTCAATAATAGAAAAAAGGGTACAAACTCAAGTGTCCATAACAGTAGGATAACACAATAAATGATAAATAGTAAAATGAAATAAAGACAAGTATAAAAATGTAAAGTCATGGTGAAAAAAAATAAGTAATCCATAGTTACTCAAACATGTTGTTTCATTCTAAAGATAGATAAAACTAAAACAAAGTAGTGTTAGCATGTTTTTAAGAGATGAAGAAGAAGGAATTAAAGAAGAAGATAAAACCTATTTGGAATCATAATTTATCTATCACTGGGGTAAATGAAATGGGTGGAGGGGAGAATGGAGTAAAAACTAAGTTATATAAACTCTTTATCAAAGTCAAGACACTCAAATTAGGTTTGTCAAAACAAGAGGACTTTCGACCTAAGGACTCTGAAGAACTCTTAGCCACTCAAGTATTAGATCAACAAATGGAGTATATAAATCATCTCATGAAGGCTATATGCATGAAAATTAAAATAAACCTACCTCCATATAATATATTCCCCATTTTTCATGACCCCTTATAGAGTTTTCAGTCTACTGTGAAGATTAGGTACTTACATGAGAAAGTAAGTAGAACTATAGAGTTTGTTGAATTCCCCTTTTCCAATCTAATAGTATACCATACCCTAATGGACCTCAGATCTATGTGAGGCTAACTATAGAGTTTTATCTTTGATTAGAGATAGGAGATGTGCTTGGAATCATGTCTTTTGGTGTGATGTTGAATTTTTAGATTTGTGTGTTGCCTCCTAGATATCATTGCCTTTTGTATTAAATGATTTAGAATATAAATTTCTTGATGGAATTTTCTATTCCTCCTCCATATGGACTTGTAAAACAAAACATGGGTGTTAAAGATAACTTTCATTTGAATACTTGGCACAAGGTTTCTAAGAGGGATATCTTCAAAGAGCATGGGGTCTAAGAATCTCATAAATGTAGGTGAAATAAAAGTGTTATCCTGACTTCGACCTTGTTTTATCCAATGTGGAGTGAAAGAAAGGGGAAATTAAGAGGAGTAACACATAAGATAATTTTAATTAATTCAAATCATAATAAATGTGACAAAGAGAAGAAAAGAGGTATATAGTGATGGTAAATTGTGATTCCTTATCAAAAAAATGAAGGAAATGGAGGAAAACATGATAACATAGATTGTTTGCACAAATTCCATCTATCAAAAGAAGCAAAAGCTAAATTTTGAGAACAAGGATGTAAAATTATGAAAAGATGGTAATTTTATGAGGATGGCTAGGTCCTATCCATGGTCTTACACTGCAACTTCATAAAATAAAAACCCATGGGGTGTGAAATAGAAAATGAAAGATAAATTGAAGTAAAAGATGGTAGTTTTATGAGGAATGTCAGGTCCTATCCATGGTCTTACAAAACAACTCATAAAACAAAAATCCAAGGGGTGTTAAAAAGCAAACTGGAAAAAATTAGGGAGAAAAATAAGTAAAAGATGGTAATTTTGTGAGGAATGTTAAGTCCTATACATGGTCTTACAAAGAAACTCACAAAATAAAAACCCAATGGGTATCAAAAACATAAAATATATGAAGATAAAGACGACTATGGCACATCAAGAATCCAAAAGACCAAAAGGGAGGACTAAAGGTTTGTGTAAAGAAGGAACTTGTTGCAAAGGGAAAGACCTAAGTAACCTATAAAAAGTGTTAGATGGATGTAGATATAAATCATGAAAAGAAGGAAATGTTTAGGTAAAGTACTTTTTGAGAAATTGTGCATTGGTGGGCTCTTTTAAAACGTGACCTTCATTGGGTTGAAGATGGTAGGTGCTTGGACCAAGAATATCTTTGACTAAATATGGGCCCACCATTTTTGTGTATATTTACCTTCTATACTATGGGTGTAGTATAATTTAAGAATAACATCACCAACATTAAATGTGCATATTTTAACATGTTTTTTATATCATCTGGCCATGCAAGCCTTATATTGGTGGTTATGTTATAAGGAAAAAATATGAAATTCATCAAGTGGATCAAGGGCATGAATATGAGATTCACGTAATTATTCATCGATAATAATACCATGAAAATTATATGAAGGGAGGGAAACTCAACTTCTTAAGGAAGAATTGAATAAGAACCATATACTAGTGAGAATGGCGTTACTCTAGTGGTAGTATGTATGCTAGTTCAATAGGCCCAAAGTGCAAGGTAAATATGAAGATGCCAATCCATGTGGGTTCATGAATTGTCTTTTGGATTTTTTTTTTTTTGAAAATTTTGTTAGTGGCCTCAGCTTGGCCATTGCATTATGGATGATAAGGCATGGAAAATTTATGATTAATCTTGAGTTTGTTGCAAAGTTGTTTAACATGTTTATTTTTTAAATTACCACCATTATCTAAAATGATGGTATGGGGAACACCAAAGAAAAAAATGATTTGATGAAGAATAAATTTGGAAATGGTATGAGAAGTGAGTTAACAAGGGGTATCACTTCTACTCACTTGGTAAATATTTAGTAACAGTGATGATAAAAACATGCCCATCTTGGGAGTGAGGTATTTTACCAATGATATTGAATCCCCATGTGGAAAATGGCCAAGGATATTTGATGGTTTAAAGTTTGGCTAGAGGTGAATGAATTAGATCATTGTGAAGCTGACAAAGATTACACTTTTTAGCATATTCAATTACATACTTTTCAAGAGTATGCAAAAACTAAACCATAGATAGGCATTTATGGGCTATAACATGTCCGCTATAGTGGCCTACACAAATTCCCCTATGTTATTTTTCAAGAAGAGGAGGGACCTCATTTTTCATAATATAATGGAGCAAGGTACTTTTAGCATTGCGATAATAAAGGATGTTGTGTCAAAATACATACTTGAAAGCTTGTTTATGAATACATGTTTTTTCATGAGAGTATAAATTAGGAGGATAAGTTTGATGTTCCAAGAATTGAATGATTTCTTGGTACCATGGGATTTGTTGAATGGTAGCAACCTTGATGTGGTAGATAATTGAATTCGGTGGTTGAGTAGAAGATGGAGATGTTATTATTTGAATAAGAAAAGTAGGATCAGAAAGTACTTGGCATGGATGCAAGAGAGATGATGAAGAGGCAAGAGAATAAACAATGGAATTTTGATCTCTAATAATAGGCTCAATAGTGAAAGAGATGAAATCCTTAACAAGAGTGGTTGAAATTTGATGATATGTGATGAGTTTCTCACTTTTACATTGATAAACACCACTGACTTAACAAAAAATAAGATGAGAATCATGTAAATCATGAAGGTATTAAATTTCTAATTTAAGTGCAACTCACATGCCTAAAATTAGAGTTTCATACTCGACCATATTGTTGGTGACATCAAAGGTGAAGCCAAAAAATAAAAGAAGGATTTTTCCAAAAGGACTTCTGAGAATGCAACCTACCCTAGCTTCTTGAAGGCATTTATTACCATCAAAGTGAAGAGTTAAAGTATCCTTATTCAAGTCAACATTGATTTTAGGAAGCTCTTAGATAACTACTTTTTGTTTAGTAGTACTAGAGGGAGTAGTGGATTCATCAAAATTATTGGCTTCAAGATTGGTGATAAACTATGAAAATAATCTTTGAGAGAAATATCTTGATTAAAATATTTGATGTAAAGGATATTATCATCTGGAAGATTATCTTGAAGAGAAGAAGTGGCTGGTATGGGAGCTATGGTAGTTTTATCAGCTATGATTTGTCCTTTGATAACTTTTTGTGTGATGATGTGGAGATCAAATTCTATAAGGAGGACCATCCATTTTCCAATTATATCTCTAGGAAGAAATGATTTAGAGAAGAAATGCCTAAGGGGTTTAGAATGAATAATGACATAAATAGTTTGGTAAAGAATATAACAGTGAAGCTTTTTAGTTGTAAAATAGATGGCAAGGCAATCACACTCAATTTTTTTATAGTGTGTTTCATAATCTATGAGGCCTTGGCTAATGTAGTAGATAGCATAATATCTTCCCATATCATCTTGTTGGGCAAGCATTTCCCCAACTAAAATAGGTGTGGAATAAGTATATAGAATAAAAGGCTTATCAATGGAAGGAAGATGAAGTGTAGATGGATGAAGTAATGAATTTTTCATATTATCAAAGGATTTTTGACATAGATCCATCCATTCTAAATTAATACCTTTTTTGAGAAGTGAATTAATAGAGTAAATTTGATATTCCATTTTGCGGATGAATCACCTATTGCCCCAAGTTTGCCTAAATAAGAAAAAATATCAGGAATATAACAAAGAATGTGTATGTTGATGATAGAATTAATTTTGGTAGGGTTAACATTGATGCCACAAAAAAAGACTAAGAATCCTAAAAAAATTCTAGATGTGACTCCAAAGACACATTTATAAAGATTAAGTCTAACTTTATATTTAAGGAGATGGTTAAAGATGATAGAAAGATCAAAAAGATGATTCTTATGATTTTTAGATTTAGTGATAAGATCATCCACATAGGTTTCAAAAAATTTATGAATGAGATTGTGAAAGATGTGAGTCATTTCTTTTTGGTAAGTGGCTTTGTCATTTTTAAGACTGAAGGGAATTTTGACATAGCAATAGGTGACCCATTCCATGTTGAAATTTGTCTTATGTTAGTCTTTAGGAGTGATATGATTCTGATTATATCCTGAGAAGCAATCCATAAGAGATAACATTTCATAACCAACCATGGAATTAATGATGGCATCTATTGAAGGTAAGGGTAAGTTATCCTTAGGACATGTAAGATTAAGATTATAGAAATCAATACAAATGTGAATAACCATAGTTATTTTCTTCTGAATGGGAACAATGTCATAAACTAATTCAAAATAATCCACTAGTTTAATAAATTTGGCATCAAGTAATTTGATTATTTCCTTATGACATAAAGTGGAAACTTTAGGTTGAAATATTATTTATTTTTGATGCACAAGCTTGGCATCAAGATAAGTAATGATGTTATCAACCACAATGTTAGGGTAATTCTAGGCATGTCCTTGTAGGACCGAGTAAAAACCTCACAATATTTATCAAATAATAAACTAAAAGTATCATGTTTAGTAGGTGAGAGTTCACAAGAGATAGTAGTTGGTTGAGGACAAGATGGAGTACCATATTCAATGGTAGTGGTTTATTCAATAAGCATGGAATTTCCATCTTGAAAGTGGTATGCTGCATTAATTAAGGCATAAATCAGAATTGTTTTAGGATCAATGCTAGAAACTAATTTATTAAAGAAAGGAGTTTTATTTTTAAAATTTCCAAGTTTATGATGTTGTCGAGGAAGTTGAGGTTATTAAGCATAAATTAACTCCAGGATAGCTTCATCACTAGGCAAGGTAGGAAGAGGACCATAATAATCTACATCTACTTTAAGATTTATAATTTGATTGTCATGGTGATCATACTCAAAATGTATCTGATGAACATTGGTTGCCTTGGCATCTAATGTAATTTTAGGAGTAGAAGTAGATTGATTTGAAGGTGTTAGAATATTAGTATGTTTAATGATGGGAGAAGGATCAAAGGTAATGACTGGATTGATAGGTAGTAAAGTATATGTAGAAATTTTTAGAGGTTTGGAATATATAATTTACTCTACCACCCAAGGAGTATCAATAAGAGGAAAATTGGTAGGAGGCACATGACCCACATGTTCTATGGTATGATCCATAGAAATGGTATAAACATTCTGATTAAAAGCATGAATTTGAGCTAAGGATTTTTTATAATGATGGGCATCCAAGTCTCTAGATTGAGCTTAGGACATTATATAGTTATCATTGTATGTTGGAAAAATTATACGTGTTTGAGAATCAGGGGGAGTTTCAAAGGTGAAGTATTGATATTACTAAATGTATGGGGAGACATGATGAGAGTATCTTGAAATAATTTGTCTACTCCAAAATCATTGCACGTGAAGGCATATTTAGGTAAAGAAGGTTCTTAAGCATTACGAGGGGAAAAATTAGTAATCTCATCAATAAGAGGAGTAATACAAACCCTAGGTAATAGAGAAGGAGGAAGCCATTACAAAATATATGGAGGTAACTTGGTATTATTACAAGTATGTTGCAACTCATTAAGCTCATCATCATCAAAATTCACAAGAGTAACTTGCAAATTAGGATTCATGTTGATGAACATGGGTAAAGGATCACTGTTGATCTTAGGATATGATATTGTTATTTAAGATTGGGAAGTTGAATGCTTCATGGATTAGGATTGGCTTCATGCTTATATCATTTTACATTATGTAATAATTTAATACATTGACTACTAAAAGAAGCAATGGACCTCATTCGATGAGTCCATGGATGACCAAGGGTTATGTTATAAGATAGGGGTAAGTCAAAGACCATAAGCCTGGTTGGAATAGTCTTAGGTCCAATGGTTAATAGAAGCTAAATATAACTAAGTGGTTTCTTATTAGTCTTATCAAAACCACGATAGGTAAGATGGGCATGTTTGAGATGATCTTTGTTATAACCAAGTTATTGTATCAGTCATAAAGATGACACATTAATACTAAAACTTTCATCAACTAGAAATGTTTAGATAAGAGTGGTATTAATGGTTACTTTGATGAAAAGTGGTGGATAATTAGCACAAAAGAGAATTTCATCATTGATCATGTCATCTTCAAGGAATTGAATAGATGTTTTAGAATAAGGACACATAGTTTCAATGGTATTTACATTGGTAGGTTGGGATCCAATAGAAGGTGGTTATTTATTTATATAAGATGGATCATCAATTTATTGGATCTATTACATAAGCAATTATGATGATAGGGAGAAGTATGAACCAACTCCATAAGTGGAATCTTACAAGGCATAGAGTTGAATTCTTTAGTAAAGTTTGAATGTGATTAGAAGAACTAGCATGAGGTTTAGAAGGTAAATTAGATTTTGAAGGAATAGATGTGGTTAGAGGACCAGAAGGAGGATATGGTTCCTCATGGGATTTTGAAGCAACATTAGTAGTGGTAGTATATTTAAGAAGTTGTTCTTCTAAAGATGGCTTTTTAGGCTTGGTAATGGATCTTTATGAGGTAGCTTTCAAAAATAATTGACCTTATTAGTATTGACATATTGATAATTATTAAAATATTGGTCATAATCAACATCAATAGAATAAACATCCTTGGTATTTTGTTGATTATTTTAAGAATATTTTTGGTTATTTGAGGTAGAAATTTTGGAAACTTGTTTTTGAAAAGTAGTAGTGTATTCTTAATGATGAAGATTTATCATAGCTTCATGATTGAATGAATCATCAAGCATATAGGAGACAATAAATTTATTGATCCCTATAATAGATTCATGATAATTCCAAATGTTGACATGGAACCAATAAAATATATTGGGGTCATACCACTTAGGAGGAACATTGGGATAGATGAAAAGTTTTGAGAGTAGTAAAATTATTTCACTTTCTAAACCAAAAGAGGTGTGTGAGAAAGTGAAAAAATATCTACTTTGGAAACTCATAGTTTAGTTTGTGGAGTATTACTAGTGATATAATTAGATGTTTAGAAATATCCTTTAAGAAGTTTAGGATTAGGTTCAAATTGTTTCATAAGAAAGTCTTGACATTTAGCTTGATCAAGAGCTTCATTAAGTGTTTAGGGAGTAAAGCTTCAAACCTTATATTAGAAAGTGGGATTTAAAGATGTGATAAATATTTTGAATAAGTTATCATCAATCATGTTATGGTCATCTTTATGGGAAAATTATTTCCATCTTTTGATAAAGTCATGAGCTGATTTGATAGGAGATTGCTTAGCATTGATGAAGTGGCTAAGACAATTTTTAGAAAGATCAGTGTGTTGAAACTCTTTAACAAAAGGATTAACCAAATCTTCAATTTTAAAAATACAATGTTGGGGAAGTTGATTATACCATTATAATACATTTCCAGTGAAGTTTTTAACCAAGATTTTAGTTGTGGGGAATGTATTAATTTGGATCCATTATTTGTAAAGTTTTCCAAAGGCTTTAAGAAAAAAGGCATGGTCTTTAGTCCCATCATACTTGATAATTGGATATATATTACAAATATCAATGGAAATAATGAAGGGGACCAAAGGCTCATTTTGAATAGTTTAAAGCATCTTGTTATTCATTATAGGTTGAGGAATAGCATTACCTAAGGCATCCCAAAGAGGTGGAGGAGTGAAATTGGGATTATCTTGAGGATGCATAGTTTGAGGTTGATTAGCCACCTTGATTAAATGTTGTTGAAGTTGCATAATTTTTTTGGTGTTAGAATTTTACATTATGTTCATTTTTTAGATAACTTGGGCTAAAAGTTAAGTTGTATCAGGAGGTGGGTTGGTGTTAGTAGGAGCACTCCACAAATTATTGTTATGGGAGGATTACTAGAAGAAGGATTATTAGTGAGATTGTTGAGTAAACTTTTATCAATTACTCACACATTATTTTGAATAATTTGAATATGATAAGTTTCTTGGTAAGGAAAGGTTTATATGTATCAACTTCATCTTGTGCTGTTATTTGAACCATATTATAGTTTATGGATGGAGGAGAAGATGTGCCCCAAGAGTGATGATGCTCTTGGAGGAAAAGAGAGGGAGAAATGAACATCCCATATAGTATCTAAATGGATTCAAGCTATCTAAGAAATTTTTGATAAGAAACTTCATTATGACTGAAGAGAGATGAATATAATGCAAATAAAGAAAAATAGAGAACTAGATTGATAAATAGGGAAGTAAAAAGAAGTATTGGGTCGACTAGGTTGAATAAACATAGAAAATAGGGTCTCCAAGCAGTACAGGGTCAATTAGGTTGATTTAGTACAATGGATAGAAGCTAGAAAAAGGTGTAGGGTCGATTAGGTTGACCTAGTATAATAGATAGAGAAATTTAAGAAGCCTATGATAGTTTGTGAACTGAAACAAGATACTTTTTGCAAGTAATTTAAAAAGAAATAACTAAAAAGAAATAAATAATCAATTAGATTAACATTGGCCAATCCAATTTAAGTACACAACATAAAACCTTGCACCAACATTGGCTAATGAAAGTTTTTGAAATACAAAATACAATTGAGCAAAGAGCAAAAAATTAACTTGGAAAGTAAAGAGATAAATAATTAGTCAAATTGAATGTTTATTATATTTTTAAGATATGATTTTAAATGTGATAGGAACTTGGTTTTAAGGAACTAAAAAGTAATCTAAGGATGGTTTTAGGTAGTTTGGAATGAAATGGGTCTATAGTGGTAATGATACAAGCTTGGTATTGGGGCCTACCCCCTCACTTCACAAACTATAGTGATAAGGGTGTTAGGTGCTTAGCTAGAATATATCGTTAAAAACACTTTATACTTGACCAGAACATCGAGTCAACTTCCTCCTTGGTGATGAAATCCAAATAGGTTAGCCTCATGTAGACAAATGTTAAAATGCTTATTTAGATTTTTTTGATTTGGTTGTGTGTGCATAAAATAAAAAATAGTGAAACTAAGTGATTAATTAAAAATAACCTAATTAAGCTATGTGATCTATTCTAAGCATGCAAGTAATAATAAAAGAAAGTGTGAGCTAATTACTAGCATATAAGGTTAATTATAACTTTTAGATATGGTACAATGTTGGTATAGTCAATAATGTATGCACAAAATATAAAACAAGGTTGACAAGGTCAAGCTTGTACTATAAAAGCAAGGTCTTAAAATGAAGATGGTCGATAGAGTTGACCTAGTTATCTAGACAACACATAAAACATAGAACTACGTCAGCATGGTCGATTCAGTTGATTGTGAAAGGGTAGTTTTAAATACTATAAACTATAAAAGGAAAGACTGTAAATAAAGATATAAAGAGATAAAAGGGAACATTAGTGTATTAGAGATGCAAAGAATGAAGATTGATGTTTAAGAACCTTGATATATTCTTGAAAATTATACTAACTGGGTTGATCAAGCTTTGCAAAAACTTGTTGTTGAGTGATTGAAAATATACAAGGTCAAATAGGTCAACCTAGTAGTCAACACTAGGTGTCTAAAATGATAAAAACTTATATTAGGTTGACAAGATTGATCCAGTAGACTGCATCTAAAAACCTATGCACAAAACTTAGATATTGGGTCGACAGAGTAGATCTAGTATGGTAAATTAATGATAAAAATAATGATGAAGGAATGAAATAAGGTAAATATATCTTTCAAGGTTAGTTCACAAGTTCACTATAATGTATGAAATAAGAAGTGTATCATGTCTATAAATCAATCCAAGCTCATAGAAGATAGAATATACCTATACTTTTGATTGGAAATACATTTGTAAAATGGGATAATGACCAATATTGGGATCCTCTAAACCCAATTATGGGATCACTTGTCATAATAAACCTTGCTAGTAAGGGTTCTAAATCATAAAATCTAACACTATCATGCAAAAACCCTAAAAGAGTCCTAGGTTTAAGGTTCACTCTATTCTAATAAAAAACAAAATAAATCTAATATAGTACACACCAAAGCTTGTGACACAAAGTGGGGGTTAAAAATAAAACAAACTAAAATAAACATGCATATAAGATATATACTCAAGTTAATGTATATTAAATTATAATGCATGGGAGAGAAGCACAATTTCATTATCTATCTACTCTTATGAAGGAGAAATAAATTTAGGAATACATACCTTTGAAATGAACCCACTGAGCGTCAATTTCTCCCTTGGATAAGTACTTCATAAGATATTATTGTGGTATGTAAGTATAATAAATAAAAATCAGCTCTAGGATACACAACCAATCTATGCATCCATAATACTTCTCCATAAGACATGATTTGTATCTCCAAAGAAAGTATGAAACCCTAAGCTTTATTTCTCAAGTAGAATGGTCAATAAGTAGATGTTCATTATCACTTATTTTTCATCACTTCTATCTTCTCAAAAGGTTGTAAATAAACTTGTATATATATGTGGATCTTTCCCTAAATCCTTTTGAATATGTCAGTTGTATAGGTTTCACCCAGTCAACCCTATATGTTTTTGGGATATAAATCACTATGTCCCAAGCTAGGTCAGCCAAAGGGCTAACAAAAATCCAAGTGAAAAATATACCTAAATAGTATAGGGTCAACCCTATATAGTAATTAGAGGGTAAAAACAATACAAGGTTGACCCAGTCAACCTAGTATAGTCAACTGGTGAAAGGAGATCAAGGTAAGAACAAGGAGGATAAAGTATGATAAATGACTGAAATGGGTACAACTGAGAAGAATAAGCTTAGGGTAAATGGTTTTAGGAGACAAGTGTGTAGATGGAAAGTGGAAAAAGGAACAAAAATCTTATGAACCAATGGTCTACCCACACCTTTCCTAATGTACCCTTTAAGGAATGCACTCAGAGAGATTGAGACTCAACAGGTTCCTACAAGATATGAAGTGTTAGTAATCAATAAAAAATTTAAAATGTCACATGTATACAATAGGTGTTTTAGACTTTTTGAATCAGTTTTTGAAAATCAAGAAGGCAAGTGAGCATAATGAAAATAAATCCAAGGGATAGAAGAATGCTTATATAAGGGATAGAATAAGTAGCAAGTAATTAAAGTCAAAAAAGATATGTACACATGAAAATATGTAAATAACTAATCAAGAGGCTTAACCCAACTAGTGGATTGGGAGGGAGTAGGAAATTTTGTCTAACCAAGGATCTCATTAAAAATATGAAAATATGTGTACCCAACTACATTTAATGAAGGAATGAATTTTTTTGAATAATCAATGGCAAATTTAGATGCATCTCAATATGGATTATGATCATTTTTTGTAATATAACCTTATAAACCACTACCCATATGTCCAGGTAGACCTATATCTTCATGTGTCGTAGAAGAAGATGTAAATTCTTATTCCTATGTTGAAGCTCTCTAAAAAATATTTGATGCCTTAGGTAATGCACTCCTCATTTATTGTTCCACTTTATACTTCGGATAATGTACCATGATCTCTGGAACTAGCTAAATATGCTCATGTGTAATTGTATCATGCTCATAATATGGATACAATAATTCTACAACATGATTATACTCATAAAAAGATGGATAAAATAACTCTATAATATGCCTTAGATTATGTAGACCATGCTCTTGAATAGTTACATAGACTATTTATTTAATTTTTTGGTCAATGTTTATACTAGGACATTGATTTATAGTATAAGTAAACATTATTGGTTCAAAAGGATATTCATATTATATTCTTAAACTTTTGACTACTTCATTATCATGAATATATTTGAAAAAATTATGCATTTTATAAGGTATTACTCTAATATTTTGAATAAAATGGTGTTATAATAGCATATATAAGACCCTTGTGTTTGGTATAACTAATAATATATTAGGCACTATGAGAGAGACTAATAGTAAAGGTAGCACTATATTCTAAATCATGTCCTATTTATGACCATAAAATTAATTAAAAAATCTAGAAGTGTCCTTTAAATAGCTATGTATAACCAATAGATTGAATAAGTGTTATAGTGCACAATTTTTCACTTGATCCCTTGTCTATCATAACATTATGTATGGATTACTTGTCAACATATGACTTAATAAAGAGTGCATATCTATCCAAATCATCATAAAATATAATCAAGTACATGATGCTTGTTTATTTTTAACTATACAAATTATGATATGAAGTGTATGTCCATATGTGGAAGGAGAAGCATGAGCATTATATGCATAATATATTTTAGAATTATCATTGTTGGTTGATTCATGTTTTGAGAAAGGATAGCTGTAAATTTTAAGAATTGCATTGTCATTTAATTGTGGCTTAGCCTCTTTAATAAGTTTATAAATATAAATAATGTTATCATCAATAAGATCAATAATATTGTGATTAAAATTGAAATATCTATGTGTAGAATGTTTAATAATCTATGGTAGTCATAATATGCATTACCATAAATTTTTTTAGATCATGGTCTTGACATGCCTACTTATATTAGTAGATGAAAATTGATTAGATTGAATTCAAGTATATTTTATAGTAATAAATGAGGATGTGATGGTAACCTTGATAATTTCCTCCTTCGTGAAGCTTGTAATTGAAACTTTGTGTGTTTGTTGTGAGATGACATTAACTATAATATTAGATTCATTCTTGATTTTATTTGGTTTTCTCCAATAATTTGTATTATTTTGAAATTTTAAATTTGAAGTAGAATGAACATTTTACATATACTTTATCATTTTCAAAGTGATCAATTTGGCCTCATGCACTTTGAATGTATAGCATAGTTCATCAAAATATTTTAACTTATCAAACATAATAGACTCTTGAAATGGAGATAGTAAAATTTGAGTAAAAATATCCTGGAGATTATTATCAGTCATTTGATTTGTAATTTTTGTAAGCATAGTATTTTATATTAGTACATATTCACTGATTATTTTGTTATAATATTATTTGCACTTTGTAACTTGAGCATGTGATAGCTTTTCATCAATGTTGATAGTAAAGTTTGTTAAAAATTTATTTACTGAAGGATTGAAATAATTAAATTATTGAAGAGTAAAATCATATAACCATCTAAGAACATTTTATTTAGGACTTATTAGAAATATTTTTGCTAATAATTTGTAATTATCTACATAATCTAGATAAGATGCATGGAATGCATGTAAATGTTATTCAAGATCACCTTTGCCTTCATATAAAGGAATCTTAGGATCCACAAAGACAACTAGTAATGGATAAGATGAAATTTAGGGTGATAAAGGGTTATGTAACAATGAACATGAATGCATATAAATGCTAGTGTGAGAAAGATTTTTTTATACATGAATATATAATAAAATATTTAATCTTTTTTAATTACAGTGAATACAAATTAATAAAATTAAACTACTAAAATTGATATACATGAATATACAACATAATATAGTAAAATAAAATAAGCTACAAAATTTCATAGAATTAGAAATGTTTTAAAAAATTTAAATTAATCTAAATATATACAAACCTCCCTAAAACATATCTTATGTTGATTTTGTAGTCTGAATGTGATTGAAAACTACATAAAAGGCCCTATGTATTATGTCATGATTGAATTGAGGAATTTAAAATGTTATTGGATAAGTCCATAGGATGACATGAACATATTGTGCCCTTGTTTATTGAAGGCAATCATGGCATGTTTTAATATGTGACTGGTTTCTCTATCTAGGTTTGTGAAACTATTTGTGAGGGTCTATGCATTAATTTTATGTGTTGATATGCCACAAGGAAGACTTAAAAAAGATAAACTCTTATTAATACACAATAAAAACAATAAATATCAAATGAAAAAAATGGTGACTAGGGTTAAGGGAATAACTAAACTACCCTAAGAAAATCCTACATAATTTGGCTACTACTTACATAACCCAAATGAGCCTTAGGTTGATGTAGTTCTCTAAGATCCTAGGGTGATTGTGTGATCCATGATAATAAAACTATATAACTGTAACTATAACATTTATTTAAATGATTGATATGGATTAATTTGATTTGAAATAAAACATATTCAAACTTGGCCTATGAATATTAGAATATAACAAAATTTAAATTGGAGGAAAAAGTGTTATTTTTCTAAATGTATAGTAAAATTCCCAAGTGATGGATAAATGTATTTGGATAAGCCTTGATGTGTTTATATATGGAAATTTTTTGAATAATTTTGCTAAACAAAATAAAAAATATCATATTATATCCATTGTGAAATGTATAAATTTTGAAAAGTAACCATTATATATAAGGGGGCAAGGCCACACTAGTGGACAAGGCCGCAATGAGACCCTGTCTAACCTAACACATAATTATCCAATAAGGATAGAGACTACTAGAAAATGCTTGGAAGGAACCTTTAGGTTGAATAGGGATTAATGGTGATGAAATATGGATTATTGTATAATAATTTCAATTCTTTAGAGACAATATAAGGATATATTATTGATTGCAAGGTAGAGAAATGGAAAATAGACCAAGTGATGTAGAGCTCAAATCACACTTTCTTTTTTTAGATCAACTTACATAGACTTGTGTCTTATTAATTATTATTATGTTTTTAGAAATTTTATATTCCTTAAACCATGCTTAACTATTTTTAAATTATATTATACATGATCCTTAACAATATACCAACCAATAACCTTCAATCAATTATTTCATTCACTATTTTGTGCTCTCTTCAACTTTTATGATCATTCTCACAAGTTGTCAATGTCAATATGGCCTTTTCATAGAAATACAAACATAATTATATTTTTATTCACATTAATGACTTATTTATTCTCTTATAACTTCTTTAAAACCCTACTCAAGCAACTAAAATAATCTCTCTACTTACTTTTCATACATAGGCTCCATTCTAGTATATATCTCTACTATCCCTATTTTAGAGGAAACCTCCTTGGTTTGTAAAAGATATATAATTTAATAAGATTATAAGACCATATCTTAGGACCCATTTGGGATTTAAAACTTCAAAATTTTCCATTTAGCAAATTCTCTTATGCAAACCCTATTTCTAATTGTCCCAGTCCCTAATCAAGAATATTTAGCCCTCATTCATACCAATAGTCACACTTATATAGGAATATTTGGGTTACTAACTTGGAAACTAAAAAATATATTAGATAAGTAAAAAATATTCCTAATCACCAAATTTGTGCCTTTTTAGCCATTGGAATCAATCTCTACAATTCAAACCCTAATCTAGGGTTTTTATGTCCCTATCTCAACTTGAGACCACAAACAAATTGATTGGGAATGTTTTGTTACATTTAAAAAACCCTAAATAGATGTAAATTTTTGTATGGACCTCAAGAACATCATTTAATCCTTATATGTCATAGTTCAATCCATTGTCATGTCTTTCATGGCAAAAATGTTTTGACTATGCACACATAATAAGTACTTACAGGTGTGTGATGGGTTTACCAAGCTTTTACCAAAAATTTTATCATAACAAAGGATTTATAATCTTCCAATAGACACTCATAATTTTTCCAAAAAACTTCTTTACCATAATAACTCAAATCTTGGATTTTATCTTCTCAAGAAATTAATCTACAGTCCTCTATAACATTATGCCATGACATGAAACAAGGTTTTGTTCATAATTGTCTTAATTTTATAGGTTTTACACAATTGTAATTAAAACCTATAATCTCCAACTACTAAAAGGACCCTAAATAACATTTGGATTCCATATTCTACTTCACTTTGAGCACAACATTAAAACACAGTCACTTGACTAAATTCTTAGTCTAACACAAAGAACTGATTACAAGTATATTTGAACACCAGATGAGTTGATGAATATCCAATGAAATTTTTGATATTAAACACAATCCTTTTCCTTTAGGAAATCTTTATAATAGTTGTTAAAACCTAGGTGACTATCAAGCTTAAAACCACATCATACAACAAAAGAAATAACTTACATATAGGGTCTGCATTATCCTTCAACAAAATAGGGGCTTGTCTCTCATGGGAAAAAATTACATCTTTATCCACAATTACATCCATTAGGATTAATCACATAAAGCTTATTCAAATAGAGTTAAAAATTTATTTCACTCTTACCATCTTTGAACACTCATTCCACATGCATATACATACAGTAAACATAAAATATAAGACATTCATAGAAAACATGAGAAGAGGTAGATTTGTCAATAGTTTCATTCTATTCACTACTCTCCTCTTCAATTATTCTAAGGATATATAACCAAAACTATCAAAAATATAGACATTATATCTCCCTACATCATTTAGTAACTATTTCTTCATGTTTTCTCTACGTAGAGGTTTTGAACTAATCACTAATTTAAGTTTAACAAAACACACATAACCATGTCATGGAACTACTAAGACCTAAAGACCCTATATTAATTCATAAGTTCATAGATACATACACCATACCTAAACCATCAACAAACATATGCTCAAGTCCCTTAAAAGGGCTCACAAAGTTTTAAATTTTGAATAGTGATTTTGGTGGGAAACCATGAAGTTTAAATTTTTAAATAACCTAGACACCTAATAAAGATTGATATGGACCAAAAACAACTCTAGGACACTTCCTATACTATTTCAAACCAAAAATGTCTTCATGATGACATCTCTAAAGGATGCCCCTACATCACAAAGTAAGGTAAGGATGTCGAGATTAAACATTGTATCACATAAAGTTTATTCTACAAACTATTTAAGAATTAAATAGTGGATTATGATATTAATGATTTATAAATATGCTATTTTATTTTTAAGTTAGATATATGTTGTATTGGTGATAGTTATATTTTTTTTTTCATCATCAATATCTTGATTGATATCTATTGGATATGTTTTATTATACTTTAGGATCATGATAATTGATTTCATTTACAAATTATTTACATTCAATAGTTTATTTATGGTTATATATAAACAATATTGCATCCCTTGACACATGAGTCATGAATGATCTATCAAACTACATCTTCCATTGTTCAGACTCATGAAGTGCATCTACTTTTTTAATGGTTATAATGGTCTCATCTAAAAATCTAATTGTAAGAGGTTGAGTATCTTCATGAGGAGATTAATCAAGTTAATATATGAGTACTTTACACTTAATGGCCTTCTAGTTGGAATATTCAATTTCAAACTTGCTCAATAGAATAATCTAATTTTCCATGTGGCCCTATAGATCTGATTTGGAAAGTAGTTACTTGAGAATATCTAGTTTAGAAATAACAATAGTCTTGCTATTCAACATATAATGTCTCAACTTTTGGGTTATGAACACCATTATTAAATAAGCTTTTTTAATTAGCATATATTTATGCTCATAAGAGACTAATGTTTAGCTCAAATAATGCACGCCATGCTTATTTCCCTATTCATTATGTTGTGCCAAAAGTGCCCACAAGGCATTCTTAGTTACTAACAGGTAAAGAAGTAATGGCTTGTTTAGCGTTGGTGGCAACAAAATAGGTGGGTTGGCAAGATATTCTTTAAGCTAATCAAATGGATTTTGACATTCTTCATTATAGGAGAATGTAATGCCTTTATTTAGAAAGTGTATAAATATATGGTACTTGTTGGCTAATTTTTAGATGAAACATCTAATAGACTAAATTTTTCCCTACAAACTATAAAGTTGCTTCAAGGTAGACAGTGGTAGCATTTATGTAATTGCACTAACTTTGGTTGGGTCAACTTTAATGCACCTACAAGAGATAATAAAGCCTAATAGTCTACTAAAAGTAACACAAAATACACACTTCTTTGGATTAATCTTGATGTTGTACTTGTGAAGTCTCTTAAATATTCTTTGTAGCATGAATGGATGATGAACATGGGTCTTTAATTCACCCAATATATCATCGACATCGTCCTCAATAATGTCATGCATCATGTCATGAATAATCACTATCACTATCATATATCTTTGGTAGGTGGCTTCATCATTATTAAGTCTAAATGACATCACTTGATAACAAAACATTGCCCATAGAGTGGTGAACATTATCTTATGATTATCTTTTGATGTAATTTTGATATAATTATAACCTAAAAAGAAATACATTAAAGAAAGAATTTCATAACTAGTCATTGGTTCAACTATCATGTTAATATTAGAAAAAGGAAGTCATGTTTCAAGTAAGATTTTTTTATATGTCTAAAATTGAAAATTATAACACCTTTTGGTTTCTTACTTATTGGCACAATGTTTAAAATCTACTCTAAATAGCTAATCACCTTGATGCATTTCACATATAAGAGTTTCTCCAACTCTTTATTGACTAGCACAGTAATATAAGGATGCATCTTTCATAACTTCTATTTAATGGTCTTAGCATCAAGATGTACAATGAGATGGTGTACAACCAAGGTGGGGTCCAAACCTACAATGTCTGAATAGGCCCATGAAAATATTTTAACAAATTCCCTCAAAAGGGTTGTAAAATATTCACATTTCTCTTTAATGAGGGATGCACCTAGTTTAATCCACTTTGGGTCATCTAAAGTCCCAATATTCACCTCTGAAGTGTCCTCCATATGAAGTGTATAACCATCATGGCACTAGAAACTAGTTTTCACCAAGAGACTTGCCTTTCTTTTTACTTTTTCCCTAGTCAAAAATCACCTCAAAGAGGTTTTCACTTTCAGAACTCAATGTTTTATTTTTGGCTACAGAATTTCACCTACTCTCTAAAGTAGGCAGCAAGATCTAATCTAATAAAAAATTCCTAATTGTGGACTTTAAGAGGAATATGGCTCCTCAATCCTATAAATTTGTATATGGCCTTATTATTTTCAAACTCTTCTAATGGCATTATTAATTCTTGATGGTCCCAGTCTATCAATTGTGGATGGTAAAGGGTTAAATGTGAATGTTGATAAATAGGTTTAATGGTGTAAATGGCATGGGGTTTAAATAAATTTTTAGCATCCAAGTCATCATAAATGTTATAATTAGACCCTACCTCATTATTGGCATTGTCATCACTATTCATTGGTGTTGGAACATGAATAAGGTATGTGGGGTCACTCCCAGGTAGCTTAAATCCAATACCATGGGTCCCCTTGTACTTAGTCACTAAGATTAGTTTGATCATGCCTTTTTGATGTAGCCATACGCCTCTACCTTCATAATCTAGGTAATATATAATCCAATTGGGAATAGGATAATTTATGATTTGGTAACATTTGGCTAACTCATCAGTGTATATCCATGAATAATATTCTACTAAGGGGTCATGACTAGGCTAGAAACTGGTTTGAAAGTAATGAGCTTATTCAATTGAGATTTTCTTTTATTTTCCCATTCTATGTTGGTAGTTTTGGTATTAGTTCTCCCATAAGATTTTGGATTTTTTAGGAAATTTAACAATATGGAATGAATTATGGGTACCGTATTCTCCTAGACCTTTGTCAGTTATATATAAGTGGTTGGAGATTTCTATTAGAGGCATGGCTGAGGTAGAGCCTAAGTTGTTTGGGTCAATGTAATTAGATTATGGGCTTGATTTAATGGATTTTCCTTTTTTATCTCTTTATCCATTTGATTTGGGAATAAGATTCATATGAATTGATAGTTATAAATTTTATACCTAGCCTCAAGGTATTTACAATACTGATATGGCTGAAGATCAGCTAGTATAGTCACTTCTATTCTTAAATGTGGAAATTTTATACATTGATGTAATGTAGAAGGTATATCCTTGATTTTATGGATTTAGGGTCGGCCCAATAATAGATTTTAAGATAGTTTCAAGTCCAACACATTGAATATAGTGTCATGGGTCAAAGGCCCAATGATTACTAAAAAATTGATAGTGCCTTGAGATTCTTACTCTTCATTATTATATGCCTTGATAATGATCGTATCTAGTTATAGATTAGTTAATGTAATTCTAATATGTCTGACCAAATTTAGAGACACAATGTTGAGAACTAAACCATTATCCATAAGGACATGTTTAACTCTATGGTTAGTTATACCAACCTTAATTTACAATAAGTTATTATGCAGAGGGCCCAAATAAGACATATCTCTTTGGTTAAAGATGAGAGGTTGGATAGGGGCCAAGTGTCCTACCATGGCTTGGAATTTATCTAGAGTGATATCATCTGACACAAGGGAATGGTTTAAGTACTCATTCAAGATGTCTTTGTAGATGTTAGACGTACATAAAAAATCCATTATTTATATGTGTGTAAGTGTATTTTTGATTTGATTCATAATACCATAGCTCTTCCCCTTAGTTTTGTTAGTTGGTTTATTTTTGATAGGCATGGAAGGCTAATTAGTCTTATTTGTCATATTTGGTTATGGGTCTTTGATAGTGACCCAGGCTCATTAAGTTGTAATTGCATAATATTTATCTAGAACTTAGATTTGGTAATTGGTTGGGTAGGTAATGAGGCTTGGAATGATGATTCTTAGATGGTATAAAGCCTGGTTGTCAACATGACTCATAGAATAATCACTAGCATAATGGGTTTGGTAAGCATTGGTTGGAAAATAATCATTATTGGGAAAAGGTCTAGGTATGTTGGTAGTTATCCAAGGATTAGTGATGATAATGGAAACATGACAACCTAAAACATGTCCTACAACATTTTTATAGGTATACACAATGGCATGATGGCCTTCTTAGTTAGTTTGGTCATTTTTCCCTCACTTTTGACCATTTTGTTGATGTTTTAATGGCTAGCATTATTGTTATTGATTTCGTAGTGGAGTCATCTACTGCTATTATTATTGTTGTTGGTACTACTACCAATTTTTATTATTTTTATGTTGGGGAAATAAATTTTGGTAGACCCCCAAGTTATGATTGGTCATAGGAACATGGGTGTATGTTTCTATCTCTTTATTTTCCATCATATTCTTAATCAAATTACTGAGTTAGATGTACCATCTTATGTAATGTCCTCTAACATGATGGTACTCACAAAATTCATGTTCTTTGTACCAATCAAGAAAAAGAATCCCTTCAATAAATAGTTTAGGTATCAACTAACTGATCATATTTACTTGAACCAATATTTGAAACACAAATTTAATAGGCTCACCAAGCTTACTAATTTTTTTGGTAATGGGTGGTCTTCTCCTTAAAGGAGAGGCTCGTAATTTTATTTTATTTTATTTTATGTTTTTTTTTTTTTTTGTGGTAGTTGGTTTTGTGGAGGTCTTGGTTGAGTGTATGAAGGAGGTGGTTATTGAGCAGATGGAGGTAAATGGACATCCAGTGTTTGTACCATCTAATCATGACATGATTCAATAACCCCATTGCCAAAAACATTCTTATTTTGGATATAGGGTTTATGTCTCTCACTATTATTAGCCTGAGGTGGTATTAAAGATAGTATTTATATTGGGTTCAGATTATGGTTCTAGCCTTGATTCTAGTTCTAGTTTTGATTAGAAGAGGATAAATTGATTATCCCTTTGTTGATAAGGGCTTTCTCAATCTTTATTCCTTTGTCTATAACCTCTTTAAACCTATGAGCACATTACAACTTGAGATGGTATGATATCTTATTGTGAAGACTCCTAGTAAATATCACAACCAATTATTTATCTAGTAGAATGTGAGTAAATTGAATCACTAGTGATCTCCAATGTTGTAAGTATGTAATGAAGATTAAATTAGTCTTTTGTTTAGCTTGGCCCAAATCCATGATATTAATCTCATGATCAATATTATATGAAAATTTTTGTATAAATTTATCCAAAATATCATTGAAGTTATTTATAGAATTCTTCAGTAATTTCAACATCCATTCTAAGGCTTGTCTAATTAGACTCCTTGGAAAGAGTAGAAACAAGTATATGTCATTATGTGTCATTGGATAGTAAAAAATAAATAATTATTTTATATTCTCTTTAGGTTCACCTTTGCCTTTGTGTTTGTTGAATTTAGGCTTTCATAGCCTGAATCATCATGTTTTAGCTAAATGGGTCTACATTTTGGCTTTCATATCCTGATGCATCTATTTTTTACCCTTTTGATGGAGTTATCTCAATAAGCAACATGTTATAAATATATCTTATGTTAATATTGTGATTTAGGTTAAGATAGTTTTTTTATCCTTGTTTTACCTATTCCATTTGTTAATCCATAGGGTCTTTCCATTTTATAATCATATTTTGGTCTTGTTGTGGCATTTGGACTAGACCTTGACTATAACTAGTTGATGCTTGTTTTAATTGTTGAATTAGAAGTGAATTACTATTAGTTCTAAACAAATTAATTAGAATTTCATGTGAGATGTCTTGGAGAAACTTTGTTCTTATATTGATAGCTCTTTTGACATCTCTAACAAGGACCTCATCTTTGTTCTCTAAAAACTAACATTCAAATAACTATAGATTTTAGCTTGTCTATGTTGTCATTATAACATATTAGGGTTATTTTTTTTGGATTTATTAAATATTAGGCATCATTTGAGAAAGGTAATATGTCATTTTCTCTAGCTCTTGGCCTGGATAAAGAGGTACTATCAATAAATATTTCACTAAAGGGTCATGCCTTTGTTTAACATATAGAATGTTATAAGATGGATATGAATCCATCTCATAAGCTATATTTCCATATGACTCTTAAACAAATGGGTCATTGGTCCCAAATTTATCATATCCTAGACTATACATGATCTTGCTACATGTGTAATGTGGCATGTTCATATCCATAGATATGTTTCATGAAAAATAAAGGGTCTAAAGGTAATAAATAATAAACTTTGGCTCTGTAAAAGAGGCATAAAGGGTAAAACAATTATATTATGCTAAGTAGACTAAAATAGACTCGAAATTGGGCTAATAAATGACATTGATTTACACAAAGGTGGTTATAATTAGTGGCAAAGATAACACAAAAGATCAAAAATCATTTATGGATAAAGTAATGATTCAACTAAAGGTGGTTATAATTAGTGATGAAAGTGTCTATACAAAGTATAATAATTAAAAACTAGAATCAAAGGATAATAATAATTTTCTCATAGTTAATTATAATCATTAGCGTAAAAATAAACAAGGCTAGACTCAAAAATGAACTAAATTAAGGAAATTGTTTTGGATGACACTCGATAATTGGCTCACTACAACTCAATATTGATTCACAAGATACTATTAAAATAATAGAACTAGGACACTCATAATTTGTCACAACAAAATTCAAACAAGGCATGTGGAAACAACTTGGTTCAAAGGACTCTCCAAACAAGGTATAAATCAAACAACAATAGATAGGTTCTAGGAAAATGGATTTTTTAGATAAAATAGGAAATTAACCCTAGTAACACAATCCAAACACAAAAGGTAAACAACCTAAGCCAAAATTAGATGAGGCTTTAGTGTGAACCTAATTAGTTTAAGATTTTAACTTTGAAAGGTTTAGTTCAATATTTGACATGAAAAGACTTGAATGTTATAAGGCAAAAGAGTTAGACCAAAACATGCAGTGTAACCACATGTTTCTAACAAGGGAGGTATAACACTAGTTTGGAACTTGGTTTCAAAAATGATAAGAGATTGGAATAATTTGGGTAGTGTAACAACACTCCTTCAATCAAATGTCATGATAATGATTTTGGACCCAAAAATTCCTAGGCAAATGTTTAAGATGAAATGGGTAACATAAAGACACCATGTTTAAACAATTGACACATAAATGGTTTTGGAATAAAACTCTAAGGAAAAAAGTGTGACACAAATCTAATAGAGTAACACCTTTTAAATTGAATGGGTGTGAAAACAACATGATAGTTTTATACTTGTTTTGATGTGATAATACAAAAAATTAGTTTTAGTCTAGAAACACACACATAAATCAAAGAAAATAGAAGTAACACTAATGGATCATCCTATATCTAAAACTGTCATGGGTGTACATAGCTTTTGCCAAAGTTTCCACTGATATACCAATACTTGTGATGAATTAAGTATAATTAGAAAACTGAAGTAAAGGTGTAGATAGAGTTTTTACCCTCTATCTCTCAATCATTGATTCATGGCATGAACTTAGAGTGAGGATCACTTGGCATTTCAAAATAAATTTGACTAAAATCTATAAATCTCAAATGTACTATATAGTATGTCTAACATAAGGGCATAATTACATCAATTGAGTCTAAACTACCTAAATTGTTATGAAATTGTCTATTCATTTGCATAATGAACTCATATATTTACTTCTTAGTGAATTCTAATGTTTGGTTGTCACATAACCTAGGTACCTATTAGGATGGTCAAGCTAACCATTAACAATTATCCCATCTAATGATTTACCCAAAATGTCTATCCCATCATGGAATGAAATTGGTATGATGCTAGGAGATGAAGCCCCAGGTTAACACACCCCTAAAGAACTTATGGGGAGGTGATGAACTCCCACCCACAAGTCAAATACATAAAAATAAATACATGAAAATAAAAAGACTTTAGAGTTCCCTTTTGAATCACTGAAGTCACTCAGATCTTGGGGAAAGCATACATGACATTATTTTTGACACAACTTTATAAATAATGTCAATAAACTAAGCACTTTTAGTCACCCAAGTTCCCTAAAGAGGATGGGAGGAGAGCATACACACAATAGTTTCTAATTTTCCATAAACAAAGAAATTAGTCTAATGAACTTAAAAATTTAGCTAATAATAAAAAACAAACATAAAGTGAAAAATCTCTTAAGATATCTAACTAAAAGTATGTTCCTTTTAATATTACCAAATAAAAAATTGATTGAAATTTGGCCCCTTGACCTTGTTTTCACTTGTAAAACAAACTTCAAAAATGAAAATATAAGTGTGATTAAGTGGATTTTAAGCACCAAACAAAATGTATGTGAGATTTTAACAATGCTTAATCTTCTCTCTTAACTTTAGGTCCCATAAAATGTTAGGGGGTTTACTTGCCTAGAAGCCAAAAATAAAATGAGTAAAAAACAATCCATTTTGAGCTCTTGATTTTTTGAAAAATGCAAAGTGAAGCTGCCATTTTTGAGGGATAAGCCACTAATTTTCTACAAACGTAGACACAAAGAGAAACTTTGGTGAAGCTATCATTTATTAGGGTGAATTTTCCAATTATATTAGGTAAATCCATTGAAATTATATTTAAAATAGATAAACAAAGAGTAAGTTTACCTAGTGAAGTTATCATTCAACAAGGGGAAATCTATCGATTCTATAGGGTGAATCTTCCATTTAGTAGGTCAAAGTCATCATTACAAAGCAATTATTTCTACATAAATAAATATCACAAATAAGCCTCCATTTACTCAAAAAATATAATGATTTATATTTTAAGGCTAAAACTCTAAATTTGAAGAATTAAATGTATTTTTTAATAAAATTAAGGTTAGCATATCATTCTCCTTAGCCATATGGGATGCATTTTCCCACCTATTACGTTGTGTACCTTATGTGTTATAAGAGTAAAAAATATGTAGATTAGTCCCTTGTTATTCCAAATTTAAAAAAATCAAGCATAACAATACACTAAGACCAAACTCTCTTGCCTAAAAATTAGGGAGAGCATAACATAATAAGTAAGATCACAAAAGAAAGATAAAAATAATACAAATTTCTTACCTCCTTTATTGAATTTGATGCTTACTTGTTGGCATAAGGATGTTTATGTTTGGTCTATGATGATTTTATTCTTATTATCAATTCTCTTCCATGGTGGTAGTATCTCTCCAATAGTCACTTGTGGTTTGGCGTGAATCTTGGCATAAATTAGGCATTATAACACTAATATCAAAGGCTTCAAGAAAGTATTCCAATAGAATAACCTTACACAAAAAATCTTGTTAGAATATGGTATACGCACTTGTATTTATAGCTATAATAACTAACTCTAACCCTATGGAGATTAGGATAAACTCTAACTTGGGTTGAGTCAATCTAACCCTGGGTTGGGTCAAATCACTCATGAAATCTTAACACCTCAATTTTAGATATTTTTAAGGCATGACAACTCACTTTAGATATTTTTGAGGTATGACTCATAATTTTTGGAATATATAAGAGATAATAAATAACTTTATTATCTCCTTTGACCTTTTGACTTCATATTTGGTTAAAAATTCTTTTTTTTAGTAAATGAAATTCACTAATTTGATTTAGAATTTTTATTTAGGTAATTTAATTAAGATTTGTAATGTAATTAATCTTGATTATTATTATTTTGCTTTTGGAAATTATTTTAAATGTTTTTAAATAATAGCTTGATAGGTTAAAAGTGTCAAATTATTAGGTCATAATTTGACTAGGGTTAAAATTGAACTAGGTTTTTGGTGTATACAAGGTAATATGTCAAATAAGATAACCTCATCATGTTTATGGCCAAAATTAAGTGTCTACAAATTTCACTAATAAACATGTCAATTTAGTTAAATGATAAGTTTATTTCACTAAAATAATTATTCATTTCACTAAAATAGTGACCAATTCTTCATTATGTAAAAAATAAACCCATGAGTTATTTCACTTATTTATTCATGGATTTCACTAGTTACTTTATTGATTTCATAGATTTTTGAATGATTTCATTGATTTATGAAACTTTTGTATAAAATAGGGAACAAATAATAGATAACATGGATGATTTCACTGATTATTATGCAATTTAGTCAATTAACAAAAAATAAAAACATTTTCATGAAGTGAATTCATTGATACATAAAAATAAAATATGGTAAAAAAGATGAATAAAAAAAGGAAGGTTTCTAAAGAGGATAAAAATAAAGGTGTGGGTAACAAAGGAAAATATCACTAAATTTGTGAGGTGACATGGTTAAAGGTCTTAAAATAACCTAGCCACTCTATATTCATTACATGTGAATTCATCTTCTATGGAAGAAGCTTTGTATGCATTACATGGAGGAGTAAGTTCAATGATCTCAATGACAAGAGGGATGGTATGATCACATGGTAACATATAAGGAGGAAGCCATTCCAAAACATAAGGAGGTAACTTATTAGTATTATAAGTTTCTTTCAAGTCATTTAGCTCATCATCATTAGATTCAACAAGAGTGACTTGTAAATAAGGATTTATGTGGATAAATTCAGGTAGGGGTACACTATTAATTCATGGAATGGTTGGAATCTGATATTTAGATTTGGGGTTGGGTAGCTGAATACTCCATGGATTAGGAATATCCTCATATTTATAATATTTTCCATTATGGGTAAATTTTATGTGTTAAGTAATTGAGGAGGCAATAGACATCATGATATGTGTCCACGGGTAACCTAGGAGTGTATTTTAGGATAATGGTAAATCAAGAATCATGATCTTGGTATGTATGGTATTGAGTCCATAGTGAGGGGGATCCATATACAACCAAGTGTTTTGTTATTCATTTTGTCAAATATGTGACATGTGAGTTGAGTTTCCTTGAGGTGATCTTTGTTAAACCCAAGTTTTTGAATTAACCAAATGGATGTAACAACAATCCCTGACCCTTCATCTACTAAGACTTTTTGAATAAGGGTGGTATTAATTATAATTTTAATGAAAAGAGGTGGGTCATCATCTTGCAAGATAATTTCATCATAGATCATATCTTCTTAAAGGAATTCTATGGAAGGTTTGGAAAGACAAATAGTTTTAATAGTGTGTACTTATATCGGTATAGGATCTTGAAGAGGTTATTCTACTTCAAGGGAAAGAGGTTCTTTAATGTCTTGTAATTGTTGTATTAAGAATTTACAATGATATGGAGGAGTATAAACTAACTCCATAAGGTTATTTTATAAGGCATAGATTTGAGTTCCCCTAAGAAATTCCAATGGCATTTATTAGATGAATAACTAGCACAAGGCATGGAAGGTAAAATAGTTTTAGTGGGAAGAGAACTAGTTTGAGGTTAAAATTGAGGAAGTCTTTCCTCATTCATGTTAGAAGGTATGTTAGTGGTAGTGGTCTATTTGAGAATTTATTCTTAGAATGATGGTTTAGTTGGCTTATTGATTGGAATTTATGGGTGGGTTTATGTTGATAATTGAATTTAGCTATATTCACATATTGAGAATTGGTATAATATTACTCATAGTTAGCATCAATTGCACAAATATCCTTGTTTGAATGTTGTGGGTTAGAGGTAGAAAAAAAACATGAATTGTGAGAGGAAGGGGAAGCACATTTATTTTGATAAGAATTAACATAATTATGATGACATATTTTGATCATGGCATCAGGATTGAATGTATCTCCTAACATAAAAGAGAAACAAATTTGGTAAGCCCATGACATATTTCATGTGAAATGACTAACATCAACATGAAACCAATAAAATTTGTTAGGATCATACCATTTAAGTGGATTATTGGCATAAGTGAATGGTTTAGAATGTGTTTAAAGTTTTTTCATTTGTTGAAAAATTAGGGGTACATGGGAAGTTTGGGGATTATCCATTTTGGCTACTCTTGATTTTATTTGAGGAAGATTACCAGTGATCTCATTAGTGGATCTTTGGAAATATTCCTTGACGGTTTTAATGTTGGGTTCAAACTGTTTCATAATAAAGTATTGTATTTTAGCTTGATCAATAGCATCATGTAGCTTTTGAGGAGAAAAAGTGTGAACTTTGTGTAACAACCCCTTAAGGTTAACTAGAATTAGGTTAAAAATATTTAACTTAATAGCAAAAATACTTCAATGCTAAAAATCCTTAACTAAATACATCATTTAAAGTAAACTATGTCATTAAAAAATAGGTCAAGTGTTTGATTCATTTAGCTAATGATCATTAATAACAAATGTTGATTTACTTTTCTGCATAATAAAGTACAAAATTATCCAAGTTAATAATTTAGCCATTATTGATTAAATAGTACAAGTAAAGATATATACAACCAAATCTTTATGTTATAAAATTAACATAAAATAGTACAAGTGTACATATTACATATCTTAATATCATAATACAAATGTATAATTTTATAAAGGACATATGAGTCTCAATGAACTTGTTAATATCCAAAAACAATCCTAAGTAAATCTTATATCAATTTATTATTGGAAAGGGAGGGAGAGTTTCATCTGAGTGCTTTTCCACATTAACCATGGACCATTAATCCCCTGCACAATCTCCCAACAAGGTAATGTCCCTCCCTTCACAGATGGGTAGATAGTGATAGTTAAGAAATCAAGAAATTAAACTATAAACTCATGTGTGTAAGATAACTATCATATAAAACATATCATAAAGAAATATGTTCTAGCATGATATCAGGAAATACATGCAAACTAAATCAAATAGGTGAAATGATAATGTTCAAACCATAAACATTGCTTTGGCCAAAGTTTTAATATATTTTCTATATCTCAATATCATCCAAATTCACTCGCATAACTCATTTGAATAACTTCAATCTACCTATTAGTGGCACTAAGTAAGTGCATGAATTTCATTATACCTACTTCTTTAATGACATTAATATCAGCTAATGATATTAATGCTAAATTACATGGATTTAAAACATATATAGATTCACATAAATAATGTCACAATAGGTATGAATCCAAAGAAATCATATTCTCATATATATTTCCTTATGTGCATTTAAATATTATTATTCAGCTAACTATCTTAAATACAATCCATTTAGGTAAAACAAATAATTTAATCATCATATAAAAAAATTAATAATCATTTAATTCTCTATCATAATTTATGATCTTTTGATTATAAACCATATTTCATCTAAATTTAGATTCTCACAATATACTAATTAATACATATATAATTCTTGTTTTCCAAAAATCCATATGAGACATAGAATTCATGTGTCTTAATTATTCCTTTTTACATTATAATTCCCAAATAATCATTTAATAATTACCATCAATCCATAAATTACTTGAAACACTTCAAATAGAGTTTTATGTATAGCTTTAAGATTAATCAACCCAAATAAAAATTAGGTAGAATAAACCCTCCAAAATTAATACACACACACACACACACACACACACACACACACACACACACACACACACACACACACACACACACACACACACACACACACACACACACACACACACACAAACACACACACAATTTACACAATCGATATAAATTATCCTAATTTTCACTTAGAATTATAAGATTTAAACATTAGTCTAAATAATTTAAAATATCAATCATAGAACTAAAGTTCCTATATAATTTTTTCAATCACCAAATGCCTCATAAAAACCTTACATCAGTTACAGGCTCAACTCGTACTATCCGAGTTGATCCTACAACTAAAAGTAATAGGTAGAAATTATACTTCAAGAAAACATTTTTGCAACAACACAGTCATATTTGAAATAATTGATCCATATCTCACAATTTAAAACCTGTAAGACAAATTTATTTTATTTTTTAAACAATCCAACACACAGTCAAACCCAATACACATTCACAAGCATGGTTTGACTATGCAACTTCCTCAGCCTATTAAATGGTAGAGTTTACGGATTTATTTGTATTTTCCCCTATGGATGGATTGAACCCATTCCTAGGGTCATTTACGAATGACCCTCATATATATATATATATATATATATATATATATATGAGGGTCATTCGTATATGACCCTGGGAATGGGTTCTAAAAAAATCAAATTCAAACAAACTATTTTTAATTCCTTTTCAAACATAATTTCATTCCAAAACACTTGACCATTTATTTTACATAAAAGATTACACATATGTCCTATGCACAAACATAGGATATCATAATAATATAAATTTAACCCACTTAATATTTCATATAATCCTCTAATTGAGTGCTATCAAAGGGTTTTGACAACCAAATAAACATTAACTTCCATTTCTACAGCTAGCCAAGTATTACAATTCTAACATTTGTTTTTTAAAAATAATAGAGCACAACTACATATTCAAACCCCTCCTAATACTTCTTAGATTGATAAGTATAATCCATCAAATGAAATAACCCATAAAACTCTTGAAACCCTAGTTTAAATATCTAAGTTTCTTTTTCACCATATAAAACATAATAGAATACACATAGTCATTATAGATTGGGAGGGATTTATATGTGATCAACCCTCTAGATGGGCCATAACCATCCTTAGGGCCAACCAAATATAACCATATTATTTTATTTAAAAAAAAATCTAAATAAAATTTCAAGAACCCAGTATAATCAAACCAACAAAATAAAAAAATGCATTTACAATACGTTCTATAATAAAACTAGAAAATATTTTTCAACAAACCCTACCTTGAAATGTTATTCTAGGTAGTGTAGACTAATTTATTTTCTCCAAAATCTCCTCACTAACATTCACTTCTCCAAAACCCTTGGCTTTCATTTATCCCTCTGATTCCTAATTTTGCATGTCAAAATTCCCCAAAAGAATTCCACAAAATTGGGTCTTTCATAACCAAACACCAGTTCTCCATAATTGTTTTATGAAATTTCAACATGATTACTTTCCAAAAAATCCTCAACATCTATTTAGTCCAATAGAAAAACCATCATGACTAAACCATGTAGTGAACCAAGTCAATATTGATTCCCATAATGACTTAAAGAGTCTAGAAACAAATAGCTTGAAAAACTTTTATTCCTCAAATATAAAAAATTAAAATAATCACATTAAAATTATAATTTACATGATGTTATTTGACAAAAACAACATGCCAATCAATTAATCATGAAAAATGATATAGCTCAATAGGGGATTTTTGACCATAATCATAATATTCATACCTTTAACAAAAACTTCAAACTATGCTTTTGACTAAAGAAAACATGCCTTAATTAAATTTTATTTCCTTCATAAGCTTGAATATAGCTGAAGGTAAGCCATGGCTCAATAAAATATTCATTCCTTTTTTTATAAACTATGACTTCTATTTAACTAAACATGATCTAAGGTTAGTCCAAAAACCTCATATATATGTTATTTTATTTATAAAAAAAAACATCTTAATTACTTTGCATAACATGTTGATATGGCATTGAAACTAGATATTACTAGTCATAATTGAAATCATTATCAAGATAGAAGAATAATATTTCATTTTCTATCAATATAATCAATACATGAGTTATGAAAACTAGATACATGAATTATAACCAAGAAAAATGTTATATTATGAAAGCACATCCCAGACATTCCACCAAGAGTTTAAGCAACATGCAATCCTAAAAATAAACACTAAAAATGAAGTAAACAAATTAAAAATTTAATTCATGCTATGAGAAATAAATATATACTAATTAACACATAACAAATAGACATCTATTTTAAGTGGTGTGTGCAGGGTTCCCATCTCATTCTATCATCCCTCACTCATCTCCACTTGATCCATCCTCTCTAATGATACCTTCCCTTAGTCATAGTCAAAAGGGTGGAATCCATCCTAAATCTACCTTAGTATAATAATATTATTTATACCGTATCACAAAATAATCATAATAACTAATGTAATTGAATAATTAAATAATCATGATCATAATGTACCACATATAATACAAACAACTAACAATAGTTAATTATCATGATCACAAGTAATAAATAACTATCTACAATTAGCATATTACTAATCCAACTACTTATCACATTAAGTTAACCAATCATTAACCATATAATCTAGTAATTAATAGTAATGAGTCTAAAGAAAAATTGGTATGTAACATCCTTACCTCTAAGCTAGTCATCATCCTGATGACACTTATTCCAATAAAAGTACTAAAATAAAATAGTGTTTAGTATAAAATAAACATAAGATCCATTAAAATACTAAGCAAATGAATGAGGAAACAACTTATAGAACTCTTCACAGTATTCCCAAGATACACTATCTTTAAAATATTAGTCCCACTAGACCTTGCATTGTGACACTTATCTCTTATGCAAACTAAGTTTGTGAGTATAAATTATTCTAACTGGGTCTATGTGACCACCCTAGGATCTAGAACCTATAAATAATTCTAATCCAATACATTGGAAAGATCAATAACATACCTTTAAGATTAAACACATGAAAAACAATATGCATGAGTGTTAAATCTAGTGAAAAAGCAAGCATGTACACCATAGGATTGACAACTTCTAAGACCTCAAAGGATCCCACATATCTAAAAGATAATTTGGCTAATATTCCAAATTTAATCAAGCTTTATATTGTATAACCAACAAAAATACCTTATCTCCAACTAAAAACTATTTTCATATTCTTTTTAAATCAATGTAGTTATTATATTTATCATTAGCTTCAACCAACCTTTACCTTATTATCTTAATTTTTTATTCCATTTCAAGAAGCATACCTATACCAAAGACTACCCTATCTTCTAACCTATCCCAAATGATTAGTGTTCTACACCTTCTTTCATATAATACCTCAAACAGAGCCATTTTTAGAGCTGATTGGTATGAGTTTTTATATGAAAACTCAACCAATGAAAAATATTCTTCCCACCTTTACTACTTTTCCATGAAGTACATCCTTATAAGATTTTCTAAAACTTGATTCACCCTCTCTATTCATCCATCTATTTTTAGATGGTATGTTATACTAAAATTTAATTGTATACCTAAAGTTGAATTAAGAGTCAAGTAGAACATAGAATTTAGTTTTGGGTCCCTATTTGAAATAATAATTTCTATAAACCCATGCAATTTATACACTTCTTTCACAAACCTATTTGTAAGCATAGGTGCATCATCTAAAATATTACTAGTAATAAAGTGAGATACCTTGGTGAGTTTATCAACAATCACCAAAATCATGTCATGATAGTTCCAATGCATCAAAAACTCTTGGACAAATTCCATGATAATGGCCTTCCACTTCTATTCTGGTATGGTATGTAAGTATAACAACCTAGAAGGATGCACATGCTCAACCTTAACTTGCTGACATTCTAAACACCAAGAAATAAATTATGTTATATCTTTCTTAATTCATTTATAGAAATATAATGGCCTCAGCTCTTCCAAGAGCTTAGTCACAATTGGATGGCCTAAATAAGGAGCATTATGTAGTTTTTTTAGTATTATACTCCTCAAAATCTCTTTGTCTAGTACATAACTCCTTGCTTTATACCTCAACAAAACATCATCTTCAAACTTGTATCCTTCATACTTAGGATCCTCAACATTTTGAGCCAATGTTAATTTTACCTAATCATAAAATTCATCTCTTGGAGAGAATGTAACTGCCAAATCATGAAAGGTACTCCTGATGGTAGCCAAAGTTGTTACTTATGCTCAACAACTATGGGAATATATAACCCTAGTTTCTTTTTCATTTTATGAAGCTAATGTCAAAATCATAATCTCATAATAACTCTAACCATTACCTCTAACATGCATTTAGGTTATTTTGGATGAATATATATTTTATTCCCAAGTTATTAGTCTTGAGCTCAAATGGTTTTACTAAAAAATAATGCTTCCAAACTTGTAAGGCATGCACTATTACATCTAATTCTAGATCATGCAAGGCATAATTTACCTCATAAGGCTTAAACTTTATGGATTCATAAGTTACAATCAAACCTTATTTCATAATAAATCCTCTAAGTGTATCTCTTTAAGCATTGGTTATTATCAAGAATTGACCATTGGATTGGAAACTCTCAATGTTGGTGCCAAGGTAAGTCTTTTTTTCACCTCTTGAAAAACTTCCTCACACTTCACTAACCACATGAACTTTTGATTTTTCCACTGAAGAGAGGTAATAGGATTTTCTACCTTAAAAAATTTTGGAACAAACTTCCTATAATATCTAGCTAAACCCATAAAAATACTAACTTTATGAATAGTTTTAGGTGTTGGACACTCTATAATGGATTTAATATTCAAAAAATATATGGATATTCTTTCTACAAATATAATGTGCCTAAGGTACTATAATTTTTTTTGAAATAAGTCACACGTTTATATCTTCCCAAACAATTTATGTTTCTACAACCATTGTAGAACCAAATTCAAATTTTCTAGATGTTCCTCCTCAGATTGTGAATAGACGAGGATATTGTATAAAACCAACACAAAATGATCTATATAATCATTGAACACACTATTCATGAGATTCATAAGTATTTTTGGTGCACATTTTAGCCCAAAATAAAGAACTATGATCTCATAATGCCTTTGTAAAGTCCTAAAATTTGTTTAAGGAATGTCTTCCTCACAAATCCTTAATTGATGATATCTTGATCGAAGATTAGTCTTTGAGAAAATTGATGATCCATGAATTTTATTAAATATATCATCAATAAGACATAAATTATACCTATTTTTTATAATTTCCTTATTCAACATCCTATAATCAATAGACAAGTAAAGGGTTCCATCCTTCTTCTTAAAAAACACAACTAGTGTACCCCATGGTGATACACTTGATCAAAATCAACCCTTTGGATAACAAATCTTGAATTTGAGCCTTCAACCCCACCAATTTAGTTATTTTAATTATATAGGTCACTTTATACTATAGTTCAAACCTTTAAATGATGTCAATTGAGATATAAAATTCTCTCTTAAGGGGTAAACCCAAAAATTCTTTAAGAAAAACATCTCTAAAATCCTAGAGAAAAGGATAATATTCAATGGAAAGTTCCTTTGATTCTTCCATCTCATTTATATTTATAATAAATGTTTGACACATTTTTTATATATTTTATTCAACTTAATTATTGAATTTTTTCTAAGTTTAATCTCCATTTTTGCTCCCTAAATTTGGGTATGATTACTGAAATCATCTAGACATTCAACCTTTTTAAGTAGACAATATGCCTTAGCTTTATTCTGAGCTAACAAATTTACTCTTATGATCATGTCATATTACCCTAATGGAGATGAAAATAAATCCACTACCATAGTGAATTTTGGTATTTTAATCTCATATTTGACAAAACATTTATCAACCTTGAGCTTAGATTCATTCCTATATTGAGCTAACCATGTATTTTCCATAATTTTAGCTTTTATAAATAACATGTTAAGCATATTAGGATCAATAAAACATTAAGTATCTCTTGTGTCAATCAAAATTAAATTATATGACCAAATAAAGTACCCAATATCTCAATAGGAGAATCTTGAAGTCTGGCTTGATGATTATCAACAACTACATGAATTATCTACTAAAAATAACCTTGATATAGAGCAAAACCCTTATTCTTACCATATAATCTCCCTTGATTAAATTCCATAGAGTAAAATCACCTCCATAGATGAAGCATTGATAAGGTGGTCCTTTCCTACCAAATTATTGATTTCCCTTGAAACCATTTCCTAGTTTCCTATTCCCTAAATCACTATTAAACTTGGCATTTTGACTCTTGAATTAATTTTTAGAGTTTCCACTTCTTTCCAATCCTTATTTTTGAAATTTATTTTATGACCTCAAAAAAATTTCATAAATTTCTCTCTAACATGAGCAATTGACTTTAGGTTTTTCTCCTACTTTACTGCATTTTTAAAGAATTGATCCATAGTAAATGGTCCATGCATATCCAATTTAGGGTTTTAATCCCATAATGAATTTTTTGATGTAAAACCTATCATTTTCTTGATACTAAAGATAATAATTTAGGATATTGGTGAATTACTCCTAATATTTGTTCACTATAAAGTTTGCTTTCTTTAAATTATGAAAAATTATCAATTTTTGATCAAAATAGAGTTGGGGAAACCATTGTGATTTGAACAAGGTCCCAAACTATTCCCATATAGTGGTAATAAAGTCAAGATTCATCTCTAATTTCTTTCTTTCCCACCACATTATTACTTCACCAGCCAACTAGTAAGCTCCCTAAACTATTTTTTATAACTTTAGAGTAATTCTAAATCTTGAAGTACTTTTCCATCTAGTTAGCCATGCTTATACTTCATCTCCCAAATGGTTTCATTGAAATTGGGTGGATTCAATTTATTTGTGTCTCATGGCTCTCAAATCTTGAGGTACCTCTTCTTTCCTAGGTTCTTAAGGAACTTCTTATTTTTTAGGTTGCTCTTTAGGTTCATTCCTATTATTTTTCTCAACATGGACATGAAATTCCTATTCAAGGGTAGCTATTCATTCCCTAGTCTTATTTATAAATATATAAGAATAATAATATATTAGTGGACTCAATAACTCCAATATTTTGAGCCTTATCCCTGATACCACAATGTAACAACCCCTTAAGATTAACTAGAATTAGGTTTAATTTTTTTTAACTCAATAACAAAATTACTTCAACACTAAAAATCCTTAACTAAATGCATCATTTAAAGTGAACTATTATTTTAACTAATAGGTTATGTGTTTCATTCATTTATCTAATTATCATTAATAAAAAATGTTTATTTACTTTCATAAGTCCAACATAGTAAAGTACAAAATTATCCAAGTTAATAATTCAACCACTGTTAATTAAATAGTACAAGTATATATATATATATATAAACTAAGTTTTCTTATAAAATTAACATTAAAATTACAAGTATACATATTACATATCTAAATATCATATTACAAATCTATAATGTTCTTGTTGGGCCATTTTGGCCTACATACAAAGCTTTTTTCTAAATATATGGGTTGAACAGAGTTCTAGATGAAATGAGTGGTCCAAATATCTCATATTGCTTACAAAAATTTTGAAACACTTTAAGCAAGCTTAAAGTACAATTTGTTTATCTTTGAGAAGCAAGTCCTGAAGTATGTCTAGAGTTGTAAGGGAAGAAGTATCAATATTTTCTCATGGTTATCATTTTGAACCTTGAAAGTTCTTACACAAGCATAGAAGATCCAGACCATCATTAGCATGCCATGCAAAAATAAAAAAGTCAATTTGATTGCACATTTAATAAATTCACTTAGGGAGCCTCTTAGAGCCAAAGTATTATATAGACATGAATTTATTCATGCCTAAATCATGCTCTAAAAATTTCATGTCTTTATAAGCTTTCTATCTCAAGATATAAAACTTTAAAGTTAGACTTGTAGAGTAAGACATGCATGGGGATTTCAAGTTAAATCCATGGAAAATAGCCATTTGAATTTAAATTTTCTAAGGATAAATGCATATTTGATAAGTGTCAAGATCATGAGATCTCAAGTCAAGATCTAATGGTGAGTGTGTGATCAGTAATGTCATTAGGTCCTAAAGATCCAATGGTGTGCATTTGATTATGCATCAAAGATCAATAGTGAGAATCAAGTCAAAATTTCATCATGAATTTTTAGCTAACAAGTGGCAAGATATCTAGTACTTGAGTAGAGATATAATGGTGTGCAGTGGCAGGCAAGGCTAGTAGGCCCAAATAGATCAATGGTGCATGATCCATCATACAAAGTAGATCTAACAATAAGCAATGGGTCAAAATGTCAAAGGAGCCTAGGAGCTAATGAGAAGCTACCAAGTGTCACAAGCACATTAAATTGATAGAAGATATATGTCTTTCATTCATTCACACCAAAGTAGATCTATGTTGTATTTGAGTTTAAGGATTCAAAGAGTTGATAGTAGGATCTTTCAAGACAAATATAAAGCTAATAGATGGCACAATTTGATAAGACCAAATTAGGATTGGTTGTTGACATTAAAAGTTAAAAGATAGAGACTTCAAATGGAGAAAAATTGCAACCTAGGTCAAGATAGAAGTAAGTCCATAAGGATCATCCCATCACTATTAAATCTAGGTCAAATGCTACTAATAGATGCAATCATAGTTAGGATGACTATGATGAAGTCATATCACCATTAAAGCATAGTCTTGACCTCTGGTTCAAAGATTTAGAACATATAGAGCCCATATTTTGGGGTTGTAGAATTGTTTTATGACTGTGATCATTGCTATTTAAATAAGATCTATGTAAATAATGATTTATCAACTTCCTTAAGATTCAAAAGTAGAATAGGTCTTTTTAGACCTAACATAGATCAAGAGCAAAGCTATGTGGCTTGTGGGCTTTTCATCAATAGGATAACTATAGGAAAACTAATAATTGGATTGGTTTTCAATCTATAGTAAAGACCTATGTTCAAGTTGGAGTAGGGTCAGGTATAAAGTGTCTCATCTTTTAATATAGTCACATCTTCGACAAAGTAGGCACTTACAACCACCCAAAGCAAACATAGCATGGCCCTATTAGATTCAATTTATGAAGATTTTATCCTCATAATCAAGTCAAGTGGAAGGTGGAATATAGGTTCAAAGAGCAAATTTGGGGACTGGAGAGTATAGTGGAGTATTCAATGTTGTTTAGATCTTAAGGATTTTTTTGCCTTGAAAGGATCATGACTCATCATCTAAAAAATAGGCCCTTATCTTCTAGTAGATCTCTTAGCCAATGAGAAAAACTTGAAGACTAATTGGAGAAAATGTAGGTTAATTTATCAATAAAGGATCAGTCTTGATTGAATTAAAAGGTGGCAGATCATTCATTGAAAGTGGCATCTCATTGATTTTTCTTAGTTAACATGTTCCCTCTCTTCTCTCTTTCCCTTTTCTATATATCACCCATTCTTTCCCATTTGTTAAGGATGCTCATTTTTTGGGAGTATTAAGGAACTCTCTTAGATATTGTAAAGTATGTTGATCTTGATTAGGCTAAACCCTATTAATCATTTCTAATAACTACTTCTTAATGCAATAAATACTTTATTTGCCTATCTCTTACCTTGGATCTATGTTGAGTGAGTTGTGTCTAATGTCCTTTTGAAGGAGATTCTTTCATATCCATTATCCTCCTTTTTAACCTCTTTTAGGGTGTTTTAAAGCTATATATAGGTCTAGATTAGTGTTATTTATGTCATTTATGTAATCTCTTAGTGATTCTTAGAATTGCTCTTTGTTTGCATCTATTGCTTCCTAAACCTAGTCTATGAAATGCTTATGTATTAGCTTGATTATGAGGTTGTGTGAGCTAGTATTGTCTTGTTCAGATCTAGTGTGGGTTCAATATTATGGGAGTCTCCCATTTTTATTTGGTGCATCACCTAGTTAACCCTTTTAGGATCCCTTTCCCCCTTTTTAAACCTTTTTGTTGTAGTAGCATTAGTTTAGATGATTCATCATAAAGAAGTCAACCTTCTCTAAAGGTCCAACCCCACCATAGGTGACCCATATCCTAGGTTTGTTCCCATAGTGTAGCTCAATTGGAGAGATCCTAAAGAACCCTATACAAGGGTAAAAATTGAGTTTACAATAGTTTATGACACACCTGATGGGACTTTACTACATTCTACATCTCACTGAAAGGATTTTGGTGTTGCCTTTCACTATAATCAACCTTTAGAGGCACATTTGCAAACACCAATGGTGATTCCACTATGAAAATCAGTTGGTATAAATATATTAGGTGTCTAATCACCATCATTTGGTATGTATCATCACTCATTTGATAAAAATGTATGTTCTTTCATTCTTTATCCTTCATATCAAGTTAGCAATGTTAATGGTTTCACCCCAAGTGGCCCTCAAGATTCAATGTATTAGCCTTGTTAGAATTTGCCTCTTTCTAGTCAACTAAAAAATAGCCTTAGGGAGATATGGCTTGATCTTGTAAAATAATTACGAGAGTTTGATAGGGAAGAAGAATAATATAGGTAACAATAGAATCTTATATACCAAGCTTATGTTCAAGAGCAAGAGTTGGCATTTCAAGAAGAATGGTTGGTTAAGCAAGACCAAGCTAGAATGGAAAATAACTATCAATTACTCTTAGGAATGATAGTAGCCAACCCTAGAACCCAATTTCCCTCTCATATTTTTGTTTATGCTTAAATATAATCCCTTATCCCACCTTGTCAAAGCTCATCTCTATCAAGAGTTAGGTCAGTCATCAAGGGCCATTCAGCTAAAGAATATGAAGACATCCCATCTTGGATCTTCTCCTATGCCAATGACCCTAATTGTGTCATAACCTCTTTTGTGAAACCACCCTCTCTCAAAACCATTTAGTAAATATATAAGATGGCTGAGCCTTATGCTTTCCCCTCATGGAAAGCAATCCAAGAGAGAAAAAAGAAGAGAGAGGAAGTGCTAGCTAAGGTAGTCTAAGAACTAGTGCAAGAAAAGGAGGTGTTAGCTCAACTCAATGATATTTTCATATAGAATATTCAAGACTCTCTCTCCTTTACCCAATAACCACCTCAAAAATCCTTCAAAGTCCCTAGCTAGAAGGATACTCTCCTAAGCTACAAGCAAGGTGAACTTCACCCTCCCACCATCTCCCTCTTGGATAAAGAGCCTATTTTGAAAAGAATAGAGGAGGATATTACAAGCATAGGTGAACTTGAAGAAGACAACATAAGTGTCAATGATGAGGAGATAATGATAGGAATCCCACTCCATTTAGAGGAGGATAAATCAAGTTTGGACCTATTGTTGTGGCATGGCTTTGACACTGATGAATTAAAGCCTAAATGTAGTACTAATGCCTTCATATTTAAAGAAATGGGTATTCAAGTTCCAAATGAGAGAAAAGGAGATTTTTTTTTGTTATAATAGATTACATTAAGTGGGGTTGAATATGAGGATGATTAAAATGTATAAATTGATGTGGTTGCAGTAGTCAACTAGTCAACTGATAAGGTTAAGGATTAAGAAGAAAAAGAAATGGAGGAGAAAGAGGATCAAAATGAACTATGGAAATAGTTGTACCATGACTTCATGGACAAAATATAGGTTCTAAACCAGCATATTCCTTCTTTAGAGCATGAAAATGAACTTGTAAATCAATTTGAAGAAGTTGACAAGTCTCAAGATGAATTTTCTATTGAAGGCACTATTGATGTCTTCAAGAATGAAGGAGAATGGTTAGATCCAGAGCCACAAAAACCTAATATTTTGAACCTTGTATGGGTTTATAATATCCATATGTCCCTTTAAAATTAATCAAAGAAAATATGGTGTTGAATTTATCATTGTCCCAGATGACCAAGAGGAATCTATCTTTTGGGATGACTTAGATACTTTTTGACTAAGTCTAGACAATCAACCTTCATGTCCTAATGAACCATCAGATGAGGAGGTTGTAGGTGATATTATAGTATATTTTAAATAAATAATTGAATAAATGTATCAATATGTCTACATTAGAGACATTTTTTCCCATTTCATCTTCTTGAGAGCATGCCAAAAGAGTCAACAATCAGGCATCTTATCTCACCTATCAGGAGCTCTCAAAATCAAGGTGTTTTCTATCCTAGTTCACCATAAGTGAGTGATGATAAATATTTTCCATTTGATATAGGAAGAAGATACTTGTAATTTATATACATGTACATATTATAATAGTTTTATTATTTTCCTCTAAGTGCCTTGTGCACATTCTTTTCCTATTATGTGTTTCATTTCCCAAAGTGCCTTGGGCACTTTATTTTTTTTTTTAATGTTATCCTTGTTGATTCAAGAGGAATTTATATAGAGGGAAATACTTTCATCATTTCATGTTATCTAATATTAAATCTTATGAATCCATGCCTAATGGATTAGACAAGTTAACTAGTCTGGGTTCTCAAGTATAACAGGCATGCATCCCTATGAGTCAGCAAAGATGTTGGCCAATTTTGGCCTACATACAAATATTATACCTAAATGGTTGGCTTTAATATATTTATGGATATAATTAATGGTAAAAATATCTCATATTACTTATAAATCTTTTGAAACACTTTAATTAAGCTTAAAGTGTAATTTGTTGATCTTTGAGAAGCAAGTCTTGAAGAAGTTCTAGAGTTGCAAGGGTAGAATGATCAGTCATTTCTCATGGTGATCATGACCTTTATGGACATAAATAAATTGTCATAGGTCTTATAAACTCATTTTGAGCCTTGAAATTTATTCACAAGCATAGAAGATCCAGATCATCATCAATATGTGATGCAGAAATAATAGGTCAATCTGATTACACATTTAATAAATTCACTTGGGGATCCTCTCAAAGCCAAAGGATTATATGGACACAAAGTTATTCATTCTTAAATCATGATCTACAAGTTTCATGTCTTGATGAGATTACTATCTCAAAATATAAAGCTATAAAGTTAGACTTTCAAAGTAAGATGTACATAGGGACGTCAAGTTAAAGTTGTAAATATCTATTTGAATTTAAATGTTCTAAGGATAAACATGTAGCTAAAAAGTGTCAAGATCATGGGATAAAAAATAAATATCCAATATTGATTAGGTGACCAATAATGTCATTAGATTCTAAATATCTAATAGTACACATTTGATCATGCATCAAAGATCAATGGTGAGCATCAAGTTAAAAGGTCAGCATGAGTGCATAGCTAACAAGTAGTAATATATTGGGTAATTGAGTAGATATATAATGGTGTGTGGTGATTTATAAAGATAGTGGGCCCAAATATATCAATATTATGTGATCCATCATATAAAATAGATCTAATGACAAGTAATGGGTTAAAAGGTTAGTGGATCCTAGGAGCTAATCAAAAGCTACCAAGCATCACAATCACATTAAATTGATAGAAGATCTATGGCTTGTGTTCATTCATACTAAATCATATATATTATGTGCATGAGTTCAAGGAGTCAAAGAGCTAACATTAGGATCTTATGAGATGAATGTAGAGCTAAAAAATGGCATAATTTGAGAATTCCAAATCAGGATCAATGGTCAACATTAAAAGTTGAAAGCTATAGACTTAAAATGGAGAAAAATTATGACCAAGGTCAAAATAAAAGTAAGTATTACAATTATCATCCCATCACAATTAAATATAGGTCAAATGTTATAAATAGATGCAGTCATAGTTAGGATGGTTATAATGAAGTCCCATCACCATTAAATCATAATCTTGACCTCTAGTTTGAAGATTTAGAAGTTATAGAGCCCATATTTTGGGGTTGTAGAATTGTTTCACAACTATGAGCATTATTCTTTAAATAATATCTATGCAAATAATGAGTTCTTAGGTTCCTTAGGGTTCAAAGGTAGAATAATTATTTTTAGACCTAATAGAGATCAAGAGCAAAGCTACATGGCCTGAAGGCTTTTCATCAATAGGATAACTATAGAAAAACCAATAATTGGATTGGTTTTCAATCTATAGTAAAGACCTATGTTCAAGTTGGATTAGGGGTAGGTTTTAAGTGTCTCATCTTTCAATATATTCATAGCCTTGATAAAGCAGGCACTTAAAACTACCTAAATCAAACATAACATGACCCTGTCAGATTTAAGTTATGAAGATTTTGTCCTCATAATCAAGCCAAGTAGAAGGTGGCATAAAGGTTCAAGGAGTAGATTTGTGGATTGGAGAGTATAATTGATCACTTAATTTTGTTTATATCTTAAGAATCTTTCTAACTTGAAATGATCATGACTCATCATCTACAAAATAGACCCTTGTCTTCTAGTGGATCTCTCAACTAATGAGAAAAAATTGAAGACTAATTGTAGTAAATGTAGGCTAATTTATCGATGAAGGATCAATCCTAATTGAATTTAAATGGTGGTGGAGCATTCTTAAAAAATGGCAATTCATTGATTGTTCTTGGTTAACATGTTCCCTCTCTTCTCTCTTTCTCTTTTCTATATATCACCCATTCTTTCCCATTTTTTAAGGATTCTCATTTTTTGGGAGTATCATATAATTCTCTTAGATATTTCAAAGTATGTTTATCTTGATTAGGCTAACCCTATCAAGAATTTGTAATAATTACCTCTTGATGTAATAAAATCTTTCTTTACCTATCTCTTGCCTTATATCTATGTTGAGTGAGTTGTGCATGATGGCCTTGTAAAGGAGATTCTTCCATATCCATTTTCCTCCTTTATAACCTCTTTTAGAGTGTTTTCAATTTGTATGTATGTATCAATTAGTGTTATTTATATCATTGATTCAAGCTCTAAGTGATTCTTATAACTCCTCTTGGTTTGTGTTCATTGCTTCATGAACCTAGTCTATGAAAGACTTATGAAATTAGCTTGATTATGAGGTTGTGTGAGCTAGTATTATATTGTGTAAATCTAGTGTGGGTTTGAGATTAGGGGATTCTCCCATTTTTTATTTGATACATCACATACTGAACTCTCTTAGGATCCCTTTCCCCCTTTCTAACCCTTTTCCCTACAATAGCATTTGTTTAGGTGATTCATTAGAATAAAGTTGGTCTTCTCCAAAGTTCTAACCCCTCCATAAGTGACCCATATCTTGGGGTTGTTCCCATAGTTTATTTCAATTGGAGGGATCCTAAATAACCCTCTCCAAGGGTGAAAATTGAGTCTACAATTTTTCCTTAAAACATACGAGTCTCAATGAACTTATTAATATCCAAAAATAATCTAGAGTAAAAATTCTATCGATTGACTATTGGAAGGAGAGGGAGAGTATCATCTAAGTGATTTTACACACCAACCATGGACCAATGATCTCCTTCACAATCTCCCAACAATGTAATGGCCCTCCCTTCATGGATGGGTAGATAGTGATAATGTATAAATCAAGAAAGTCACCTAGAAACTCATGTGCTATAAGATAACTATCACATGTATTATATCATAAAAAATATGTTCTAACATGATATAGTGAAATACATGTAAATTAAATCAAATAATTGAAATGAAAATGTTCAAACCATAAACATTACTTTGTCCAAAGTTTTAATATAGTTTTCCAAATCTCAAGATCAGTCAAATTCACCTACTTATTATCATTAAATAAGTAGGTGTAACAAAAATTCATGGAATTACTTAGTGCCACTAATAGGTAAGCATCTTAATGATGAAATCCATAGATTTCAAACCTATTTTGATTCACATAAAGAATGTCACAGTAGGCATGAATCCAAAGAAATCATATTCTCATTTCCTTATGTACATCTAAATGTTATTATTCAGCTAACTATCTTAAATACAAATGATTTAATCATCATATAAACAAAATTAATAATCATTTAATTATCTTTCATAATTTATGATATTTTGCCTACAAACCATCTTTCATCTAAATTTATATTTTTAACAATATACAAATTAATACATATAAAATTCTTGTTTTCCAAAAAACCATATGAACCCCAGAATTCATGTGCCTTAATTATTCCTTTTTACATTATAATTCCAAAATAATAATTATCAATAAATAATCATTTAATAATTACCATCAATCTAGATATTACTTGAAACATAAATAAATGCAAATAAACCCATTAAAATTAAAACATCAGGTACAACAAACCCTCCAAAATTAAAAACATGTATAGATAGACACACATACACATTCAATATGGTCTTATGGAATTATTCCATCAACCTATTTGTATAATGGTCTTATGAAAGTATTCCATCAACCTGCTGGTGGTGGTGGCGGCGGTGGTGGTGGTGGTGGTGGTGGTGGTGGTGGTGGTGGTGGTGGTGGTGGTGGTGGTGGTGGTGGTGGTGGTGTGTGTGTGTGTGTGTGTGTGTGTGTGTGTGTGTGTGTGTGTGTGTGTGTGTGTGTGTGTGTGTGTGTGTGTGTGTGTGTGTGTGTGTGTGTGTGTGTGTGTGTGTGTGTGTGTGTGTGTGTGTTGTGTGTTTGTGTGTGTGTGTGTGTGTGTGAGTGTGAGTGTGTGTTTGTGTGTGTCTGTGTCTGTGTCTATGTCTATGTCTATGTCTGTGTGTCTGTGTCTCTGTGTGTGTGTGTGTGTGTGTGAGTGTGTGTGTGTGTGTGTGTGTGTGTGTGTGTGTTTTTATGTCTGTGTCTGTGTCTGTGTGTGTCTATGTGTGTCTAATTTACACAACTAATAAAATTATCCCAATTTTCACTCAAAACTATAAGATTTAAACATTCATTCAAATAATTTAAAATCTAAAACATATAATTAAATTTCCTATATAATTTTTTCAATAACCAAATGTCTCATAAAAACCTTGCATCATTTATAGGCTCAAATCGTGTTATCTGAGGTGATCCTACAACTGAAAGTAATAAGTATAAATTATACTTCAAGAAAACATTTTCACAATGACATAGTCATATTTGAAAATAATCAATCCACAACTCATAATTTAAAACCTATAATACAAATTTATTTTATTTCTTTTAACAATCCAACACATAGTCAAACCCAATATACATTCACAATCATGGTTCGACTATTTGACTTACTCAGCCTATTAAATGGCAAAGTTTAGGGAATCATTCATATTCATGCCTATAGATGGATTGAACGCATTCCCAAGGTCATATAACAATAAACCTCATATATATATATATATATATATATATATATATATATATATATATATTGAAAAACCCATATTCAAACAAACTATATTTTTAATTCATTATCAAACATAATTTTCTTCCCAAACACCTTACCTTTTATTTTCCACAAAAGAATAGATAGATGTTCTTATGTAAAAAATTATTAATAGGGTAATAATATAAATTTAACCATCTAATATTTCATATAATCCTCCAACTAAGTACTAGCGAAGGGTTCTAACAACCAAATAAACATCAACTTCCATTTATATAAATGGTCTTATGGAATTATTCCATCAACCTATTGGTATAATGGTCTTATGAAATTATTCCATCGACCTACTGGTGGTTATGGTGGTGGTGGTGGTGGTGGTGGTGGTGGTGGTGGTGGTGGTGGTGTGTGTGTGTGTGTGTGTGTGTGTGTGTGTGTGTGTGTGTGTGTGTGTGTGTGTGTGTGTGTGTGTGTGTGTGTGTGTGTGTGTGTGTGTGTGTGTGTGTGTGTGTGTGTGTGTGTGTGTGTGTGTCTGTGTGTCTGTGTGTCTATGTGTATGTGTGTGTCTAATTTACACAACAAATAAAATTATCTCAATTTTCACTCAGAACTATAAGATTTAAACATTCATTCAAATAATTTAAAATCTAAAACATATAATTAAATTTCCTATATATTTTTTTCAATAACCAAATGCCTCATAAAAACCTTGCATCATTTATAGGCTCAAATCGTGTTATCTGAGGTGATCCTACAACTGAAAGTAATAAGTATAAATTATACTTCAAGAAAATGTTTTCACAACAACATAGTCATATTTGAAAATAATCAATCCACAACTCATAATTTAAAACCTATAATACAAATTTATTTTCTTTATTTTAACAATCCAACACATAGTCAAACCCAATATACATTCACAATCGTGGTTCGACTATTTGACTTGCTCAGCCTATTAAATGGCAAAGTTTAGGGAATCATTCATATTCATCCCTATAGATGGATTGAACGCATTCCCAAGGTCATATAACAATGAACCTCATATATATATATATATATATATATATATATATATATATATATATATATATATATATATATATATATATATATATACTGAAAAACCCATATTCAAACAAACTATTTTTTTAATTCATTATCAAACATAATTTTCTTCCCAAACACCTTACCTTTTATTTTCCACAAAAGAATAGATATATGTTCTTATGTAAAAAATTATTAATAGGGTAATAATATAAATTTAACCATTTAATATTTCATATAATCCTCCAACTAAGTACTAGCGAAGGGTTCTAACAACTAAATAAACATCAACTTCCATTTATATAAATGGTCTTATGGAATTATTCCATCAACCTATTGGTATAATGGTCTTATGAAATTATTCCATCGACCTACTGGTGGTTGTGGTGGTGGTGGTGGTGGTGGTGGTGGTGGTGGTGGTGGTGGTGGTGGTGGTGGTGTGTGTGTGTGTGTGTGTGTGTGTGTGTGTGTGTGTGTGTGTGTCTGTGTGTGTGTGTGTGTGTGTGTGTGTGTGTGTGTGTGTGTGTGTGTGTGTGTGTGTGTGTGTGTGTGTGTGTGTGTGTGTGTGTGTGTGTGTGTGTGTGTGTGTGTGTGTGTGTGTTTGTGTGTGTGTGTGTCTGTGTCTGTGTGTCTGTGTGTCTGTGTGTGTGTGTGTCTAATTTACACAACTAATAAAATTATCCCAATTTTCACTCAAAACTATAAGATTTAAACATTCATTCAAATAATTTAAAATCTAAAACATAGAATTAAATTTCCTATATAATTTTTTCAATAACCAAATGCCTCATAAAAACCTTGCATCATTTATAGGCTCAAATCGTGTTATCTGAGGTGATCCTACAACTAAAGGTAATAAGTATAGATTATACTTCAAGAAAACGTTTTCACAACAACATAGTCATATTTGAAAATAATCAATCCACAACTCATAATTTAAAACCTATAATACAAATTTATTTTCTTTCTTTTAACAATCCAACACATAGTCAAACCCAATATACATTCACAATCGTGGTTCGACTATTTGACTTGCTCAGCCTATTAAATGGCAGAGTTTAGGGAATCATTCATATTCATCCCTATAGATGGATCGAACGCATTCCCAAGCTCATATAACAATGAACCTCATATATATATATATATATATATATATTGAAAAACCCATATTCAAACAAACTATTTTTTTAATTCATTATCAAACATAATTTTCTTCCCAAACACCTTACCTTTTATTTTCCACAAAAGAATAGATATATGTTCTTATGTAAAAAATTATTAATACGGTAATAATATAAATTTAACCATTTAATATTTCATATAATCCTCTAACTAAGTACTAGCAAAGGGTTCTAACAACCAAATAAACATCAACTTCCATTTATATAACTAGTCAAGTATTACAATTTTAACATTTGTGTTTATTTAAAAATAATAGAGCATAAATACATGTTCTAAACCCTCATAATATTTGTTAGATTAATAATTATAATCCATCAAACATAATAACCCTTAAAACTCTTGAAACCTAAGCTCAATTATCTAGGTTTCTTTTCACCATATAAAACATAACATAATACACATAGCCATTATAGATTGGGAGGGATTTATATGTGCTCAGCCCTCTGAATGGGTCATACCCATCCTTAGGTTCAACCACATATAATCCTACTAAATTTTTTTTGAAAATATGAACAAAATTTCAAGAACCCAATATAATCAAACCAACAGCATAAAAAATTACATTTACAATACATTCCACAATAAAACCAAAAAATATTTTCAACAAAACCTACCTCAAAATGTTATTCCAAGTAGTGTAGACTAATTTATTTTCTCCAAGATCTCATCATTGATGTCCTTGTCTCTAAAACCCTTGACATTCATTTATCCCTCTAATTCCTAATTTAAAATGCCAAAATTACCCAAAATAATTCCACAAAATTGGGTCTTTCATAACCAAACACTAGTTCTCCATAATCTGTTTTAAAAAATTCTACCATGATAGCTTGCCCAAAAATCTTTAACATCTAGTTAGTCCAACAGAAAAACCATCATGACCAAACCATGCAGTGAACCAAGTCAATAGTGATTCCCATAATGACTTGAAGAGTCTAGAAACAAACAACTTGATAACCCAATATTCCCCAAATATACCAAATGAAAATAATCACATTAACATTATAATCCACATGATGGTCTTTGACCAAAACAACATGCCAATCAATTAATCATGCAAAATGGTGTAGCTTGAAACAAGATTTTTTACCATTATCATAATAATAATATCTTTAACAAAAACTTCAAACTACATTTTTGACTAAATCAAACATGCCTTAATTAAATTTATTACCTTCATAAGATCAAATATGGCCTAAGGTAATCCATGCCTCAATAAAACAATTAATCCCTTTTTTAATTATAAACTATGACTTTTATTTAACCAAACATAATCTAAGGTTAGTCTGAGAACCTCATGTGTATGTTATTTGCTTTATAAAAAACATCTTAATTACTTTGCATAGCATGATAATATGCCATGCAAACTAGATATTACCAGCTATAAGTGCAATCATTATCAAGATAACAAATAAGATTTTTTGTTCTATCAAGATACTCATTGCATGAGTTACGATAAATAGATACATGAATTATAACCAAGAAAAATGTTAGATTATGGAAGCATATTCTATATATTCTAATAAGAGTTAAATCAATATGAAAAAAAAAAAAAAAAAATCAACACTAATAAATGAAGTAAACACATTATTAATTTAATGCATGATGTGAGCAATAAATATCTACCAATTAATGCATAACAAATAGACATTTACTTTAAGTGGTGTGTGTAGGATTCTTGTCTCATTGTCTCATACCCCACTCATCTCCATCTACTCTATCCTCTCTAATAATACCCTCCCTCAGTCATAGTCAAAAAGATGGACTCCATCCTACATCCACCTCAATACAATAATAGTAGTTAGACCATATCATGAAATAATAATAATAATTAATATAACTAAATAATTAAATAATGTTGATCATAATATTCCACACAGAGTACAAATAGCTAAAAATAATTAACTATCATGATCATAAGTATTAAATAACTATCTAAAATTAACATTTTACTAATATAGTTACTTAACACATTAAGTTAACCAATCATTAACCATAAAATCTAATAATTAATAGATTAATGAGTCTAGAGGAAAATCAAGATGTAACACCTTGTATTGAAGGGAAGGTGTTAAGGTGACTATGAATAGTTTAAACAAGTTATCATTAGTCATGTTGTGATCGACTTTGTGAGCCAAAGATTTCCAATGTTTAATGAAATCATGAGCTGATTCATAAGGGGATTTTTTAGCATTAATGAAATGACTAAATTAATTTTCAAGAAGATCATTGTATTGAAATTTCTTAACTAAAGTATTGAATAAATTCTCAAGTTTCCATATATAATGTTAGGGGGTTTTTTTGTACCATTCTAATACATCACCTGTGAATGTTTTAACTAAAAATTTAGTAGTGGCAAAGGTATTAATTTGAATCAATTCTTTATAAATATTACCAAATGCTTAAAATAAATATTAAAGGTCTTTAGTCCCATCATATTTAATAGTTGGAGAGATATTTCCAATATCAATAGAAATAATGAAGGGGGTTAGAGGTTTTTTTTTAATATTTTAGAGCATCTTATTGTTCATAATGGGTTAGGGAATGATATTTTTCATAGCATATTTAAGAGGTGGAGGGATGAAATTTTAGTTGTTTTGGGGAAAGAGAATAGGAGGTTGATTACCCATGCTTAACAATTTATGTTGCATTTGTAACATTTGAGAAGTATTAGATGTTTGAATGATGTTCATTTATTGCACTATTTATGCAAGAATTTGAGTGGTATCAATTGGTGGATTGGGGTTATTAGTGTTTAAAGGTGGATTTTAAGGATTGGTAAGAGAAAAATTCCCTAAATTGGTATTAAGGGAGGGTAGTTAGGTGGAAGATTGCTAGGGGGTGGGTTGTTGGTGTTTAAAATATTTCTTGTAGGGTTATTGGTTAAGCTTATGTCAATTACCCCTTTAGTGCAATAAGGTGATTTAAATAAATAAGTGTCTTGAGAAGTGTAAAATGGATTTGATCCATTAATGTCATCAATTAGAATAATTTGGAACATATTACATCCCAAAGATGAGGGATGAGCAAAAGTGCTCCAAGAGTAAGAATCCTCTTAGGTAGTAAAGGTAGGAAGAAAATAACATCCCATACATCATCTAAAAGGATTAAGGTTGTCCAAAAATGTTATAATAGTGGATTTAATGAGGATTAAAATAATAATATGAGATAAAAAAGCAAAGATGAAAAAAGAAGCAAAGTCAACCAAATATCAAAAAAATTCAACCTAGACGTACAGAGTTGACTAGGTTGATAGAGTCTAGAGGAAAGACCAATAGAAAAATTGAGGAAAAAAATAGTCATATTAGTCGACTATGTTCTATGGAAAATAATATTGACCATATTATAAGAGAATGGGTTAGACATGGTGATTGTGTCCTATATAAAGGCTTAAATTGTAAGAGACACATTAAAACAAACTAACTATGTTCTAAAGGTAATGATAGGTGGTGATAATTATAATTGTAGATGATCTAGTGTTATTTTTAGAATACCTAAAAGAAACACATAAATAATTATATTGATCTAATTATGTCACATAGCACAAACCTTGTACCAATGTTGGCTGATAAAAGTTTTGCAATATAGCATATAATTTTTAGAGAGTGAGTAGCAAAAATAGAAATGTTAATCTAAGTGATCATTCCTTGATGTTTTAAGTTACAATATTTTTTCAAATAAATGTGATAAAGAGTTGGCTATAAGAAGGAACTAGAAAATAAATTTAAGGATGGTTTTAGGTAGTTGAGGCTGAAAGAGATATATATTGATGATGGTATTAGCTTGGTATTGGGCCCTACCCCCTCACTTCAAAATCCCATAGTGATAAGGGTGTTAGTACTTTACCAATATATACCATCAACCACATATTTATACTTGTCTAGAAAACCAAGTAGATTTCCCCCCTGGTGATGAAATCCAAATAGGTATACCTTAGGTAGAATTTGTTTAATGATTTTTGATGTTATGTGGTTTATAAGTGTGTGAAAAATTAAAAACCTCATATATATTCTATGTGTTACTCTAAGAAAACAAGCAACAAAAATGAAACATGAATTAATTACTAATAAAATAATTTAATTCCTTTGTTTTAAGATTATAGAGTTAGTTCAAGTAGCCCTGTATGCAAATAGTATATAAGAGAATCAACATGGTCAATGATGTCTATTAAAACAAGACCTAAAATAGAATAGTCGAACAGGTCAATTGATTCTTCTAGATAGGAAAGAAAGCTATGGAACTATGTTGATCTAGTCAACCCAGTTTATTGTAGGGTTACAATTTTATATACTAAAAACCATGAAAAATATGACTATAAATGAAGAATAGAAATGACTAAGAAGGTAAGAATGAACCTAATAATTTTTTAAGATGTTTAAGTTGTTATTTTTATATAGTGTTGTTTAAATGATTACTTTTATCCTACTAATAGAGTCAACTAGGTCGACTGAGTTTGAAAATGTATATGTAAAGAAGTGAGCTCAATTAAGTTGATTGATCCAGTTATCTATTGATGAGGATGACTTGCACAAAGTAATACAAAGTCAATCATAGTGATTATGTGTTAAACCTATACATAAAATGTTAGACTATATCGATGGATTTGATATAGTACTATAAAAATAAAAATAACTATAATAGATGATAATGAATGAAATCATGAAGGAAAAACCTACAAGGGTTAGTTCACATCAGGTTCACAGAATGTATATAATGGAAATTGAATATGATCTATAAATTAATCCAAGCTTAGAGAAGATAAATCACACTAACCCTTTTACTTTTTGGTACATTTAGACAATTAGGGTCATGACTAATATAGATATTTTAGACCTAACCAAGGGGTTCTTTACCACAAAAATATCACTAGAGAGGGTTCCAAAGCCTCTACTCTGTGATACCCCTAACTAGGTCCTATGTTTTATTATTCACAAGTAAATGAAAAATTAAATCAAAATATAACCTAGTACTCACCAAAGCATGTGGCATAAAATGAGAGTAATAAACATAAAAGGAAACATGCATAGAATAATTATAATTAAGTTTATATATATATATATATATATATATATATATAATCCTAATGCATGGAGAGATAAATACATTCAAAATACATCACTTATGTTACTTCTATCTACTAAAATAGAGGAGTAAGAGTTAGAGGTACTTATATTAAAGATGAACCTATTAAGTCTCAATCTCTCCCTTGGGCAATGGTGATTTACAAGATATTGTTTTGTCTTGTAAGTATCATAAAGACAAGACATTTCTAGGCTATATGAATTCTCCTAAGCATCCAATACTTTTTCATAAGATAATATTCTTCTCTCCAAGTTTAAACCCTAAATGATGACTCCCTTAGTAGAATGGTGGAAGAATAGATTGTAAAGAAGTGAAAATGAATTATTAACTCCTATCTATCTCTATGAAATGGTGAAGAGGATGTGTTTATATATTTGGATCTAAATCTAAACTCTTTTAAAGTTTTAGCTAATAGAGTCAACCTAATATACACTATATCTTTAAATTAATAAAGTAGTTAGTTCCCAAAATGGGTTGGTCGAGGCTGACTTAATCTTATAACATGCTGATATATTTTAATTATAGGGTTGGACAAATATAAATTTGTTTTTTAAAATTCAAAAGAGGTTTTGGCTTAGGTAGGGGTTATTTGAGGAAATAAATTGCTTGGATGAGTGTGTAAGGGAGGTGTCAAAGCATAGGTAAATGTATAGGAGAGGTTTGTGTTGGTTTCAAGTGGTGGTATAGGGAACAACAATCTTATGAAACACCAATGGTCTTCCTACCCCTTTCCTAGTGCACCCTATAATGTGTGCACTCAGAGAGATTGAATATCGATGGGTTCCTACAAGAAAGAAATCATGAGTAATTGATAAAGTTTAAAAATATTATGTATATATAGAAAAGAGCAAAAATAATAAAATATTATTCAAAGGAAGATTTCTAAAGAGGTTCAAAAGAAAGATGTGGGTTGAAAATTCCCACTAGGAATGCCATATGTGTCCATAAGATTCTTCACAAGCAATATTTTTGCAAATCTTAGTTAGGCCTATCAAAAACCAAACAAATAAAAAATGATTAAACCTAGGACCTCATGAGCATACAAAAGATTAACTAATAATCCATAAGATTTAAACCAAAATAATGAAAACCCTCATTATAAATATCTTTGCATAGGATTCAACTTGGATATATCATCAAATTATATTTTTCAATTCCAATTTGTGTTGATATATATTCATTGAAGCTATAAACTAGTTGAATTTGAACAAGAATCAAAAATATCTCATGAAATTATCATCACTTTATTGTATATCTTGAGCATGTGAATTGCAATGTAATGAGGTTTATTTATAATGATTTAGGATTGATGAGGGCCATTCATCTTTAAATCAATATGAACGGTTATAAATGATTCCTAAATAGTGCACATGGCGTATACATCTAAATCTTTTTTTTTTAATCACTCAATTAATATTACCATTTATCACAACTAATTCCATTTAAAATAAATAACCATTTTCCTAATTAAAAATATAATTTTATTTCCCACTATACATATTTATTATATCATACTAACATTTATATACACCCCACACCATATTAATCATTAATATTCTATTAAACCACTAATCCTACTTCATTTAATAACCACTTGCCCACTTGCCAGTTTTAAATTCAAGATATACTACCTACCCTCTATCTTACCTATCCATGGTTTTTCCTAAAAAACTATTTTCTTAAACCCACCTAAAACCCTTAATCTAACCACTATTAATCCCTAATAAAATATAGAGACCTCTAACACTATAATCTTCTTCTAATCCCTCCATTCCTCTAGAATTCTCTAAACCTAGAGGATTCTTATGAATTTAAAATTATTTTTTAATCCTCCCCACCACCCTATAAATAACCAAGAAAGGTCCTTGGTTGAAATAATTGGAAAATTCATAAGCTAATATATCCTTCATACTCTTTGCATTCAAAACCATCAATCCCTTTGTGTCCATTTGAAGTCTTGAATCCACCTTGTCTTGCAATCCAACATCATACAATCCAATTATCCTTAGAGAAACTATTTAAAGATCTTGGAGGGAATATTAAAAGAATTAAGGTGATGGTAAGATAATTTTAATCAATTTTTTATTTCTTATTAATTCTCTCTCATTGACTTTTTTTTAATTTTGATTTGTTTTAGTTCATTTTGTTCACTTAAATATATTTATAAAATTTTACAATCATACACATGGATCATTAATATGATCCCTTCATATTACTCAAGATTAAGGGTGGAGGATGATATTTTAAAATACCAAAGGAGTATTAATATAGTCCCTTAATCTTGTTTCCAAGATGAAGGGTAGAGAATTATCCTTCTAAGACCTTTGTGAGAGTCCATTTAAACCCTTCATCTTATTTCCAATATGAAGAGATGAGAATCATTCCCAAGAAATTGCATAGATCACCCATGTGGACCCTTCATATTGTTTCCAAGATAAAGGGTTAATATTTCTCCTAAAATATCCCACAATATTAATTAATTTCCCTTCATCTTGTCTCCAAGATGAAGGGTGGAGAATAATCTTGTATATTAATTCACTTATCAAATTGATTAGCTCATAAAATCATATTCCATATGATCTCAATATTATTTCTTAAATTAATATTCCCCTTAGATGGAAAATAATAATTTATTAAATTAAAGGAAATTATAATTTTATTTACAATATAAATATAATAGAAGAATGGTTTAGAGAAGAGGGAATTAATTGCATTAATTGATCAACAAAGGGGAATTAGTGAATTGACTAGAATAGAATAATTGACCAGATATATTGGCCAGAATGATAATTGAATATATATAATATGGTAAAGTATTCCACCTATACATTCCCAAAGGTGAATTAGAACACATATATTAGATGAACAAATGACTTCAAACTAGATTGTGTGCAATTACTTGGAATCATTCCATTTTGCAATTTTGGCACAAAAGTGATTAAAATGGAGTGTCTACATTTTCTCATGTTTGAGAAGGCATTGTGATATGTATATGAAGCAATGGAATTTTAAATAATAAAAATTTGTTAAAACTATAGTATAATAAAATTAACAGATGTTAGTTTTGATGAATTTGCTAAACTTACTAGCTAACGGGTTCAGATGTGTCCCAAATCAATCACCTCAAGTCCCATTGGGTGTGTCATATGTGTCTTTAAAATCTAGAACACATTAATTCTAGTCATTAAATATTTTAAAATATTTAAATTAAGTATGAATAATTAATTATCTACAGCTAAGACCTTGTGACCATACAAATATTAGCTAACAAATGCTAAGATTAAACCATTAGTATATAAACATTCATTGGAAACCTCATATTTGCATATGATTGGGCTTAGATTTAGCATAAATAGGTATTTTTCAATGCAAATTCATATTTAAACATATCTTTTGAAGTTATGGACTAGTTGAATTTGATCAAGAATAGAAAAGGTGATGCACAAGAAGACTCTAGAATTTATCAGCTCTTTGTTGTCTAGTTTGAACATGTGAATTACAATGTAATGAGGTATATTTATAATGATTTAGGATCAATGATTACCCTTCATCTTGAAACCAATATGAATGTTTGAAAACAATTCCTTAATAGTGCACATGGATCACTAATGTGATCCTTTTATTTGATAAAAGTGGAGTGTCTACAAGTTGCTCTAGTTTAATGAGGCATTCATGTACTAACTTGTCTTCATTAAAATAAAATGCCACTGATATTATTAAACCAAATAATATGAACTCCATTATAATTATGGATTATATTCCATAAACCAACTTGAATGGATAATATTTTATCAAACTTTTATATTTAGTATGGTATACTCATAATATCATGGGTATATTTAAGTCCCAATCTACAGTAATAAGATTACATGTCTTTGAGTAATTTTTATAAGACTTTATTGAATGATTAAATGGTCCCATTTATTTATGAGTAATATATACTTATTATATTATGATTAATGAGAAAGTGTTTAAGTAGCTTTATGATTGTGGTATTAATTAAGTGTTTGCCTTGGTTGCTGAGTAATACTCAGTGGGAAACCAAACGATGTAATGATATTTTCATAAAGGAATTTCATGGCTATTTGGTGGTAGTTTCTTTAGTGGATATGGATTATTCTCATCTTGTTAAGTATCATGTGCCTATAATGATGATTCTTGTCTAGTATTATCTTACCATGGGATTAATTGGGCCAATTAAATTAATAGCCCATTTCTTAAAGGGTAATAAGGAAATAATAGGTCTTAGTGGCATATCATCATGTGCATTTATTTTTAATACTCATTTCCAAATATCATATTTATGTTTATAGATATGTGCATCTTTGAATATCATGGGTTACAAGAATCATGCCATCATTATTTTCTTTGTGGTTCCTTCACTACCATAGTGTCCACTAGAAATACCTTCAAGAGCCTCTTGTAATATGATTTCTTGTTCATGTTTGAGTACTACTCTTCTTATTATTTTATTTCTACCTTTATTATATATTTCTCCTACTATGAGTGTAAAATGGAATGCCTAAATTATTAATCTCTCTATATCCATTTTTTAATAGTTCTTTGGAAATTTTCCTATTGCTAGAAATTTTGATATTGTCTCCATTTATTTTAGAACTGTCTCAACGTGGAATAAGTGAGCACTTGGGAAGTCATCATTGATTTCCACTTGATCTTCACTATTGTCAATATGAGATAATTAATATAGTATATTATTTAATTTACCTAGTTTTACTATGATGGTGAATAAAAATTCTTGGAATAAAATTAATCATCTACATATCCAGCCTTGTAAGATTGGTATATTTAATAGATACTTCAATGGTTTGTGATATTTGTAGAACACAAATGGAGTAGCAAGCAAGTAGTGTCAAAAAGTTTGAATATCAAATATCATTTCTAATGCTTCATGTTCTATATTAGAATAGTTTTGCTCATCTTTATCAAGTTTATAGCTTGTAAATGAAATTGGATGATCAATATTATCTTGTGGTTGTGATAATATTGTGCTTGTGGTTGTTCTAGAACCATATAAATTTACATGGAATGTAAGTTTCCAATCAAGAAATATCAATATTTGTGCATTCAATATATTTTTTTTAAGTGTCTTAAACACCTCTAAGTAGTCTTTATTCTAGTCTATGATTTTATTGGTTTTTTTATTTAATAATTCCTTAATAGGTGAGCTTATTCTGGCATATCCTCAAACATATTTTTTTCATATCTTATGTACGCTAGTAAAGTGAGAACATCATTTTGCATATTTGATAGTGATAAATTGATTATTATTGTAATTTTTAGTGAATCAATCATGATGCTTTATATACATATGATAAGCCCTAACAATGTTCCAAATAAGGTAATAAATATGCATTTCTTCAAGTTTAATGCAATCTATAATATGCAGCATCTTTCAAGCATTACTTGGAGTGGTTGTATGCATTCTTTAAGAATTTCATAAATCATATAGTTATCTAGATATACCTCCAATGATTTATAGATAAAATATTGAATGCATTTATCATAATTTTACTTAATACCATAGGTGCATTATTCAAATTGAATGCATAATTGTGTACATAAAAGAGCCCCATTCTATGGCAAATGTTCTTTTATGTCTATCTTACTTATCTATCTAAACTTGATGATATCCATAGAATACACATAAAATAATATGCCTCATGTCCCATGATATTCTCTAGGAATTATTATATAAATGATGTGAGAAATGGATCATGAATTCATTCCTTATTCAGCTCATGGTAATCTACACAAATTCGTATCTCACCAATTTTCTTATTTTGGACTACCATTGGACTCATCCATTATACATTTTCCACTAGTTTAATTATTATTATGACTAGTATTTTTTCTATTTTAGTTTTGACCTTTATTTTCATGTTTGGATTTAACTAGTATGGTTGCTTATTGATGGTTTTTCTCTTTTGTTTCATATAAATTTTCATAGTGCCTCTTTCTCACTATATGTCATAGAGTTATGTAGGGTTTTTATGGAATATATCTAGATATTATTTTATTAACTTAGTTACATTTATAATAGTAGACTCATCCCAATAATCACCTATTTTGGTCAATTTAGAGTCTCCTTTTTTAGTGATGTTTTCCTTCCTAATTTTTAATGTTTGATATAAATATTGTGTTTTGTCTATATCTATTTGAATTAGTTACCTTTGTCCCTCCTAGACATCATAATGAGCATTAGTTGGACCAATTTATTTTTTATTTTTTTAATTTTATTTCTCTATTTTGAAACATCTCACTAGTGTGGTTTGGATTACCTTGTATAGTACATTATGGACCTTCTTATCTTCTTCCATTTCCTCTATAGATTGATAAACTTTGTCTAATATGCTTATTGCCTTATATTTTATTTATTTTTTAATGGGTTATGTTTACCATACTTATGTATTACATCATAATTAAATGACACTAGAAAATATCATATTTTTTTAAGGGCGTGATAAACTTTATGGTCAGGATCCAAAAAATTGAATGTTCTACAAAAATCCTGGGTGATGTGATTTTGTGTTTGTTTCCCCTCATGTTTCCTGGTGGCTATACAAATCCCATGGTCTATTCCTTAGTGTCTTATAAATGATTGTATTCATACTTGAGGATTTTTTCCATAATTTTTTTACAGTACACTTCACAATGTTTAATGTGTTGATGTGGGATATCATGTCCAATATATTCTAGAAGAGCATAAATTAGTCCTAATTCATGGTACAAACCTTTAAGATTTTAGAACAACCCTTATTTTGGAATATATTTTACATTGATGAGAATTATGAGGGTAACCTAGGTTTTAATGTGAGATTAGTGGGTACCCCACCATCTTGTGACATTTATCATCATTGTATCATGAAGAGCTTCCATTCATCCATGTTCATTTAGAAAAATTGTCTCCATTTGTGCTATATATGCTTTTAGGTCACCTATTCTTGAGAATTTTGGGATTTTTTATGGGATTATCCTTTCCCCAACTTAAATTATCTTTTAATTTTATTTTAACTAGTTCTAAAAAAATTTCACTTCATGTTTGTTTGCATGTATTTTCTTTTGTTATGGGAATGATTCTTTTATCATAATATCTTGAATATGTTTGTATTTATTAGTAATATATATTTTATCCACATAATCTTCCCAAGATTTTTAGGAATCATGAAATTTATCTTCTTCCTCATCTACCATGGAACAATATGTGGATTCAACTTTTTCTACAAAATAGTAATATTATTCATTGTCTTCTTGATTTTTGGTATGTTGTTTCTATGGAATTATTTATAGGTATAATAATTTATAGACCCTTATTTTAGGGTGTTATATAACCATGATTAAATTTTCTCATCTATATTTGACTCTAATTCCTCATGTTATAGTTCTATTTCTCCTTCATCATTTAGTTTGAAAACTCTGTTGAACTGTGGAAATTATTCTAGTACATATATTCCTTGTAAGTGTAGATGATATTTATGACTTATATAGCACTTTATTTTCGTACACTTTGTAAACTCAGACCTTTGTTGTTCTTATTATTTATATACCTTTCACGCTCTTATAATTCTCACATCTACTTTATGTTATGCCCCTTAGCCTATCTCTAAGTTAGATCAGTCTTATGTTGATGACCCAAACCTTCTATCTTGCCTAGAATGCATAAAAAATGTTTATCTTATTACCCTACAAGTTTTGATCCTATACTTATTTTATAAATTACCATGGCATAAGTGACAATCCCAAACCTCTATGTTGACGCTAGTATCCTACCCTGACACAAGTGTCTAGTGCCCTAAATTTATCTAGTTTTTAAATGAAATATATCAAATGGTTGGCATAAGTGTTTTAATACAAGATATTCCATTATAGGAGTAGTATATATTCAAAATCACTCCTCCTCCATTCCTCATCTAGAAAAACCTAGCACAAACCAAGGCAACTTATAAAAGTGTTTAATCAAGCACTCTATAAAGAAATGCTTCCTTATTTTCTCCTATTTTCATATCAGTCATAATGATAACACATACATAGGTATAAATTAATGAAGAAACAACCTAAGAGCTCAATTTTACAAGTTAAAATCTAGGTCACTATTATAATTACTTTCCACATATTGTATGATTCACACACAATCCACTGTGTAAGAGAAAGTACATGAGTTTGAGGCCCTCTTAAGATTATTGGCTATGTAAGAAGCATTCATTGATAGAGGGGTATTTAGGGTCAACTCAAAATTATGTTCCCACTAACCTAAATTTTCCAAGGTCACTATGAATATGAATAACTAGGGTTTTACAATTTCATAAGAGTGGCAGTCCATGACCTAGATCTAAATGTACCAAAGTGAAGGTGAAGATAAACCCAAAAGCATACATGTGGTTGCATCCTTCTCTAGTATGTACTCCATATAAGACATATTCATTTGGTTTAGACATTAGCATCAATGCTAACATCTAAAGTGGCAATTTAGTGACTATTCCATAATCCTCTTCTAGTATGCTTCCTACCTATTCTAGATCCATAATTGTGTTAACATCAAAACCAGCTTAGTACATTATTTATTTATCATTTCCATAACTATCATAGTTTTACTTATTATTTTTAATATATACTAGTTTAATAAATTCAAAATATGTTGTATTTAAGTTTAGAATTTAGTTGGCCTATTGTAGATATGACTATCACCCTAATGCATTATCACTTTTATATTATTAATCTTATCTTCCCCAAGTAAGATCCTTATCCAAATTTAGGATTAAACATTTCATGAACCCAGTTCATTTGAATGAAAAAAATGATTTGAGTATTACAAGCCTCCTAGGGTTTTAGAGTGTTATGATGGATTTTCATATCAAAAACATTACCCTAGGGTTTTACCCTCTAGTTATAAGGGCTTCATGTGCATATGCTTACAAGTTGATTATTCCTTGATTGGTTCATTTAATATTCAAAACAAGTCAATTTTAAAATTACTTAGAGGTATTTTCTACTTAGGTTGTTATACTAAAAAGCCTATTTTTATTCACCAAAATTCAGTACAAGTTTTTCAATTTTTGTAATTAATTATTTTTAGTAAATATTAGCATACAAGGTGAATGGTATACTTATTTTGTAATTAATTTATGAGTTTTGTCAAAAATAATGTTTTATTCAAAAACCATTCCCATATATTTAAAATAAATTCCTTTTTTATCAAAATTATTGATTTTATATTTGAAATATTCTAGGGTTTTGCTTGTGAAGAATTCCAAATTATTTAGGCTATTTATAATAAGTAATAGATCAAATTTAAAATTCATATGAGGTTTTTCATAATTATTTTGATATAGACAAAAACCTATTTGGATCTTCCAAAATATTGTATGTATTTTTTAATTTAGGATTTGTACTATTTTTAGTAAATGTAGACCTACAAGCCATAAAATGTACTTTTGCTTCCCTTTTTTTTGGGTTCATCTCATTTACTATATTTCATAAAAAACATATCTCATATTTTTTAAAAACTCAGCAAATAGTTTTAAATTTCTATATCCTTATTGTATCATGATTGATTACTCCTTAACATTTACATACCTTTATCATCTTGTCCTCATATCAATTTTTATAACATTTAAAATGGATATAAAGAAGCCTCTTCCTCCTCCTAACCCTAATGAATGTGGTATCTCTCATCCCTCTAACTAGGTCCAATCTATCACTTATCCAAGGGGTAAGGTAACTAACCCTATGATTTCAAATGAAGGTAATCAATCTCAAATACCTAGGGTTTATGCTTGTGAAGCCCTAAAAGATCAAATCACCATTATAGTAAAATTAATAAAAGAGTTACAATATCATATTGCATACATGAAAAATCCAACACATTTTAGTGTAAATTGTGTGTTTGCATCCTCATCTACCAATGTTGTGCTAAACAAGGTTTCTCATCCAGATTCAAAGTTGCAAAAAAACACATATAAAATAATTGATCCAAATATTATACCAAATTTTACTAAGAGACCAAGTCAAATCCTAAGAGACATGATTAGAAATAAGGTGATCAAATTACCTCTTATACATCCTATATGTAGATATAAATACTATTATGTATGTCATATAATTCATGGGAATCATACAGATTATTTTTTTGCATTGAAAAACAAAATACAAAGTTAAAAGATAGTGGTAATCATATCAATGATACATTAACCAAGAAAATGACTCACATTATGAGTACTTATCCTAAAGCAAAATTACCAAAACAACAAATATGGGTACTAAAAGATAATTCAAAGGAAGAAAAGGGTCAAAATAAAAAGAACTAGAGAAAATGCCACTATAAAAGGAGCTAATAATATTCATACCACCAGAAACTAAATCATGTGAGATCCCTTTATTGATCAATATCAAACAACAAAAGGGCATAATTCTAAATGATTATGATAGTGGTGATAATATTGCTAATATTAATATGGCAGATGAATAGTTGAGTAAGCCTCATCTTGATCTATTTTATACCTTACCAAATGATCTCTTTATACCTATAGGACCTATTAATTATCGATTGAATCCATATCTAGAAGGTGCAAAATCAAATATAGATAAAGGCAAGGTAAATCATATAACTCAATATGTTTATAAGGTATTAACATCTGAGGTGCACACAAATAAAAATAATGGCATACCAAAAAGGTCACAACCATAATATGACATGGTTCCTTATTCATATAAAGATACTCTAAATGGTATATCACATGCTTAAGAACAACCTAAGAAGTTTCATTTTTCCTATAACAATGATTACACTAATGATTATGATCCTAATTATAGTACATATTGATATGATCTTAATGATGCTAATTACATAGCATATGAATATGATACACGTCATGTTCCCATAAATACATTAGTTATAGTGTTATAACCAAAATTAAAAGCTTGGTTACCACATGATCATTATAGTCAAGCATTTTTATTCCCAACTAGATTCTATTATGTATGGTGATTACCTCAATTATCACTACATAAATCTAAAAGATCTACTTTAAGGTTGCAAGGTCTCACATATTCCAATAATACCAAAAAAATCAAAAAACTTCAAAACTCCAAAAATATTTTTAGTAGACATATGTTATATTAGATCCTTGGCATTTATGTGTTAGTTCCATGTTAATGGATGGAATATCAGTTACTCCTACATACACATGTGTGTCATGTTTCTAATTGAGTGTGATACAGACATATATAGATACATGATCTATTCCTATTTTGGATGTTACGCCTTCCATCTATTTGTGTCATATGGATATTGGGGACATCTACTTCTTTGATCATAATACTCATAAGTTATATGGTTCAAAGATTATTTCTCCAAATCATGTTTGAGCTTATATGTACTTACACATGCCTTTATCCATGATTATATATTTCACATAATACTTGATATGTTATGCACTTGACATTTTTTTAAGACATTTGATCTAAGGGTTGTTATGATATGTTTATGTTGGTTGATTTTGATTTATTTTATGAACTTTTTTGAGTGTCTTGCCTTGCTATTATCTTACTTGTTAAATCATTGGAATATTATCCTTTGTTTACAACCCTTGTGCTTATGTGTGATTTATTTGACATTTGAATATGTCATTGTATTCTGTATGGATATTTAAATATGTCATTCTCAATTTTGTGAGTATTTGACTAAGTTATGTCCCTCCTATTTTGTAATATATAAATATGCCCCTTGTTTATGGTCTCCTTGTACCACTGTATCTTGACTTACTTTTGAGTGTTCTTGTGTGTGTGCATGATTTTATTATTGATCTTATATTACTATTATCTAGACATTGCCATGATCTTTATCATGCATCTTAAACCTGCATGTGGTCACATTGTTTTATACACTTCAATGATACATTTACTTAAACATGTTATTATATATGTTACATGGTTCCATTCATATACTATACAATTTTTTTTATCTTTTTGAGGTGAGATAACTACTAGTTTCTATTCTTTCCTCACTTCAAAGGGGGGGCATATCAGTGGGGTGATATAATAGAAACATGTTCTCCACATTTGACACAATTTTTAGATTCAATGGGGACATGCTTTGGAATAATGTTCTCCACACTTATTTATTATTTGGCACACCCAAATTCAATGGAGGCATTCTTTGGAAGCATGTTCTCCATACTTATTTAGCATTAATCATACCCAAATTTAGTGGTAGCATGTTTTGGAAGCATGTTCTCTACACTTATTTAGATTTAATATACCCAGATTATAAAGGGGGCATGCTTTCAAAGAATTTTCTCCACACATTCATTATTTGGAATAACTTTTAGATTCAATGGGGGTATGTTTTGTAAGCATGTTCTCCATAATTATTTAGTATTTGGCACACCCAGATTTAGTTAGGGCATGTTTTGGAAACATGTCCTCTATATTGGCACTTATTTTAGTTTTTATATTTCTCCATATATAGTGAGTCATGTTTTAGAATAATGTTCTCCACACTTACACAATTTCCAAATTGGCCAAAACACATAGTTATATGATTTAGATACACATGTGTGGTAGAATTATATACATCAGTACCATTATTATACATAATTTCAACATCAGACATATCTAAAGTGCATATTTTATGTAATGTGCACCTAATATTTTAAAATCCAAATAAATTTAAGATTTCAAAACACTATTAAGGATTGTCATTACCCATCAGGTTGGACTTTTATGGATTGTATTGAGCTAATCTACTATAGTATTTGGTTCACTCTTTAGTATAGTCAAGATGATTAAATCACTCAATCTTTCAAAAAAATTAGGTTGGACTTGATTTTATCATCCAACCTCACCAATTTGATAGTATGATTTGAATTTGTTCACTCAAGTTCACCAAGTTATAGGTATGATTAGGTTGCACATTTGAGCTATTATCAATTATTGGGTAGAAACTCACCTTTTCTTTAAGGTTTAGAGCATGTGCCTTCCAATATCTCTTTATCTCCTTAGATATATTTACTTTATATATTTATATATTTATCTTAATTTCAATTTTAGTGATTCATAATGATACATATTTCAAATCAAGTTTCCAATAGGTAAGGTAGTTGCATCGATACATAGGTGTACTCTTAAACCTTGCTATTTTGATTTCAATCATTTCAAAGGATTTAAATTTCAAATTATTTTTTTTATTATATATTGTAACATGCTCTTAGTTCTAGGTCATTCACCATAAAAACACTTAGGTTGGACTCACACAAATGTAAGGTATGTTATACAAACCCAGGTACACATTTATTCTCATTTAAACTAGTAATTTCATTAATAGATTAAAGTGGGGGGAAATATGGATGATATTTATGAATTATATATCACCTTAATCTTATACACTTACAAAACTTATACCTTGGTTGTTCTTATCAGTCTTGGACCTTTCCCACTTCTTGAAGTCTCACATCTACTTTATCTTATGCCCTTAGGCTTATTTATTAGTCCTATTAATGTTATGTTGATGACCCAAATGTTATATCTTTCCTATAATTCTTAAAATATTCTTATCATATACCCTTTAAATTTTTTAGCATGTACCTATTTTCTAAACTACCAAGTCATAAGTATCAATCCCAAACCCCTGCATCGACACTAGTATCCTACCCTAATGTAGGTTTCCAATTCCTTAAAGTCATCTAATTTTCAAATGAAACATATCATAATGGTTATCCTAAGTGTTTTAATGTAATATATTTCCCATTATGAGTTTGATATATTCACATTCATCATTCATTCCTCACCTAGAAGAACCTAGCACAGACCTAGGCAACATATCAAAACATTTAATTAAACACTCAATAAAACAAAGCTTCCCTATTTTCTCTTATTTTCATATTATTTATAGGGATATCACATACACATGTTTGAAGTATTTAAGGAGTGGCCTAAGATCCCAATTTTCCAATTTATAATCTAGGTCACTATTGTACTTATTTTCCACATATTATATAATTCACACACAAGCTAATACATAGGGGAGAACTACATCAATATAATTCCCTATTAAGAGTATTATCTATTTAGATATCACTCATTGATATAGGGATCCTTGGGTTTATCTTGACACCATGTTCCCACTAAACTATTTTCAAAAGGTCACTATGAATATGAAGAACTAGGGTTTTGAAATTTCATGAGTGATAATCCATGACCTAGATCTAAATGCACCAAAGTGAAGGTGATGACAAACCCAAAAGCATATAAGTGGTCACATCCTTTTCTAGTATATATTCCATATAAGATACCTACATCTTTTACCTTATGAGTTTTAAGAGGAAACAAACATTTATATTAGTCTCTTATTAGTTCAAAATAAGAAAACATAAAAACAACAATGCACTAAGACAAAACCCTCTTATCTTAAAACTAAAGGGGAGCATAACACAATAAGTAAAAGTAAAAAAAAGGGATGAAGATGATAAAAAATTTACCTCCCTTATCACACATGGTGTTTACTTGTTGGTATAATAATGTTTATGATCAGCTTATGATGATTGTAATCTCCTAGTAATGCTCATCCATGGAGGTAACATCTTTCCAATATCACTTATGGCTTGGTGTTGAATTTTGATACAATTTTGGCATAATAACTTTACTCTTAAATATTTTATGAAGTTATTCATGTAGAATAATTCTACACACAAAATCTTATGGATCAATGTTATGGGTACTTAAATTTATAGATTAGATAACTAACTCTAACCATGGGTAGGTTAGGTTAAATTCTAACTTGGGCTCAGTCAAAATTAACCTTGGTTAGGTCAGTCTAACTCTAGGAGGGTTAAAGGCACTCATGAAATATTGAAACCTTTATTTCTAATATTTTTGAGGCATGACAACTTATTTTAGATGTTTTTGAGATGTGATTCATATTTTTTAATATTTATGAGATAAAAAATTTACTTTATTAGATCATTTGACTCTTTGACTTAATTTTTAGCATAAATTCCTTTTTAGTAAATGAAATTCACTAATTTGATTTGGATTTTGTGTTTTGTAAAGTTAATTAGGGTTTAAAATATAATTAGTCTTGCTTAGTGAAGGTGATGACAAACCCAAAAGCATCTAAGTGGTCACATCCTTTTCTAGTATATATTCCATATAAGATACCTACATCTTTTACCTTATGAGTTTTAAGAGGAAACAAACATATATATTAGTTTCTTATTAGTTCAAAATAAGAAAACATAAAAACAACAATGCACTAAGACAAAACCCTCTTATCTTAAAACTAAAGGGGAGCATAACACAATAAGTAAAAGTAAAAAAAAGGGATGAAGATGATAAAAAAATTTACCTCCCTTATCACACATGGTGTTTAATTGTTGGTATAATAATGTTTATGATCAGCTTATGATGATTGTAATCTCCTAGCAATGCTCATCCGTGGAGGTAACATCTTTCCAATATCACTTATGGCTTGGTGTTGAAGTTTGGTACAATTTTGGCATAATAACTTTACTCTTAAATATTTTAGGAAGTTGTTCATGTAGAATAACCTTACACACAAAATCTTATGGATCAATGTTATGGGTACTTAAATTTATAGATTAGATAACTAACTCTAACCATGGGTAGGTTAGGTTAAATTCTAACTTGGGCTCAGTCAAAATTAACCTTGGTTAGGTCAGTCTAACTCTAGGAGGGTTAAAGGCACTCATGAAATATTGACACCTTTATTTCTAATATTTTTTAGGCATGACAACTCATTTTAGATATTTTTGAGATGTGATTCATATTTTTTAATATTTATGAGATAAAAATTTACTTTATTAGATCATTTGACTCTTTGACTTAATTTTTAGCATAAATTCCTTTTTAGTAAATGAAATTCACTAATTTGATTTGGATTTTGTGTTTTGTAAAGTTAATTAGGGTTTAAAATATAATTAGTCTGCTTAGTGAAGGTGATGACAAACCCAAAAGCATATAAGTGGTCACATCCTTTTCTAGTATATATTCCATATAAGATACCTACATCTTTTACCTTATGAGTTTGAATAGGAAACAAACATATATATTAGTCTCTTATTAGTTCAAAATAAGAAAACATAAAAACAACAATGCACTAAGACAAAACCCTCTTATCTAAAAACTAAAGGGGAGCATAATACAATAAGTAAAATTAAAAAAAAAGGATGAAGATGATAAAAAAATTTACCTCCCTTATCACACATGGTGTTTACTTGTTGGTATAATAATGTTTATGATCAGCTTATGATGATTTTAATCTCCTAGCAATGCTCATCCATGGAGGTAACATATTTCTAATATCACTTATGGCTTGGTGTTGAAGTTTGGTACAATTTTGGCATAATAACTTTACTCTTAAATATTTTAGGAAGTTATTCATGTAGAATAATCTTACACACAAAATCTTATGGATATATGTTATGGGTACTTAAATTTATAGATTAAATAACTAACTCTAACCATGGGTAGGTTAGGTTAAATTCTAACTTGGGCTTAGTCAAAATTAACCTTAGTTAGGTCAGTCTAACTCTAGGAGGGGTAAAGGCACTCATGAAATATTGACACCTTTATTTCTAATATTTTTTAGGCATGGCAACTCATTCTAGATATTTTTGAGATGTGATTCATATTTTTTAATATTTATGAGATAAAAATTTACTTTACTAGATCATTTGACTCTTTGACTTAATTTTTAGCATAAATTCCTTTTTAGTAAATGAAATTCACTAATTTGATTTGGGTTTTGTGTTTTGTAAAGTTAATTAGGGTTTAAAATATAATTAGTCTTGCTTAGTGAAGGTAATGACAAACCCAAAAGCATCTAAGTGATCACATCCTTTTCTAGTATATATTCCATATAAGATACCTACATCTTTTACCTTATGATTTTGAAGAGGAAACAAACATATATATTAGTCTCTTATTAGTTCAAAATAAGAAAACATAAAAACAACAATGTGCTAAGACAAAACCCTCTTATCTAAAAACTAAAGGGGAGCATAACATAATAAGTAAAAGTAAAAAAAAAGGGATGAAGATGATAAAAAAATTTACCTCCCTTATCACACATGGTGTTTACTTGTTGGTATAATAATGTTTATGATCAGCTTATGATGATTTTAATCTCCTAGCAATGCTCATCCATGGAGGTAACATATTTGTAATATCACTTATGGCTTGGTGTTGAAGTTTGGTACAATTTTGGCATAATAACTTTACTCTTAAATATTTTAAGAAGTTATTCATGTATAATAACCTTACACACAAAATCTTATGGATCAATCTTATGGGTACTTAAATTTATAGATTAGAGAACTAACTCTAACCATGGGTAGGTTAGGTTAAATTCTAACTTGGGCTTAGTCAAAATTAACCTTGGTTAGGTCAGTCTAACTCTAGGAGGGTTAAAGGCACTCATGAAATGTTGACACCTTTATTTTTAATATTTTTGAGGCATGATAACTCATTTTAGATATTTTTGAGATGTGATTCATATTTTTTAATATTTATGAGATAAAAATTTACTTTATTAGATCATTTGACTCTTTGACTTAATTTTTAGCATAAATTCCTTTTTAGTAAATGAAATTCACTAATTTGATTTGGATTTTGTGTTTTGTAAAGTTAATTAGGGTTTAAAATATAATTAGTCTTGCTTAGTTCTTTTTATCTTTTTGAAATTGATTTAAATGTCATGAATTAATAGATTAACATGTCAAAAGTGCCAAATTACTAGGTTGTAATGTGAATGTATATGGGGTAATACACTATTTAAACTATCCTCATCATGTTTTTGGGTAATTAAATCCCTTATATAGATGAATTTGGGTAATTCAAGCGATTTATATGATTAAAATGTCATTTTCTAGAAATTAAACTAAATGTGGATTTAGGCATGGAGGTGGCCAAAATTAGGTGTCTATAGTTTTCCCCTATTTGAGAATGTGTTTTAAGACATAGGCTTAGTAACACATTTTCAAAGAATGAAAAAGTCATTAATCTAAATGGTTCATGCCCTAAAGAGCCATTGATAAGCCCTTGATTCTTCCTTGAGGGAGAAGGTAGCAGAGTCATTGAATAAAATGACATGATCAATATGGTAATGGGGGTGGGAGTACTAAATTATCCAAAGGTGGTTACAAATAGTATAGTAATAGAGTCACTAATTTTACCCAAAGGTATTTATAATCAGTAATGAAGGGTGTGACACTAATTTACCCAAAGGAATTTATAAGCAGTGGCACTGATGGATGCCCTAGTAGGGTGGTGGGATGGACATTGATTTTCCTAAAGGTGGTTATAATCAGGAAAGGAAAAATAAGAAACATCAATTTTCCCAAAGGTATGTATAATCAAGAATAGAAAGGGAAACACATTGATTTGCCCAAAGGTAGTTATAATCAAGAACACATACATTGTCAAAGCATAATGACACATTGCTAACCTAAATGTGAGTTTAAATATGCACATTTGAATAAACATGGGATATAGGAAATAAATTTTCATTTTGAAATGGGACTCAGAGGGTGGACCAAAAATATGATGCTAAAAAAGATAACAACACATTTCTAGCCTAAATGTGAGTTTGCAAATGCATGTTCAAACAAATCTGGGATATAGGCTAATAAATCATGTTGTTAAATGGGTCTTAGATGGAGGCCCAAAAATATGATGCTAGTAGAGGCTAAAAACACATTTATATCTTATATGTGAGTTTTAAGACGCATGTTTAAACAAATATGGGATATAGGCTAAGAAATCATGTTGTGAAATGTGTCTTAGAGGGAATCCCAAAAATATGATGTTGGCAAAGGATAACAACACATTTCTATCCTAAATGTCAAGTTTGAAGATGCACATTCAAACAAACATGTGATATAGGATTAAAAAATCATGTTGTGAAATGGGTTTTAGAGGGAGGCCCAAAAATATGATGTTAGTAAAGGATAACAACACATTTCTATCCTAAATATGAGTTTGAAGATGCACGTTCAAATAAACATGGTATATAGGCTAAGAAATTGTGTTCTAAAATAGATCTTAGAGGGAGGCCCAAAAATATGGTGTTGGTAAAGGATAATAACACACTTCTATCTTTAATGTGAGTTTGAAGATGCACGTTTGAGTAAACATGGGATATAGGCTAAGAAATCATGTTGTGAAATGGGTCTCAGAGGGAGGACCAAAAAGGTTGGGTTAAGGTTAGGAGATTTCCTTTGGAGATTATCATATTATTATGTTATATAACTCATATGGATTCTTATTAAGATATGCTTATCTGTATAAACACATAATAAATCATTTATTTCACTTGTTTATTACTCATGAATTGAGGCATGGGTGAGGATTTTTATCTAGTTTTTGACAATTGAAGATATGTTTTCATCACTAGAAAACTTCATGAGCATGGTTTTGCTTTAGCTTTTGATATTATTCATGATAGTTATGAATAACTAAAGTGACAATTCATATCTGAAGTAGAGAAGACTTAATTTAAATGTAATGATAAACAACCTACACATAAGATATGAAAAATCAAATTCCAAGTGTAAATATAACAAATAAATCAAAGGTAAGACTAAATATAAAAGTTCATAATTGAAGTACATGATATGAATAATCAAGACTTAAGTGTAAACAAAATGTAATAATTTTATAGTAACTGAGAAGTAAACAAAAAATAAACAAATAAAAATATACAAATAAATAAATAAAAACACAAGACAATAATAAGTGAATGAAATAATCAAATTAACTAAATAATCCAAAGAAAATAACTATGAATTAAGAAAACTACTATATGCACATAAAGACAAATAAATGACTGCAAACAAAGAAAAAGAAGGGGTAGCCAAGTTGACTACATATACACTAGGTAGTGGACATTTCCTTCATAGTTCCATAGACACAAAATCTAATGTGAACTTTAGGTCAAATGTAGATCTCCTAGGATATGGGATAGAGGAAAATGGATGATCATAAAAAATGATAAATATGTAGAGGAAAATAGGATTGGTCTCACAAAATGGTGAGTGTATTGGAAAATAGGGTATGACATGTCACCATCATGAAAATATCAACACAAACAAATCATGTAAGCATGAGAGTATGGTTTAGGTTAAAACCACACTAAAATTAAATATATGAGTAGCCAGGAATAAACTAGAATTATAATTCATAGTGTCTACTAAATTTAAGGCTTAGAATAAGAATGAGCTTGCAAAATGGTGAGAACATGGAAACAAAGAGTAATAAAAAAATGATGAGAGTGTAAGATGAAGCTGAGTGATCATTGGTGTATCAAATTCAAATACATAATGCTCACAATATTGACTCATAAAATGATGAAAGTGTATGGTTGAAAGCCAAGAAGGATGTAGAAACTAAATGACAAGTGGTTACTCATGAAATAGTTAGGGGTCCTACTATCCTTAATGAAAATAAGTGGTCAAAAAAAAAAAAAAGGTGCACTCAAGCTAACCTAAGATACCCCATGTATCCAAGTGTTACCTGCATAGTCTGTGTAGACCTTACATCGATGTAGTTCTCCTAAAAATGGGAGAAAAAGATCAATGTGGTTTAGAAATAAATTGAATAAATAATATATCCCATCACAAAAAAAATTATGAATTTATATCTCACATGGAAATTCTAAGCCAATTTTCATGATTTTGTGATTTTTAGGATTTTCTATCTTTTAAAAATGTTTAAGGGTTTTAAAGCTATTTCAAATGTTTTTAGAATTTTCTAAGCATCTCAACTCAATCAATAATTACAAGACACATAATATTCCAAATCCTAAAGTGGTGAGAGCATAGCTTAGGTTGCTCATAAAATAGTGAAAGCATCCAAACTTAAATTGCTCATAAAATAGAGAGAGCATGGTGAATGGGTGACTAAGTTGAGTGATACATACATAGTCCCATTAAGACCTCAAGTCACTATAGTTCTACCTACACAAAAATCATCTAATTAAGTATTATCAAGTTCTAAGTAAAAGGAAAATGATACTAGTAATGGCAAGGTGATGTGCTAATGCATGATAAAGGTGTTATTCCTAATTTACCCATAGGTGGTTATAACTAGGAAATAATAGTAAAGGGTCAATGGTACTAATTTTACCATAGGTGGTTATAATTAGTAGCACAAGGTATAACTCTATTTTTCCTAAAGGTGATTATAATTAGTGGCACTAGGTAAATGTAATAACAAATGAAATATGCAATTACCAACTCTATTGCTATACTGATCTTATATATTTCCATTTGAACATGTAATTATGAAATGCCTATTGGAACTAAATCTATCATCAACTACTGAACATGCCTGAAGAAAAAATTATTTATAACCAAGGCCAAATGTGAAAGGCAGGGTCAGGTAAAAATAAATTTTATGCGAAGGGTTAAGGTTATAGTAAAATGGTAAGGGGTATAGTAAAAAGAATGGGTATAATATGGCATAACTTAGACAATGCTTATAGACAATAATTCAAATCCCTCAAGCGTAGAAATGTTTGATGTGCATTATGTTCATAGGTTCATCAAGTTCATCTCCCTTTAGTGTAGTGAGCTTATATGCTCTAAATCCATAGTTGGAAACAACCACATAGGGCCCTAACCAATTTGGTTAAAACTTTCCCTTTTTCTTGGATTCAGCATTAACATTCTTCTGATTCTCTTTTAGTCCCAAGTCATAAATCTCAAATTCATAATTCTTAACATGCCTACTATAGTGTCCTTTAAATCAGTTCTGATAAGCCTAACGATTATTCAAGGTATCCAAACATTCTTATCGAGGAGGTCTAGTTCCTCCAGGCAAGCCACTCTATAGTCTCCATCATTGATGACATGTTGCAATGAAATTTAGAGAGAAGGAAACTTAACCTCAATTAGAAGAATGGATTCAATTACATCAATAAGTGAATAAGGTATAGCCCCTATTAGAGTATGAAATGTGGTATGGTGTGCCTAGAGGGTGATAAATAGCTACAAGTGCTAATTACAACTAGTGTCATTGAAAATCATTTTCAAAATATTGAAAATAGTTTTATTAGAAGCCTCAGCTTAGCCATTTCCTTATGAATAGTAGGTGATATATAAATGTGTTTCATGTGGTATTGAGAACAAAATGCTTTCACATCCTTATTCTTGTATGATCTGTCATTATAAGATATAATGTCGAAAGGGCTGCCATAATGATAAATGAGATGGTTGAATATGAACTTAGAGATCTACTTACTAATGATGTAAGTGAGGGTAATGGCTTCCACCCACTTAGTGAACTATTCAATATAAGTTAGGAAATTTTTATGGCCATCATAAGAGGTTGGATTGATCTTTTTGATAAGGTTCAGTCCCCAAAATGAGAATGGCCATGGTGTCATCAGTGGTTTGAGTGTCTTGGCAGGAGCATGAATCAGATTAGCATGCTTCTAACACTTGACACACCTCTTTACTTATGCATCTTCATCTACTTCCATCATTGGCCAATAATAACTAGTACATATTAAATTTTTAGTTAAGAATTCTCAGCTAGTGTTGGACCCATACATTCCTTCATGGACTTCCCTTAACACTAGTCCAGATTTTATTGAAGGTAAATAATAAAGCAGAGTTCCATTATAGCTTCTATGATATAATTTTAGTCCAAGTAGGGCATATAAATATGCTTTATGGATGAAGTATTTTTTTAACATGATAAATCAAGAGGAATGGTTTTGTCTTGAAGATAGGCATATATATTAGAGTACCAAGGAGATGTGGGACCAACAATGTCATAAAACATTTCAATGGTTGATTTGTTCATGTATCAGTGTTAAGATATGCTCAATAATAAATTGATAATCCCTAGCTCTATCAGTGATCTAGATCATGTAACTAATAGCAGCCATATCATCTAATTTTTTTTATTGACCTAAACTATTATTTCAAATTGGATGTTATCAATCTACTACTTGAGAGTATCAACCATAACTTTATAGGGTACTAAATTATCATCCTTCATTTAATACTGATATGTGGCTTGATTGATGACTAACTAAGAATCACCATATAACAATAAATGTAGAATGTTCCAATGTATTACTTCATGAATCCCTACAATGAGTGCTTCATACTTGGCCATGTTATTGGTACAGGGAAATCCAATATGAAAAGATTTGGGAATGAGATCCCCTTATGGCATAATAAATAATATTTTGGCCCCTAATCCATGTGTTGTGAAGGATCCATAAAATCACATCTTCTATTATTTGGCTTCAGGAGGTGCATCTACTTCATCTGTAGTCATAATGGCCTCATCTAGATATCTAAATGTGAGAGGTTGAGTATCTTGAAAAGGAGCTTAAACAAGATGATATGTGAGTAATTTCCCATTAATAGTTTTTAGGTTGACATATTTAATTTTAAACTAACTTAATAGCATGATTCATTTTTCCATACAGCCCTATGGAGATGATTCAAAAAGTATATATTTGAGTGGATCTACTTTGGAAATAACAATGGTCTTGTTGTTTAACATATAATGACATAGTTTTTGGGCTATGAACACTATATCTAGACAATATTTTTCAATCAATGTATAGTTATGTTCATACATGACCAAATTTCAACTCAAATAATACATGGCATGATCCTTTCCCTATTCATCATGTTTTTCCAAAAGTGCCCCTAGGGTATTCCTACTTACTGATAGGTAAAGAAGTAAATGCTTGTTTTACATCGGTGGCAACAAAATAGGTGGGTTGGCAAGATATTGTTTAAGTTGATTGAATGCTTTTTTACACTCTTCATTCTATGAGACTATATCACCTTTCTTCAATAAGTGTGTAAATGGATATAATTTATTAGCTAATTGTGAGATGAATCACCTGATAGATTAAATATTACCCTATAAACTACAGAGTTTCTTTAATGTAGACAATGGTGGTATTTATGTACTTGCATAGACTTTGGTTGAGTCAACTTCAATGCCCCTAAAAGAGACAATAAAACCTAATAGTTTTCTATAAGTGACATCAAATATACATTTATTTGGATTAAGCCTAATGTTTTACTCACATAGTATCTCAAATATTATTCATAGCATAGCTAGGTGATCAGGTCGTGTTTTGATTTACCGAAAATATCATCAACATAGTCCTCAGCAATGTCATGCATCATGTCATGAAAAATCACTATCATAGCTCTTTGGTAAGTGGCTCCAACATTCTTAATCTCAAATAACATTACCTAATAATAAAATATTCCCAATGGAATGGTGAATGTTGTCTTATGTTTATCTTTTAGTGCTATCTTGATCTGATTGTACCTTAAAAATCCATCCATTAGTGAGAGCATTTCATAGCTAGTTGTTGAGTTGACTATCATGTCAATATTAGGCAAAAGAAAGTCATCTTTCAAGAAATCTTTGTTGATGTCTTTGAAATTAGTGAAAATTTGGACCCCTTATGACTTTTTACTTACTATCACAATATTTGATATCCACTCTAAATAGTCAATTGGCCTGATGTATTTTACATCTAAGAGCTTTACCAATTCTTTCTTTACTAACACAACAATATGAGGATACATCTTATGTAACTTCTATTGAATAGGCTTAGCCTCAAGATATATAATGAGATGGTGTACAACCAAGGCAAGGTCCAAACATTTCATGTCTAAATAGGCCCATGCAAATATGTCAACAAATTCTCTCAAAAGGGATGTAAAAGCTTTACATCCCTCCTCAGTAAGGGATGTGCCTAATTTAATCCACTTTGGGTCTTCTAGAGTCCCAATATTCACCTCTAAAGTGTCCTCCACTATAAATTTAGAACCATCATCTACAATAGTTAGTAATGAGTTAAATTTATTGGCAATATCAAAATCTTTGAGATGATTTGTCTCTTCTACTACTCCCAAATAGGATTAATTAGAATCTCCTAATGGTGGCATCAGCCATGATACAAATACCTCAGAGCAATCTTAAACAATCTATGAAAAACTCTCATCATTGATATTTGATCCATAAGTAGGTTATGGGCTAAAGGTCTCTTTTGCTTCATAGGAATAGTGGTGAACATTCCCATCTAATGGCACCAAAAACTAGTTTTCACCAAAATACTAGCCTTTTTCTTTACTTTTTCCCTGGTCAAAATGTACCCCAAAAAAGTTATCACTTTCAAACCTCAATGTTTGATATTATTTTTGTTTTTGGATAGAGAATTTTGCATACTCTCTAAAGTAGGCAAAAGGATCCAATATAATAGCAAAGCCTTACTTGTGGTCTCCAATAAGTATGTGAATTCTTAATCTAAGAAAGTCGTGTATGGCCTCATCATTTTCAAACTTGTCTAATGGTATTGTTGACTCTTGCTTGTCCCATTATATCAATTAGGGATGGTAAAGGGTTAAGTTCAAAGGTTGATAAATGGGGTTAATGGTGTAAATGGTATGGGTGTTAAATAGGTTTTTGGTAGCTAGGTCATTATAAATGCTATACTTGGACCCTATGTTAATGTCAACATCATCATCACTAATTATTAGTGTTAGAACATGAATTAGGTGTGTGGGGTCACCCTCAGGTGTTTCAAATCCAATACCATGAGCTCCCTTATACTTAGTTATTTAAGTTGGTTCAATAGTTCCTTGTAGATGTAACATGAGGCCTTGACCTTCATAAGATAAGTGATCCATATCCAATTTGGAATAGGGTACTTTGTAATTTGGTAACAAATAAATAACTCATCAGTGTAGAGCCATGATTCATTTTCTACTAAGGGGTCTTATTCTAGGTTAGAGGTTGGTTTAAAGAGAATAGGCTTGTTTAGCTAAGATTTTCCTTTAGTGTCCCACACCATACTAGTAGTTTTGGTCATAGGTCACCCATAAGCTTTAGGATTTATGGGTAATTTGGCTATATGGAATGCATTATGAGTTCTATATTATCCAATTCCTTTATCAGTGACATAGAAATGATTGTAAATATCTAGTGGAGGCATGTTGAGATAGAGTTTAAGTTATCTAGGTCAATGTAATTGGCTTTTGAGCCTGATTCAATAGCTTTTCCTTTTATGGCTCTTTTACTATCTAACTTCGGTATATGATTCATGTCAAACTAGTAGTTGTAGCTCTTATACTCGACCTCAAGGCTTTTACAATATTGGTATGGCTAAATATCAGTAGGTATAGTCACTTCCATTCTTAAATTTGTAAACTTTACACATTGATACAATGTAAAAGGTATGACCTTGACTTCATGGATCCAGGGTGGGCCTAATAAAAAATTGTAAGATAGCTCTAGATCTAAAACATGGCACAATGTATCATGGGTCAATGGCCTAATGACCATTATTATGCTAATGGTACATTGAGATTTTCAATCTTTATTATCATATGCCTTGATAATAATGGTATTTGGTTGTAAGTCAATTGTTGTATATCTGATATCTTTGACTAACTTTAGATATACAATGTTGAGACCTGAACCATTGTCTTAAAGGATATGTTTAGTTCTATGGTTCATTATATAAACTTCAATGTATAATGGGTTGTTATGCAAAGGGCCTAGAGAATAAATATCACTTTATTCAAAGGTGATACATTAGATAGGAGCCAAGCTTCCTACCATAGTTTGGTATTTCTCTAGAGAGATATCATCTGGCATAATAGATTAGTTTAAATACTCATTCAGGATGTGTTTGTGGATGATAATTGTTTGCAACAAATCCATGATGGAGATGTGTACAGTCATCTTCATGAGTTGTTCCATAATAGCATAGGCTTTCCCCTCATTTTTTTTTAATTTGTTTATTTTTGATAGGCATGGAAGGTTGAATAGGCTTATTGCTAGTATTTGGATGTGGTTTTCTAATAGTGACTCTGGCATGTCAAATTTTGATTATGAAATCTCAATCTGGAATTTGGATTTGATATTTGGTTAGGTAGGGAGGGAGGTTTGGAATGATGATTCATGGGTAGTATAGTGCTTAATTATCAACATAGTTTATAGAAGAATCATTGGTATTGGAAAAGTGGTATGTATTATTCAGTAAATAAGTATTATTATGTAAAGGTCCAAGCTGATTGGTAGTTGGTCTAGGGTTAATAGTGATGGTGGAAACATGACCACTTGAAACATGTCCTACAATATTATTATAGGTATACACAATTGCATGATTAAGTTATTAGTTGGTTTAATCATTTTTCCCTTGGTTCCAACCAATATGCTATTGTTGTTGTGGTTGGCATTATTATTGTTGATTTTGTAATGGCATTATTTTCCACTGTTGTTTTTTGTTTATTTTATTATTAGTTGTTATGTTGTGGAAATATATTCTAGTATATACCCAAATTATTATTGTTCATAGGATCATGGGTATCTCTTTCTATCTCCTTATTTTTTGGAATGTTCTCAATTAGATGTCTGAGTTAGATACACCATGTGATGGAATGTCCCCTAACATGATGATACTCATAAAATTACTTTTCTTTTTACTAATTAGGAAAGGGATTATCTTTAGGATATGGCTTTGGTATAAGCCAACTGATCATATTGTCTTGAACTAGTCTTCAAAACACAAACTCAATAGGCTCACCAAGGTCATTAAATTGGTGGGAAATAGGTGGTCTTCTCCTCAAAGGAGGGGTTTGTAATTGGTTTTGATCATATGGTGTTTAGTTTTATGGAGGTAATAGTGTAATGTCTAGAGGAACTGGTTGTTGAGTGGGTGGAGGTATATGGATAGTTAGTGTTTTCACCATCTAAACATGATGTGACTTAGTAACTCCATTGCTAAACACATTTTTATTGTGGTTGTAAGTTTTAGGTATTTCATTATTGTTATGTTGAGGTGGAATTGAATATGATATTTGATTTTAGTTTTTATTATGGTTCTAACCTTAATTTTGGTTTTAGTTTTGATTGGAAGAGAATAACTTGATTATGTCTTTATTGACATGGCCTTTCTCAATATGGATTCACTTTGCTATGACTTCTTCAAATGTATGATCACATTTCAACTCAAGATGATAGGATATCTCACTATGTAAGATACTTGTAAATATTATAGCTAACTATTTATCTAGTAGGTTATGCGTAAAATGGCTTGCTAGGGCTCTCCAACATTGTAAGTATGCAGTAAAGCTCTCACCAAGCTTCTATTTATCTTGGCCTAAATTCACAATAGTATTATCATGCTCATGATTATATGAAAAGTGATGTACAAACTTCTCTAATAAATCATCAAAGTTGGGTATAGATTTCTTCAGTAATTTCAATAGCCATTATAAGACTTGTATAGCTAGACTCTTTAGAAAGAGTAGAAGTAGATATATATCACTATAATCTAATGAATGGAAAGTGATAAATAAATCAATTAGATGTGCCTTAGGGTTTCCTTTACCTTTTTATTTGTCTAATTTAGGTGGCTCATAACTTGGTGGAAATAATATTTGTAAATATTCCATGTTGAATGGATAAGATCATATCTCCTCTAGTTTTAATTTCTTCATTTGTTTTCCAATTTGTATCACTTAAATTGCATCATTCTTATATTTTAACTCTTGGGCTAAGAAATTAGCATTAATGGCCTATTATTGGGTTTGTGTGGTCAAATAAGGATTACTTTATCCAGGTTAGGTAGACTATGGGATGCTAGTTGAATTGGTTATATAACCAGGTATACATATCCATGCATTAGGGTTATATTATGGTTACAGAATACACTGATATTGGTTTAGGTTGGTATCATAACCTTAGATAGTAAATTATGGATGTGATAATGTTATTTGGCTTCGTAGAATGTGTTGGTGTTATTGAGATTGGGAGGGACCTTATTATCTACTTATTGAACCTTGTTGAATATAGGGAACATGTTGCTAACTAGATCCATGTTGTTGAAGGTGTTGGTAGTTGGATCTTTATTAAATATGTGATACCAATTGGGTGAAAGTTAACTATTATTGAGCACCTAGTACCTACTATGCAAAAGAACTTTATTGTTGGCTAAACACTTGTTGAATTGGTACTTATTGAAATGGCACTTGTTAGTTTGGTAATTATTGTGGGTTTGGTATCTATTAATTTGGAAACTATTATTTTTAATCAACTAACACATTCTAACCAATAGGAATACATTTTTGGTTAGGCAATGTTTTTAATTGAAAAGGTACATCAGTTTATGCTTGTTATGGTGAAACATTCATTATCACCTATGGAGGTGGCATAGTGTTCAACACTTATTATGGTGGTAAGTGGGTCTATTATTTGTTTGTTGTCCCCTATTACACATTCAAGGAAGTAGTTGGTTGGGGAGTGGAGGTTACTTGTTGATTTTTGGAAACAAGCATACTTATTCCATGTTCTTGCAATCCACTCATGATGTTGTTTGGAGGAAACTGCTTGGTATTTCCTAGTAGTAAATTAGACCCACTTTAGTTTATATTGGACTACACTTGTGTGTTATCCATAAAATTTTGGGTGGTATCTTCTATTTGAACAATATTATCTTCTATCAAAATGTGGAAATTATACATATCACCAAACAATGCGTTTTAGCTAAAGGGGTCTACATTTTGGCTTGTATAACCTAGGGTATCTATTTTTTGCCTTGTTGATGGAGCTATCTCACTGAGTGGCATGTTATAAATATCCCTTACATTGAAGTTACCAACTAGGTTGAGATAGTTTTGGTACACTTGATGTACTTATTCTATTTGATTATCTATATAACCTTTTCCTTTTACAAGTGAATTTTGGTCTTATTGTGGCATTTGGACCAAATCTTGGTTATAACTAATAGATGCCTATTTTAGTGGTTAAATTTTTATAAAATTACTAAGATTCCTAATTAAACTACTCAATCTTTCTTGTGGGAGTTTAACAAAAATTTGACACCTACTTCAGCAGCTTTAACTAGCACTTTGTCTTTGTGTTATAACAAATGATGTTCAATCAAGTATGGATCATAGTTAGTTTATGTGGGCATAATAACATAATAGGGCTCTTTTTTTTGGTTTTTTTTAAGGTGAGGCATCATTTAAGAAAGGTATTATTAAATTTTATCTTGATTTTGGCCTAGGTAAGGAGGCATATTTACCAAATACTACGCTAAAGGGTCATGCCTTTGTTCATTATATGGAATATTATATTATGGATAAGGATTCATCTCATAAGCAACATCATCATATAACTCTTCAACAAAAGGGTCACTAGTCAAAAATTTACCATAGCTAATATTATACATGGTCCCACTAGGTTTGTAGTGAGGTAAGTTTATATCCATAGATAGGTTACATAACAAACAATTGTTCTAAAGGAAATGAACCATCAAGATCTAAAAAAGTGGCCTTTAGCTCTATAAAAGAGACACAAAGGTAAAAACAACTAAACTGGGCAAGGCTAAGACAAACAAATGGCAAAATTGTTCAAACAAAGTGATATTGATTTGCCCAAAGGTGGTTATAATAAGCACCAAAATTAACACAAAGGTTTAAACTCATTTATGGCTAGAGTACTAATTTACCCACAGGCAGTTATAATCAATCACAAGAGTGTCTAAACAAAGTAAAACAATTGTGAACTAGGGTCAATATATAAAAATGATTTGCCCAAAGGAGTTTATAATCATAATAAAATAAGGATAGACTTAGAAACACAAAACTTGAATAAGAACTGAAAATAAAACTAAGTGAAGGTAATTAGCTCAGATGACACTCAATAATTGTCTCACATTAAGACTCATATTTTGACTCACAAAAACTATTAGAAGTAAGGGATTGTGACACTTAAAATATTGGCATAATAACTTCAAAAAAATCACATGGAAATAATGTGGATCAAAAGGACACTCTAAACAAGGCACAAAACAAACAAGTGATAGGTCTAGGCAAGGGGTTTTTAAATCAACTATGAAATCAAAATAAGTAACACAATCCAAACAGAAAAGGTAGACAACCTAAATAAAAATTAGATGAGGCTTTGATGTGAACCTGATTACTTTAGTATTTTCACTTTGAAAGGTTGAGATTCATATTTAATGTAAAAAATACTTGAATGTTCTAAGGCAAAAGGCTTGACTAAAATGGGTAACATTATTGTGTATCTGAAACAAGAGATGTCTAATAAATGTTCAAAACTTAGTTTCAAAAGTGAAGAGAGATGGGAATAAATCCAACAGCATAAAGATGCACTTTCAAACAAATGAAATGGTAAAATATTTTGGACTAGAATATCCAAGTCAAAAGTTTAAAATTAAATAGGCAACATAATGATGCCCCATGTAAACAAGAGACACACAAATGGTTTTTGAACAAACTTTCAAGGCAAAAAGTGAGACACAAATGGAAAGAGTAACACTTATTAGGCCAAATGGGTGTTCAAGACAATGAGAATGTTTTTAGACTTATTTTTGATGTGTTATTTATAAATAAAATACTTTTGACTCAAAACAATGTAAGTAAAAAGGAAAAGACTCAAAAACACCTAAGTGTATTGCCCTAATCCTAAAAACTGACAAGGTATGTTGTACTATCAAATTTTTTCTATATGCTCTTTATTGAGAGGAAATAATTATTTGATCGAAGAATTTAAACATGCATGAAAAGTAGGGTTTTTAGGCCCCCTCTTCTCTCAAAAAATTTCATAGTGACATGGAACTTTGGGCTACTTTCCCTACATTGATACTATATCCATAACAAGTAGGGTTTATCTAAAACTATCAAGTATCACACATTCTAAATGGTCCCATATGTGTGGTTAACACTAGGGAACAACACATCATTTAGATATGTGTTAATAGATTTATTGTGAAAAGGTGTTATCCTTTCAATAACCATTACATCCATCAATTACTTAGTGTAGTATGATGTTCAAGTTAAACCTACAATTTAAGATAGTATCTTACTAATAGAGCTTATTTAACCACTCAAACAAGCATACCAGTAAGTCAAAATCAATTTATATACCCCTACCATGGAGTGGGGTTGAAACTATGCCAAGAGATTAATTCTTAGGTCAATGCTTCCCTAGATAACTAACCCATGGGGAGGCTATGAACTCCCACCCACAATCCAAGATGCAAAAAATAAAAAAATATATAAGGACTTTAGGGTCATTTTAGGGATCACCAAAATCATTCATATTTTAGGGAGTGCCTTAGAAAATTTCCTTCCATGCTTTGGACAAAGTGAAAAAACAAATAAGTGAAGATTTTTTTATCACCCAAGTTCCCTAAAGGGGATTGGGGGAGAGCATACATGCTACACTTGGTTTACAAAACAAACATACAACATCAATCAAAAAGCAAAAGCTCTTATGAACACTTAACTAGAGTGTGAGTTTATTATTAGATCACTAAGTGAAATATGATGTGAATTTTATCCCCTTGGAAATGTTTGAGTTGTGAACTTTTAAAAATGAAAACAAATAGAGTAAATGATTTTTAAACACCAAATGTAAATGTGATTTGAATTTTAGAGTGTTAAAAACATCTTTTCTTGGTCATTGGGTCCTTAAAAAAGTGTTAGGGGGTCCTTGTGCTTACAAGCTAAAATCAAATGAGAAAATGACAATTGAAATTTAGCTCTCAAGTTTATTATGTTTTTCACATAGTGTAATACCATAGATACATAAAGCAAAAACACTACTTTCTTACAAAACTTTAACTAGTGAGTACGAAACCACAATTGCCTGCAAAACCAACTATCAGTGCAAAACCATAACTATACAATACAATAACATAATTGTTAATATAATAACACAACTGAAAACACAAAATTACAATTGGAAACACAAAACTATAATTTGGAAATGTAATAATGCAACTAGGCATGCAAAATCACAATTGGGATTGCAATAACATAATTGAGAGGGAAAAAATGCAACTAAAAAAGTAAAAATGTAACTAAGCATGTAAAAATGCAATTGGGAATGCAAAAACTTAACTGGGCATGCAAAAATGCAACTAAGCATGTAAAAACACAAGTAGGCATGTAAAAAGACAACTAGGTATGCAAAATGCACCTAGGTATGCAAAATGCCACCTTGGCATGCAAAAAATGCAACTAAACATGCAAAAATGCAAATAGCGGTTTTAATAATGCATTTCATGGGGTTAATACTAAAATTCACCTACAAAACACACTTGGTTAAGATAATAATGCATATCTTAAGGTAATAATTCATATATTGGTGTCAATATCGCCTTTGCCCTGTGTAATATCATAACTACAATATCACAATTCCATAGTGCAATATAATTTTTACCATGTGTAAAAACACAACTCTATAGATAAATATTTCAACTTCTTGTGTCTCAATTTTGAGCTTCAACTTTTCACTTTTTTGGTCAGAAAGTTAAGATTTTGACATGAAAAATGTTAGAAAGAGGTCTTAAAATGCCATGGGAAGAACTTTGTGGTACGTAGATCCCACCAGGAATGCCATTTATGTAGCTTAGGAGTTTGAAAAGGAAATAAACATGTATATTAGTCTCTTATTATTTCAAAATAAGAAAACATAAGAACAACAATTCACTAATATTAAACCCTCTTGCTTAAACACTAAGGGGGGGCATAACATAATAAGCAAAAATACAAAAAAGAGATGAAGGAAATACAAATTCTTACCTCCCTTATCACACATGGTGCTTACTTGTTAGTATAAAAATGTTCATTTTTGTCTTATGATAATTTTAATCTCTTAGCAATGCTCATCCATGGAGGTAACATCCCTCTAATGTCACTTGTGGCTTGGTTTTGAAGTTTGGCACAATTTTATCATAATAACTTTACTCTTAAATACTTTAATAAGGTATTCCTACATAATAACCTTACACATAAAATCTTATGAATCAATAGTGTGGGAACTTGTATTTATAGTTTAGAGAACTAACACTAACCTTGGATGGGTTATGTTAAATTCTAACTTAGGTTAAGTCAAAATTAACCTTGGTTAGATTAGTTTAACTCTAGGATGGTTAAAGGCACTCATGAAATCTTGACACCTCTATTTCTAATATTTATGAGGTGTGACAACTCACTTTAGACATTTTTGAGATTTGAGTCATATTTTTTAATATTTATGAGATAAAAAATTATTGCATTATCTCATTTGACTCTTTGACTTCATTTTTGGGACAAATTCCTTTTTAGTAAATAAAATTCACTAATTTGATTTGGATTTTGTGTTTAGGCAAGTTAATTAGGATTTGCAATATAATTATTCTTGTTTAGTGCTTTTTATCTTTTGGAAATTAATTTGAATGTGATGAATTAATAGATTAACATATTAAAAGTTACAAATTACTAGGTCATAATTTGACTAGGGTTAAAATCGAACCAGGTTAGTGATGTATACGAGGTAATACACCATTTAAGCTAGCCTCATCACATTTTTGGGAAATTAAATCCATTATGCAAATGAATTTGAGAAATTTAGGTGATTTCTACATTTAAAATATGTCATTTTTTATAAATTAAATTAAATTTCAATTTAGGCATGGAGGTGGCCAAAATTAGGTGTCTACATATCTAGTTTAGATAGTAGCATTAACACTAACATCTAAGTCTAACACTAGTGTCTAAATATCCAAAGGCACTCTATCTAGAATTTAGTGAAAATTCCAAAATCCTCTTCCAAACTGCTTCCTACCTATTCCATATCCATGATTATGTTAACATTAGAACTAGCTAAGTATATTTTTTATTTGTCATTTCCATATCTATCATATTTGTACTTACTATTTTTAGCCTATCTTAGTTTAATAAATTCAGAATATGTTGTATCTAAGTTTAAAATTTAATTAGCCTACTATAAATCTGATTATCACCCTTTTGCATTATCAATTATATATTCTTAACCCTATCTACCCAAGTAGAATCCTTATCTAAATATAGGCTTAAATGGTAAGTTATCAAAATCATCCTTAGTGTCTTGGTTTTCCCATACCGCTTTTGTCTAGACAACACTCATGTTGGTTTCTAATGGAACATGTACTATGATTTTGTTCCCTTCAAAGGTTTTTTCTTCATCTTCAAAATTGAAAATGTCATTATAACCTTCAAACCAACTTAGAGCTAATAGGATAGAGTATGATGTATTTTTGGAGAAGCATTACTTGACCTCAAAATTAATTAGTTTAGATACCCTAGAAATTTTAGCTCTACTCCATTTAGGACTCATAATGGTGCCTTTAGGTTTCCATCCACTATTACAATATCATAATTTATTGGGTCTAAACTGGGTCTGCCTAACATTTCCCATGTTTTTTTTGAAATTACATTTACATCTACTCCTAAATGTAATAGTGCTCTTGTGAAATTACAACTTTATACCTTTAATTCTAAGTATATTATGAAATTATTCCATTCTCTTTCTTTTTTTGAATATATTTTTTCTTTCTTGGTTTTATTGTTCTTAGTTCATTGCATGTAGTGTGTGCATTCTTGCTTTCTCTAGTATTTGTAAAATTACTATAATTTATCTAATAGATTTTTCATTTATCATTTGGGGTTTTTTTTAGTCCTCCCATATATTCTTCTTGAAAGTAGTGTTGTTTTTATTATTCTTTTTGCTATGTTTTTTCAATTATATTTTTATTAAAATGTATTGTTTTGTCATGGAATTTTAGATTGGGGTATTTTTCATTATCACTATCATCACTTGAGATGCCCCCCTAATGGGCTCATCTCTTTTTTTTTCTACTCCAATTTGGGTGATTAGCTCAGCTCTACCATTATCTTTTGGTTTGGGAGCACTTAATTTTATGGTTTTCTTACTTATATGGTCCTTTGTTTCTTCTTTTACTTTGAGTTTTTCTAGCATCATCCCATCTTGGTGAGAGGTTCCAGGTTGATACATTTTTTTATCTTCATCATTACTTTCCCACATTATTATTTTTAAATGTTGGGTATCTTTGTTGGATTCATTAATTTCTTCTAATTTTTCTCCACACATTTTAAATAATTGTATGCTTTTGGATAGGTATGCACATCATGTGTACCTCATTCATGATAAAATGCACATTCTCTTTATTCAAGTTCATTATAGTTACATGTCATGTATCCCTCATTTCCACACTTATAACATCTATGGGGTCCCTAGTCTGGACTAGTTGGTACCCCTTGGTAATTTTTACATTATTCTCCTTGATAGCCCTGATATCCTTGATAGTTATTTCCATAATACTCTTGGTATTTATAGCCTCCACCTTGGTAGTTTTTGCCTTGGTACCCTTTTTTATAACCCTCATGGTATTTTAGAATATAATTTATTCCTTGGTATCCTCTATGATATCCACATATATAATTATTTCCCTAATAACCCCCACAATATCCTCCATAGTATCCTAGGGTAGTTATTTCCTTGATATCTTACTTAGTAATTATTTAAATATTTCTCAAGGGTGTTACTTATTTAAGGAGGTTCTAGTGGTGTCTAATATTGTGTTTGTGCATGTTCTGTGGGGATAGGATTAGTTATCATAGATGTAGGACTAGATATCTTATTTTTAGTAGTTGTCATTGTTGCATTGCCATTTCCCTATTTTAGTTTTTCTAGTGTAACCACTCCAGGACAAGCTTGTTGATAATGGCCAAATGATCCACACATTGTATAATATATTAATCTCTTTGTTGGTAGAGCTAATTCCATGAGAGGGAATATTTGTTGAGGATGTTGATCATAGAGCCTAAAATTTTCATAGTATAATATATATTTTATAATTTGGTGTTGAATTGGTGGTGTCATTCTAATTGGTTAGGCTTTTGTTGATGTTATTCTCCAAAATTTCTCATTATATGGAAATTCTATTTTATTATTTCATTCTTCACAATAGAGTGTGCACCATATATCAAGTCATGTAATTGAACTAGATGATGACACATTTATCTTAGGTTTCATTTGAATTTCTTCCCATAATATTAACTATTATAGTTCATGATCCATTTTTAAAAATTTTGTCTACATGGTTGTATCTTTTTCCCTTATCCAAGTTTGTGATTCTAAATAGTCAACCATATCTAGTGATTCAGTTTATGTTTTTAACTATTTTCCATTTGTTTCATCTCTTATATGTGATAGTAGACTAGATATAAACCACTTTATTTTTTATTATTCAATTAGGTGTTCTATTAGCTTCCTTACTACTTCTTTGAAACATTTATTAAAATAATTTTATTGATTCTTTGTCTACCTAAATAGCCCCCCTCATTTTACTAACACTTTATTTGGGAGTATTTGGGTATTAAAAATCACTCTTGAATGCATCTTTTATGTTTGTACATGACTAATTGTGTGTGGGGCTAATATCATGTACCATTTTAGTGTCTCATCTTTCAATATTTCCACAAAATCAAATAACTTAACTTGATTTTATGTTATATTATGAATTCACCAGTACACATATAATGTAAAGAGATGGGAATTTGCATCTTTGTTGTCTTTACCAAAAAATGGTAATTTAGTTTTCTAGGCCATTTTGATTTTCTTTAGATTTTATTTACCACTTATTGATGGATTGTTATTATTTTGTAGATTTGTAGCCTATTATTTTTTCTCTTTCTTCTCTTTTTCCTTTTATGTTCTCTTTTTCCTTTTCTATTTAATATTGTTGTTTTCTTATGATTTCATTTTTTCCTCTATCTCTTTATAATTGGATTTTAAATTATTTTTTCCAAATACTTATTCAAATGTTTTTACTATTAAATCCTCATTTTTGTGTTTTATGTAGTTACTATGAAATTCTTCTCCTATATCTATATTTTATTTGAGTGATGTATCCTTTATCTTTTGAAGCAGATTGAGGGATGATCGTTGGTTCAAGGGGTTCATCTCCTCAAACATTATTTTTCAACTACGGTGGGTCACATCATTTGTCATCTCAATTTCTTCACTATTTTTATCTTCTTCCTCATTATCCTTAGCTGATATTGCTTCTTTATTTTCTTCTTATTCACTCATTACTTCTATTGTATTATTTCCTTCTTCTAGTCTTGTTTCCAATTCATTGTCTCTTATCACTTTTCTTCTTATATTTTCTATGAATTTTTATAGATCTACCTTTTTTTTCTATTACTCCCATCTCCTATATTTTCTTCATTTTCCTCTATTTATTAATTTTATATCTTATTCTCTTATTTCTCTATTACCTTATTCTCTTTGATTTTTCCTTTTTATGTCCATCTTAGTCTTCTTATATTTGGAAAATATCTTGTTTGGCCTTTTGCTTCCAAATTTTATATTTTACATCCTTCCCCTAATGTTTTTATAATGGATTTGATTGATTTAGTTGTCTATATATCTAATCTCACGTGTTTTGTATGTACTTCTTGTATTCACTTTTAGTCTATTCACAATCTTCCTACTATCCCTATCATTGGTTTAAGTGTCATTACTACTAGTTATAAGTTGTGTGTAATTCATTATTCTAATTTTTATATTTATTATATTTTTTCTTCCCTTGGCTACATGGCATCCTCACATAATACCATGGTTGCCTTTTACCTCTTCAAGTTTAACTACTTCTTTTCATATCTTTCTACTTTTTTCCCTACTTTTTCTTCCATTTATTTCTTCTTTTCTTATAATTTCATTTTCTCTTCTACATTTTCCTTTTTATTTGTTTTCTAATACCTTCTTTTATTTTTTGTGGTTTGACCTTTCTTTTCCTCTTTTCCTTCTCTTCTACTTTTTATCATCTCCTTTAATCCTTGTTCTATCACTAATTTGTATTATAATTATTTTGTTACTTTTAATTATTATTTATTCCATTTATTCCCCATAAGCATCATGTCTTATCATTCAATATACATATTTTTTTTAATCCTCTCTTTGAATTGCCTCCTTTTACCTTTCATCATCCCTTAGGTGCCTATCCATTATAGGAATTGTCTACATCTTTTTATTAAGTTTCCTTCCAACAAAAGTATATAGATTAAAGTTATAACTCTATCAATAAATTTTCCTTTTGTAATTTATAATAATTATAATTTATTTGAATCAAAACTCATATAACTAGATATTTCCTAAAATGTGATAAATAAATCTAAAGTTGTCTCAAACTAGTAATCTACCATGTGGGTCCATGGTTCATTTATATCTTCTAGTTTTTGTAGTTTCTATGTTATCCAATTAATTAGCTTGTTAATTTTTAATTTCAAACCTTTTATTTCTATTAATAAACTTACTATCTAGGGCCATAATAAGTCTAAAAATTATACCTAGAACTCTTCATATTGTGGTCTATAGAATTTGTCCTCTAATTTATCAACGGTGGTCTCTATTATTTTTTTTTATTTTTGTTGAATAATTTTTTTATTCTTGTCTCCCACAAATGTTTTATTTCCTTTATTTATGGTTTCCAAACCTCCAATGGGTAATTTTATCTATACATTAGTTTTCCTGAAACCTAGGCTCAGACACCAAATGTTGACATGAAAATGACATCAAACCATGAATTCATAGTTTGATGTTTTAGACTACACTAAAGTCTAGAGAAAGTACTTGTTTATTTTGGTAAAATATGTATTATTAATCATAAATATATATATAACACAAAATAAAAATATAAAGACTCTAAATTTTAGATATGATTCCCATTAATATGATAAATGCAATTACATATGATATCTTAGAACATCATACTCATGTGTATATTACATAGATTACACGATGGGATGGGATGATTTGTATCTAAGTTACTAAGTATAAATACCATATTATGTTCCAAAAGTCATTTCATTTCTATATGACTCTCTATTTCTATTTATTGTCTTAGAATGCCATGAAGTATGGTTGATATCATAGTGGACCTCTATATTTGATGGATGTTATGGTATGAGAAACTTATCCTATAGTTTTTGGTTATGAACTTTATGAAAAAAGACACCAATATTGGGACCTATTTGATAAACATCTTAGTACATCCTATGAATGATACTTTGATAGTTGAACACTATGTTCTTACATAACCTGGTCCTTAGACATCATATCCATCTTCATATTCATCATCATCTTAATATTTAAATAAATGTTTAGAATAATTTGAATTTATTAATAGTCTAACTCCAAATAAAATTATTAGAAAAATTGTTTAAATTATTCAAAATTTTCTAATTCAAAATTTTATCCAATGTAATATATGGGCAATAGATCTAAACTATTACCATAATCCTAGTCCATTTTATTTATGATATATAAAAATTATTCTTTTTATAACATTTCTCAAGTTCAGTTTGGGGTGCATAAGTCTAAATTATTTGAAAAGGTCCTTTTCACATCCCTAACCTATTTGCACCATACCTAATTTTATATAATCAATCCTCATCATCCTTGACTATCATTTTAACTCCCTTCCATATGTTCATCATCCACTACCACCACCATACCTAGTGCTAGAGCAAGTGTTCCCTTTGTTGGTACCCTTTGGAAATAAATCACATAACATTAAAAATACAAAAATAATGTTGATGAGATATGGGTGAGTTGATAAATTTTCTTTGATGTTTCCATCCCCACCCAGGTTCAAACTCACTAGGAATGCGAGACCAATTGTTATTGTATGTGATGGATTCAATCTTTTTCATTGAAATTCTGGTAAATATAATGGTGATTATTATTTGTGGTATCACTTGGGGATCTAGGCACTATATTTGTCTTATACTAATTTTATCTCTAATTAGAAGTGATTATCGATCTAAAAAATATAAAATTAGAAAATATAATACAATATAAAATCTAGAAAAAAAATTTAAAAAATCAAAAAGTAAAAAAAACAAAATCAACAAAAAGCATATGCTCTTTTTTTGTGTGTTTTTTTATTTTTTTATTTGTATGTTTTCTTATTTTTTTTGTCTAATTTAGTATATATAAAAATAAAAAAAATCCATCATGATTTTTGATATCATGGTGTATAGTATTAGGTGCTATATCAAAATAAGGTTACTTAAATAACTAGAATTCATGCAATCTTGGCAGTATGTTCCCAATATCAACATCCATCATCACCATACTTTTATTCTAACTAATAATCGATAACTACCCATCCTAACTACCTACTTGTGAAAACCTCACATGATCCATGAATCCTTCTCATTTAACCTATTCTCATCCAATCTTATCTCATTTAATTCATCCTAATCTCAATTGTTATAGCCAAACTGATTAGCTTCTGGTAGGAATATCTATCCATTAACTCTAATGGAATCCTTGTGTGCCTCTTTATTTTATCTTACTCATTATATTAAAGGTTGTTACTCAATAATTAAATCATCCATAAACATGATCATCACACCATTTATCCATTTAATTGGTTAACTCTATGATTTATGCTTGCATATCTAAAATTATCATTTAACAATCTAATCAAGCTCACAACTTTATCATCAATATATCAATCCCATTCCACTCCTCTACATATATCATTTCTCAAGGAAAATCAAGTACCCATCTTTATCATTAGGATATATCATTCCCAATCTACTCCCTTACATATATCATTATTTGTGGTAAATCACATCAATTAACCTTAATCAAAGCATGTAATCATTAGATTAAGTGATTTAATCACATTTTTCAACACATTAATATCTCATATCCATTTACATAATCATCTTACTCTATCATCATCACATCTTGATATAACCCAACCCCTCTTTATGCACTCCCACCCTCTATATTAAACCTCATTCAGACATTCTAATTACATTCTTCTCATTTTGAGAACCCATTATTGTCTTTCATCCTCAAATTACCTCTAAATTTGGGATCATCCCTAATCATTCATCATACCACCACATTTTTAAGGATATCCTAATATGCTCATTTTTTATGGCTTCATCATTATTTGAAAATCTAGTACTCCACCCATTATCTTGCAATGCCATTTCAAAAAAGGGGAAAATGTAGACACATAAAACCTACCACTTTGGTTTTATGCTAAAATTCCATCATCATATTCCATACCAAATCCTAATTTTGTATTCATTCCATCCCTAATCACTTCATCTATGTTAAACCCTAATTATACTATCCATATCAAACCCTAATTTCACTATTTCATCTTGTATCATCCCTAATAATCCCCATCTCATCCCTAATCCATACCTAATCAACCCTAATTACATCATCAACTTTAATACACCTAAAATATACCACTTCACTATAAACTCTAACCTTTCACCATCACATTCCATACTAAACCCAAATTCAATCATTATTCAATCCCTAATCACTTCATCTTTGTTAAACCCTAATTCTACCATCCATGTCGAGCCCTAATTTACTTATTTCATCCCTAATAATCCTTAATTTATCCTTAATACACCCTAATTCCATCATCAACTTCCCTAGATATCCCATCACTATTCATATCACCCCTAATTAATTAAGCATATTATACTTGAACCTTGCCAATCCCACATAAATCAAATTAGATTTATTAACTATATATTCATATTAGTTAGTTAATTATCTAATAATAAAATTCATGGAAATATAATTTCCATAATATATAAAACAATTAAATCAAAAATTGTCACATCAACTTTCCATATCAAATCAATTACGTCACTCATTCACTTGCCAAATCTCCCCAAAATCCAAGGTAAGTGGACAAAGGTGTAAGTCCACCACTCTTCATTCATGGCATGCCCATACCCATACAACCTCATCCATTTATGAACCAAACCCCATTATTTGACTAACCTTTAATATTATATCAAATCATACTGTCCATTCCTCTTGCTCAAATTTTATGAATTGAGCTCAACCTCCTTATTCAAAAAGAGCTTAGTTGGTGTAAGGAAACTTTTTCATTTGAGAGAGAAATCAAGCCACCAAGCCATATACTTATCAACTTAATCATCCAATCAACAATGTTACATGATTCCAATTATATGCACGAGCTTGGTTAAGCATCCACAATCCAACCATCTAATCAAATCAATAAATCAAGGGAGATCTTTATTGTAAGTGAAAGTAATATACTCTTCTCTTTTATTTAATTAGAGGTGAATTTCATTTTTTAGAACAAGAATTTAACATCATGTTTGATTTATAAATTTTGTATATTTTAAAATTTTCATTATGCATACACCCCTAATTCTCCAAATGTGTTAGAAAGAATCCCAATTCTCTAGTGATTTTTTAAGAAGAATCATCTCCAATAAATATCATAGGGAAACATGGTTCACCCACTTATAAGCATATTCCTTCCTTAATATTTAATTTTTTTTTTAAATATTATTTTATGTTTCATTTCATGTATGGAAAATTACTATTACATGTTCATTGTAGGTTTGCATGGAGCAAGTTGCACATTTAGATCCTTCTTCCAAATATAAAGTATGTTGTACACACTCAAGTACATATATTTATCCTTTTACTCTAGCATTATTTTTCATTTTAATACTATAATAAATGTGGAATTTATTGACATTAAAATATAGTAATATACACTTAGAAATTTCAATTTTGACCTACTTTCACCTTATATGACTTATGCATACACATATTGCTCGTATATACCTTTCTCTTCTAAAAACATCTTTTCACGGGTTTGACCTTCTTGATTTGTTATCTATCATCTATAGGAATACCTTAGGATGTTTTTAACATGCTTAGAATAATACTCAAGTTATCTCTAGATCATCATATTATTATTCTTATATTTTGTAAAAATTAATTAAACTTAGATGCATGTGGAATTACATAGGCATCCCACTCTGAAAGATTTGTCCATGCACTAAGAAATAATTAATTTTAATTTCAAATCATATTTATGGTTTGGAACATATTTTTTCCATGTTGATGGTGTGAAAAATTACCCAAAGAGTCTCATATAAATACATAATAGGTCTAATATTTTCATTATCTAGCATCATCTAGTAATCTTCAAGGAAATATCTATGCACTTTTGCATAATCAAAGGGACAATCATAAACTTCCCAATCTATAAATATGTCATAGGGAGTAGGCCCTAACCAAGTCTTAATCACCTAAACCAAGCCAATTTTTCTATTTCTAATTGTCAAAGGCTAGATTACAAGTTGAATTCATTAAAGGATCACTACTACATACATACACCTAATGAGGAGAACTATGTGTGGTTTGACTTCCCTCTTCAGAGTATTGGATACATAGGTAGTGTTCAACCATTGATAGGGGAGTGGTTTAGGTCAACTTGACTCAAATTTTTCCCCTTGTTAGCCTAAACCTAGTGTCAAAATTGGAACTAGGGTTTCAAATATAAGGAGATAGGTTTCTTGATATTATGCATATAGTGAGCCCCTAGTATCATACACAGAGATGAATTACATGTAGGCACAATTTCCTATGGCTAAATAGAGAGGCATAATATACTTGTACAAAAATGTTAGAGGAAAAACACTGTCATCTGATCT
>JARHVA010004948.1:985000-1245000 GCA_037957365.1 Torreya grandis | reverse complement strand
GATTTATTTTATTCACAATTATTTAAATTTGCTCAAATTTACATTAGACTTTATTTGGGGTTCTATTCTTAGAAATTATAAATGAGTAGTGTGGTTAAGGTTTTTTATAGCTTGAATTTTAAGCACTTATCCATCTCTAATAAGGGTTAGGGCATATTCTTCCCAATCCATGGTTTTAACACTAGTATCTTCTCAGTGCATTATCACCCCATTATTCAAAGTCTCCAAAGGGTAGCTTGGTTCATCTACCTACATTTGTATTATTTCCTTACTTTTTTAATTTCAAATATGTTCATTATTTATTTCAAATTTGGTATCATAAGTAGACACTAATTTATACATGTCTCATTGAAAATTTTACATGGATAAAGCTCAATACTCATGATATAATTGAAGACACCCACTATGGTTACACTTAGATACCAAATTTCTTATTTTATCCTTTTATTCTAGCATTTTCAATATTAGTCTCAAATGGGGGAAAAATAGACACTTAAATTTGGCATTAGAAACTTGAAAATATTAGTTTTGACTAAGCCTAACATGCATGACTCATGCATACATAAGACTCTTGTTCACATTCCCTCCAAGTTATTTATCCATATATGGACTCAGGCTTCTATATTTTTTATCATCCACATATATGATTTCTCTAAGTAATACATAAATAATTCATCATATTAAGAAAGCTATTGCCTAATCCTAGATCATTTTTCCCTATCTCCTAGATGGCTTTGGGCATAGTCAGATGGATTATATTACCAAAGTCATATACCTTATTTGGACCTATCTACTACCCTATAAAATATATTTTATGAAATTTAAACCTTTCCTTTACATTAGCCCACATGTTTCACATATTGGTTTAGATGGAAATCACCCAAAGAGTTAGTTATATAAATATATGAAGCCCAAGCATATTCCTATCAAGAAATAATCTATCATTACACTAACACACTAATGAATATATCTACACATTATTGAGGCACCACTCTAAAGCATCAAAATATTTAAACCCTCAAAGGAATAACCACTTATAGATGATATTTATCTATTATATAGCACCTCAGTCTTATACACTTAAAAAACTCAAACCTTGGCTATTTATCTTAGTTATGAACCTTTCCCCCTTATATGAGTCTTACATATGCTCTATCTTATGCCCCTTGGCCTATCTTTTAGTTTAAACAGTCTTATGTTAATGACCTATGACTTCTATCTTATGTAGAATGCTTATAATGTACTTATCTTCCACTTCTACAAGTTTTGAACATGTACCTACTTTCTTGTTGCCTAGCCCCTAACATTTAGGATATACACTAGCGTTGATTCTAGTATATTGACCCAATGCAAGTATCCAATGCCCTAAATTCATCTATTTTTAAAATGAAATGTATCTTAATGATTAGCATAAATGATTTAATGTGAGTTACTTCTCCAAAGGGATTGATATAAATACAAGATCAACACTCATTCATTCCTCACCTAGAAACACATGAATAATACATAATATTCTTACCAAAAAGTATTTAAGGAGAAATCAATTTAATAAAGCTTCCCTATTTCCATAACAATCATATAAAATCACATCTACAAGTCTAAATTAATAAAGGAGTATCCCAAAATATTAGTTTTCCAAGTTATAAGCTAGTTCACTATTATACTTACTTTGCACATATTATATGATTCACACATAAGCTAACACATAGGGGAGAACTACATCATTCTAATTCCCTCTTTGAAGTCTTCAATATGTTTGCAGTGCTCACTGACAAAGGGTTCTTTATATTTAACTCAACATTGTGTTCCCACTAATCCATTTTCCCCAAGATCACTATGAATATAAAGAACTAGGTTTTTATAAATTCATTAGGAGTGACAATCCATGACCCAGATTTGAATGCACTAGAGTGAAGTTGAATTCAAATCTAGAAGGATACAGGTGTTCACATCCTTTTTCATCAAGTATTATGTATAAGACACTTACATCAAACCCATATAGTAGCATCGATGTAACTACCCTAGGTTGATGTTAGTATTTAATGCTCTAAAAGTGTCAAATCCAAAAGTTGATGATTATTCTAGAATCATATTCTAGTTTGCTTTATAACTATTCTAGATCTAGCACTATGTTAGTATTATAACCAACTAAGTATATTACTTATTTTTCCTTTCCATACATATCTTAGTTGTACTTTATATATTTAGCTTGTTCTTAACATAAGAAAATTAGTGTATGTTTATATCTAAGTTTATCACCCAATTTGCCTATTATAGATATAATTATCACCCTTGTGCATTATCAATTCTATATTCTTAACCCTATATACTACAAATTAGGATCCCCTTCCATTTTAAGGTTAAAATTTTGGTCATTGGGGATTCCTTTACAGATGTACAATGGATACTAATCCCTTCAAATATTTTGCAATGGTACAACAACCCAATAATACTACATAATACTATAATCCCAATTTTAGTTCTTCATGTTTACTCAAATATGGGTACAAAGGATAAGGGTTGGGTAAAAATAAGCAAGGCATAACTTAGCCTATGGCTCCTAAAAATAATACAAACCATCAAGGTTTGGGTTTTTTGTAAAAATCTACGAAACACAAACATATCTCTCATAGTATAATTTATTTTACAAAGGCTAGAATGGAATGTATTCATATCTCCACAACTGAGCTCAAATTGGTCAACCATTATCTAATCTATGAGGATGCTTCCCCAAAAAAATTGACACTAGATGAGTTTTCTAATGATGAATCATTACTAGAGTACTTGGGGGCATATGAGGATCTCCCTTCCTTCTAGTATAAGAATAGGTTTTTACATGCCACCTCTACTCATGATTAATTTAGTGAGAGATATGATACTAATGTCCAAAATGATGCATAAATTTTATTCCTACCACACATTTAATTACATAGATGTATACTTTATTAAATGAAGAAATAATCAAGTATAACTTTGGGACAAATAAAGACTCTCAGCCAATTTTACTTGATTCCAAGATGTAGGATGATGAAGTAAAAACCTATCGATAGGTCATCCATGATTTCCCTAAACTCTTTTTTGGGGATTATTTATATATGCTTAGGATTAATCCATCGATGGCAATGCATAACATATTACTATACCCAGATGCAAAACTGGTAAAATAAAAAATTAAAAAAATGCATCCTAAAGTGGCATTATTGGTAAAAGATGAAATTCAAAATCTCTAAGATGTTAGCTTTATAAGATCCATTTCACATTCTAACTAGGTATACAACAATTTCCCTATTAAGAATATAATGGTGACACTCATTGTTTCACCAATTACCATGATTTAAATAAGGCTTATCCTAAATATGATTTCTCATTACCTAATATCGACATGATTTTAGATTATATAGTTAAATATGAGACATTTTCATTTCTGGATGGATTTACACGATATAAATAAATAAAAATTAACCTCATAGATCAATAAAATACTATATTTATAATTCCTTGGGGTACATTTTTTTATACAGTCATGTCTTTTGGATTTAAAAATGCATGAGCTACATATCAAAGGGTCATGACTCATGTATTTCATGATTTTATACACAAAACTATTGAGGATTATTTTTATAATTTACTTGAAAAATCAAAAAATCACTAAGACCATTCTACTGACTTATGATAAATATTTGAGCACATGCATAAATTCATTATTTGATTAAATCCAAATAAGTGTGTTTTTTGGTATCTTCAAGAAAACTCCTAGGATACATTATCTATTAATGAGGCATTGAGTTTGATCCAAAAAATTTAAATAGAAAATCCACCTCTAACCAATCTAAAATAGTAGTGATGTTTTTAGGGCCGAATTTAGGCTATTCGATGTTTAATTGCCTAGTTGGTTGATAAAACAATCCCTTTCACTTGTTTATTAAAAAAGATATAAAGTTCATATGGGATGACATATTTTAGAAAAATTTTGATAAAATCAAAACTTATTTATCAAACCCACCAATACTTTGCCTCCCATTCCATATAAACCATTACTTATTTATATATTAGCTACCCATGAGGCCCCATGGACCCTACTAGCATAATTTGATGATAGTCATAAAGAGCATGCAATCTATTATATCAATTGCTAATAATTTGATTATGAATGAAAATATATAGCCATAGAAAAACTATGTTTATTTTAGATTTTTTCTACTAAAAAACTATGACATTATTTTCTCAATAATGAGGCTCATATTAAAATTAAATAAGATCCATTAAGGTTCCTTATGAATAAAACACATCTAACCAGCCACATAGCAAAATGGGTAATGTATATTATAGATTTTGATCTAAAATTTCTACCCTAAAATCTAATAAAATGATAATTCATAGCTAACCAAGTCGCTATGAATCCTTTACCAAATTCAATTCCACTCACTGAAGCTTTCTAGGATGAGTTTGAAGCATATAATCTATCTTCCAATCCATGGATAATGTTATTTGATGGATCAAAATTTATAACAAGGGTAGGTGTTTGTATTATATTTTATACCCATGAGGGTGAATATATGCCTTTCTATTATAAATTAGCCTTTTATTTCACCAAAAATATAGCCAAATATGAGGCCTTAATCATTAGATTATCCATATCACATAAGCTTCATATAAGAGACATCCAAGTTTTTTGTGATTCCTAGTTGGTTGTTAATCAAGTTATTAATAATTACCAAACCAAAGATAATAATATACTACCATATAAATAAATTGTAGATAAACTCATAGAGACATTTGACACATTTTTCATTGATAAAATTCCACACAAAGATAGTTTTTATGTTGATGACGTGACAAGTATGGCATCCTTGATAACTTTTGATGATGATCATATAGACTTTACAATATAAAAACTATGAAATCCTTCCATTTATTCTAATTAAATGAATGCTTTGGCCTTTCTTTCTCTTACTCATAATATTATAAACATAGAATGGTATACTGATACTTATAATTTTATTTATCAAGCTTATATACTAGATCATTTTGCATGAAATTATAAATGGAAATTACAATATGAAGCACATCATTATGTTATTATTGGAAATGATTTTTTCAAATGAAATTTTGATGGATAATTACTCTTATTCTTAAATAAAGATGAGGTCCACACTACACTATTGGAAATGCATGACAATGAGTATGGTGGAAATTTTATTGGATGTCTCATGTCTCAAAAACTATTACACCAAGGTTATTGTTGTCACTTGTAATTTCACCCTTTGAGGAGATGTCAAATCCCTCCTCATCCAAGTGGCACAATGAAAACACCTCTAGGCTTATGGGTAGCCTAAGGATGAGGTTAATCTCTAGATAGGGATAGATCCCTTGATGTACTACTTTAGATTGCTACTACACCTAAACTTTAGGGGTGAAAAGGGAGAGAAAAAAATAAAATAAAACTATCATAAGGGAGGTGATACACTAAATAGATTAATGACTTCCAACTAGCTGCATGTTACACATGAAATCAAGGGACAAACTAAACATGCACTCCATCAATATGCATCTTCTCACATTAATGTTACATTGTGAGGTCATGGATGAATGTGCAAATATAGAAGGAATAGACTAGAGGCCTTGAATGTAACTAATGAAAATATTAACTTAGTCAATATTTTTTATTTCTTAGAACACTTCACATTCCCTATAAGAATAAGCTTTCCAACTACAAATAGGATGCAAGAATTAGAAAGATCCAACATTTAAGTAAAACACATAAATAATAGTCATGAATAGGTAAAAAACTAGTAATATTATTGATCAAATGGTATGAAAATGATTAGGGCTTCACCATAATCAGGTGGAGTATAGATTACAATAGCAAAAATGGCTAGTTCTTATAGAAATTGAGATAGAGAGGAGTAGTATAAGGGCCACAATGACACTTTTCAATAGAATAAAATTAGTTAATTATGCATGAAACTAGGATATGGTATGATCCATGTAAGGTCAGAAGTCCAAGTGTCCAAGTCATCAAACTCTTGTAAAGTGGCATGAAACTCCTCATTCTAGCTTAGAAAATTACCTTCATGATTTGGACCTATTTGAACATCCCAAAAATTATTAGGGATAGGTATGATGATTGAAACAAAGGTAATGGCATTCAAACATGCCTCTCTATACATTAATTTCAAGCATGGTCATCTGAAATCATCTAAAAGTGAGCTATCATCATCTATAGTCTAAAAAACTCCTCCTTCATGCACCCTACACACTTGTGCTCAAATTTGGCTTTATTTTCTCATGTAAATACATTATAAAAAGTGTATGACAAGTTTCAAGACCTTATATGGGCTTATAATCATCAGGTACACCTTAAAATCAACCCACTTGAAGATTTCCACCCTTCTCACTACCTTATCCAATATTCTAATTTTGATTGGCTAAGATGAAACACTTTTTTGAGGCATTTATGAGTCTTTTCAAAGCATTAAATTTACATAGGTAGTTATAAAAATACTATATACTCCTCCCAAACTTGATTTCATCCTTAGATTCCTTTTACAACCTATAAAATGCAAAAAAATGGTTTAAAATACCCTATTTTTATAATGTACAGCTCATCCTAGTAGGAAGTAACCTAAGGGAGTCATATATAACCTCCAATCATCATCCTGGATAAACTATTCCATTTTGGTGAATCATCTCTCTTATTTCCTCAACTAGTTAGTTGCAAGGGTTTTGGAGGGTTTAGACCTATTTTACCCTCTTAAGGTTCATTCATAAATATGGGAGATTGAATCTACCAAAAAATTCCAATAAAACCTATTTTAAGACCTTTATCAACTTTCCCTAATTCCTTAGATCCCCATGCACAACCTCCAAAAAGATGTGAGCATCTAAACTTGCCTTATCAAGCTTGATTCCTCATTCCCATAGGCCTAATGTTGTCTCTGAGCTTAAAATTGGATTATTTATGATTTATTTGAAAACCAAAAGTTTAAAAACACCTAAAATTTCCCCAAAAACATGCTCTAATAGGCTAAAAATATCACCTCATGATATAAGTGTGAATGACCCCTCATTTGGCCTTAGGCTTGAACCTTGCCTAATAGGATTGATTGCACCTTAGAACTTAGAATGAATTTTGATGGTTTTCCTTGCCTCAAAATATATAAAACACCTATAATATGATCCCATATACATCTTCAAATCTAATATAAATCTCACTTAGATCTAGAATTGAAAATGACCTCTTGTTTTGACTCTGGGCATAACCATGCGTCATGAGCCTATTTACACTTTTTAGGGTCCAAATCACCCTATTTGGTTTCATAATCTTCAAAAAGGTTATTCATGTTTTTTTGGATGTACATAAGCTCCACACACCTATCTCCAAGTTCCAAACAACTTTAGGTTCACCTTGTCACCTCCCTTCCTCAAACCTACCTCCCTATACACAAGGGAAGTACCCTTTATCTGAGATAAAATATAGGGTACTTCCCATATTTTTATATACTAAGTGGATATTTTATATGGTTATAAAAGTTATAATTATGATTTCCACCAAATTTTATCCCCTAATAACACCATTTTACCTTTTAAATCCCTTAAAACCCAAGGCTAACTACTAGGAAGATGGGTTGTGTATGGCAGTCATAGACTAACTACATTTTACTTGTTTTGAAATATTTATTGTCATTAAATCATAATTATATCTCCATGATACATCCTTACTTATTATCCTAGCATGATTATCCTAGGCTAAGGTTGACTCTTTCCAAACCTTGCTTTGTTCATGTCCTAGCATGATTATCCTAGGCTGAGGTTGATTTCTTGACTCTTTTATTTTCCTATAGGTGTATACTACTTATCATGGGATTATTACCTCTATATATAGTGTTATTAAACTTTTATTATCACATCATATTCCTTTTATTCACTTATTCTATGCATTTCCCATGCTAAAGTTCTATGATAAACATCAACTGGATCACTGTCAGATACAATTGATTATAGTTGACTGTGTATGACAGGGTAGGGGCCTTATGGATGAACATTTACCTAGGAAACTATAAAACATGATCCATTATTCCTTTTATATCCTCCAAATTCATTTTCATTTATCTTTCATAGATAGTGCAAGTGTCTCCATGTCTAAGCCTCTCTCAACAATTTTCTACTCTATTAGGTATGAATGTGCTTTGTTTTGGAGGGAGAACCTATAGGTGTAGGTTAGGATTAGAAATTAGAAACCTTAAATTAGTCTATATGAAACATTACAAGACCATTTTTAAGTGGTTTTAATGTCTTCACTCCATGTTAATCCAAGTCCATGTTAAGACCTAGCCTTTTTGCTCTTTGCCCCTCACAGTCAACTATAGTTGACTATGTGGGGCCTATATATGCCTTTCATCTTTGAATCCTAAATCAAAAATCCATGGGAATAATTTTAATTCCTTTAATTTTCCTCATATCAACCAATAATTTTTATATCTATGCTCAATCCCTCTCCAAAACATGTTTTAGGTCTTTCTACCTTTCTTGGCTCACAAGATTATGTTTTCCTCCTTTAAGCTTGGTTGTAGGTGTTGATTTGATCTTGAAATAAAATTAAACTTTGAATTTTAATATACTAAATATTTAAGGATTTTTTAAACCTTAAGAAGCATCACCTCTTTTGAAACCTCCTCTATTGGTCATACCAAGTACAACCCTAAAGACTATTTTTACTGGCTAAAAAGGGTCAAAAAGGAGCAAAATGGTTTTAGGCAAAAAATGGAACTTATATATAATTTCAAACATGTATTTGAGCTTGGGGAAGTTGAAGAGATATACCATGATCTTATCCCATGTGGTACACTTCCCCATGGGTTATACAAGTTCTAAACTCACCTTTTCCCTCAAAAAAACTATGATTTCTTCTAAATAGCCTACCACCTTTCAATTATGTCAGTTGATTAAGACCTTTTCAGACACATGATATGTGACATCATATTTTATAACCTTCACACTTCTTAATAAATCTTTATAACTCATTAAATGCCCCTTTTTTACATCAAAATGACTCAAAATTATTAAAGGGACTAAAATAACTAATGACCAAGGTTGTTACAATATTAAGTGACATTAATTAACCTATAAAACACCTTATGAAATCTATATTAGACCCTTAAACACCGAAAATTCTATGTTATACCTATAGGTGCCCCATTTTGAACTAAAAGTCAATTTTGGTCAACAAATTGGTGACTCATAGGGGTAGTATGCTTGTTATACTAACTAGGCCAATAGCCTTATCATTCCATTGGGCTTAGGGAGTCATTTGAAGTTTGATACAAAATAAGAGTACTTTGACCATAGTTTTTGATCAAGACAAGACAACTAATTACCTCAACCATATAAAATAAAGGACACACACATAAGTAAATCAAACACACTAACAAGACACACACATGTGTGGTCAAAGCACTTAGGAGAATCAAAGAAAAAACTATTATGCAAAACTATAAACTAAGAAGACCTCTTTTGTAGGATCAAAAGGAAAATTCCTTGAATCCTCTTCTTGATGAGATGGATCATAGTGCCAAGCATGTTTCTACTTGAATTGGATGTTTTATAGATCAAACCTATTCTTTGGTACTTCACTTGACCTCTCAAGTAGATCATCTTCAAATATGTTTCCAATTTAGATATATTCCTCTTAAACATGTTCACATACTTCATATTTCTTTCCACTCTTCATCTCATGATCAACTAGCATCTTCTTTGTAGGCATGGCTTCAAGAAGATTGGTTTCTTGTGCCTTAGAAGATTGGGGCCAATAGGAACTTGTTACATCTTTCAAGAGTTGATGTGTTTCTCCCAAATGGTTAAGATAATGATATCCCATCTTTATGACTTCAAAAATATGATCATGAAATGTATATGCTTCTTGAAAGGATAGATTTGAAAGGTTACTTTTTCTTTACATTCTTGTTGGAGTGTCAAAGCTACCTTCTCCATCTTTGACTAGATCATAGCCTCTTTGAAGAGGAGTATAGCCTACTCCAATTATTTCAAATAATTCATTAAAAGTAAGATTAATAAATTTTCATTTCACATCCATGACATCTTGAAAAATGATGGAAGAATCAGTGACCATTTCTCCCTCTTTGATAAAAGGAAAACATTCTTCCTCATCAACCCAATCTAAAGATTCAACACAAGATACCAAGTCTTTTTTAGCATTTATAACCTCTTGAGGGATCTATAGTTTTAACTCAACATCTAAAATATGACATTGGTTCTCAAGGGCTGCAATATATTCCATCTCCTTTGTGATTCCAAGACTAGGAATTTTGAAGTCATGTGACTTAGTCTAATGAGGCTACAAAGGAACTAGGCTCTCTTCAAGAAAATGATCTAATTTTTTATCAACCAACTACTCATCTTTATATTCCCATATGATATGTCCATCAAGGTAAAGGGTGATGGGGTAAGGACAAGATGAACTATTTGGTGGAGGTGGCACATAGAACTCAAAATCAGATTGGGGATTGAATGTAGGGGATTCTTTTGGAAGCCCTTGAGGAAGGGGAGGTGGACCTTGGTATAAAACAACTTGATTTTATTCCTTCTACTTAAAAATCACTTCATTCACATATGATTTATCTCGAGTAATCTCTTTAGGAAGGGTGGATGGGTTGTGTTTAGGCATAGGACCTTTTTTTGGGTCTAAACCTTCCATCACACCTTGACTTAGAAATTTCATCTTTGCCTCTAACTCTTCAATTTACTTGGCTAGGGTCTCTTGGAAAAGTCTTTCTTGAATCTCATATGTGTCATCATGAGTATGAGTAATACATGAGGGATGACATGTAACACAATAATATTCTTGAATAAGGTGGGAGAAACTTGAAAAGGAACAACTTCGTTCACAACTTCACACTCCTTATCAACCAAACTTCTATCCTCTTTTTTTCCCCATGATTCCACTATCTTACTCCAGCTTAGGATTTTAGGATTAGAAGTCATTTTTTGAGGTTTTTGGGATGAAATGTGAGATTATAATGAGGTATTTAATTCCATTTCCTTTTTTACTAACATAGACTACTACATATGCATAGTATCCACCTCAATTTGTCTATCAAGATTATCTTCAAAAACAAGGTTTCTCCTTTCAACTCTCTCTTCCAACTGATTGGGAAAAGGATGAATTTGATGTCCTTGATTGGGCTCATGATTAGGGATAAAATATGGATGATATGTAACTTGGGTAAGTGGATATGAAGGCTGATAGGTTTTTATAGGTTTCCTTTCATAAACTCCTTGCCTATCCTCTAAGGAAGAACCAAGGCCACTCACATCAAGCATCTCACTTATGAGTCTTTGCCAATTGGCTCTCATAAAAGGTACCCACTCTCTTTTGACAAAATATAATTCATCTCTCACATTATGAATAAGATGACTAGGAAACACTTGACGACATCCCCTTAGAGTATCAAGCTCCAACATGTACCTCTCATATCCCAAAAGTGTTTATTTGAAGGTGGAAATGGATTGACTTGAGGAGTGACTACGTTGACTAGGAGTAAGATATGGATCTAGTTGATTGTAGGACTAATAAAAATCATTAAAATTTTGGTTATATGGATTATAAAACTCATGAAAAGTCTGGTTATAGCCACACCAAGGTTGATTGAGAACTTGTTCTTGTTGATAGGGAATGACACAAGCTTGAAATGTCTCACCAACTTGTATAGAAGAAAACTCAACACCAAAGTCAGCCATGAAAATTCATTGAAATAAAAATCACAAATAAATATATTACCAAAAATATTCGAAAGATAACTTGGGTTGCTTTACCAGATGATATATCTTTAGAGTCACCATTGATGCTTTGATAGATGCCTCCAAAGGCTGATTGTTTAAATACAACACCAAAAATCTTTCAACCTTTTAGACTAAGAGTCCCACTAGGCATGAAAAAAATATTTTCACTTGGATTTTTACCCTTTGAGGAGATTAAAAATCTCTCCTCATCCAAGTGGCACAATGGAAACACCTCTAGGCTTGTGGGTAGCTTAAAGATGAGGTAAATCTCTAGATAGGGCTAGCTCCCTTGATGTACCACTTTGGATTGATACTACAACTAAACTTTGGGGATTTAAAGGGAGAAAAAAAACTAAAATAAAAATGTAATAAGGGATGTGATACACAAAATATATTGATGACTTCCAACCAACTACATGTTACACATGAAATCAAGGGACAAACTGAGCATACACTCCTTCAATCTGCATCTTCTTACATCAATGTTACATTATGAGGTTATGGATGAATGTAAAAAGTTAAGAGGAATAGATAAGAGGAATTTAATTTTACTAATGAAAATACTAACTCATTCAATCCTTTAAATTTCCTAGAAAACTTCATATGCCATATGAGAAGATGTTTTCCAACTACAAATAGGATGCAAGAATGAGACAACATGCTAAGAAATCCATAGTGTTCACTAAGTAAGAATAAAAATTCAATTATAAAACACTAATAATATTAATGAATAGGTAAAATATAATTATTCTTAATGATCAAATGTTATGAAAATGATCAAGGCTTCACCATACTCAGGTGGAGTATATATTATAATAGCCAAAATGGCTAGTTCTTATAGAACTTGAGAGAGAGGGGAGAAGAGAGAATTACAAGGGTCATAAGAACACATGTCAAGCTGATAAAATTATTTAATTATGAAATATAATATTATATTTGATGAACCATGCAAGGTCATAAGTCCAAGTGTCCATCCAAGTCATCAAACTCTTGCAAAGTGGCATGAAACACCTCATTCTAGCTCAAAAAATTGCCTTCATGATTTAGACCTATTTGAACGTACCAAAATATATTATGGAAATTTATAATGAGTATAATTAATGTAATTTATTTCAGACATGCCTCTCCATGCATTGGTTGTAGGCTCAATCATCTAAAATCATTTAAAAGTGATTTATCATCATCTTTAGTCCAAAAAACTCCTCCTTCATGCACCCTACACACTTATCCTCAAATTTGGCTTCAATTTCTCATGAAAATATATTTTAGGGAGTTTATGACAAGTTTAAATACCCTATAAGGCCTTATAAACATTAGGCACACCTTAAAATCACCCCACTTGAAGCTTTCCACTCTTGTCACTAGCTTGTCCAATATGCCAGTTTTGATTGCCTGAGATGAAACACTTGGTTGAGGAACTTAGGAGTTTTTTAAAAGAATTAAATTTCAATAGGTAGTTATAAAAATTATATATATTCCTTCCAAACTTTATTACATCCTTAGATTCCTTTTAGAACCTACAAAACACAAAAAATGGTCAAAAATGCCTTGTTTTGCACCTTATTCGTATAGGTCCATATAACTCATCTTTTTTTAAAGTATCATAAGTGATTCATATACATCCTCCAATCATAATATTCTATGAACTATTTTTTTTTTGGTGCATCATCTCTCTTGTTTCCTCAATTGGTCATTTACAAGGGTTTTGGAGGGTTTAGGCCTATTTTACCCTCTTAAGGTTCATTCATAAATATGGGACGTTGAATCTACCAAAAAATTACAATAAATCATATTTAAATACCTTTATAAAATTCCCATAACTCCTTATATCCCCATCCAAAACCTCCAAAAAGATGTGAGAAACTAAACTTGCCTTATCGAGCTTGATTCCTCATTCCCATAGGCCTAATGTTGTCTCTGAGCTCAAAATTGGATTATTTATGATTTATCTAAAAAAAAGTTTAAACACCCATAAAATGTCCCCACAAAAATTATTTTATAGGCTATAAATCCCACCTCATGATATAAGTGTGAATTACCCCTCATTTGGCCTTAGGCTTAAACCTTGCCTAATAGGCTTGACTGCACCTTAGAGCTCAAAATTACTTTTGATGGTTTTCCTTGCATCCAAATATCTCAAAAACATATAATATTATCCCATATACATCTTCCAATCCAATATAAATCTCACTTAGATATATAATTAAAAATGACTTCTTATTTGAACTCTAGGCATAACCATGCCTCATGAGCCTGTTTACACTTTTAAGGGTCCAAAGCACCTTGTTTTATTTCATCCTCTTCATCAATTTTATTCATTTTTTCTTATATTTACATAAATTCCACACACCTATATCAAGGGTCTAAACAACTTTAGTTTCACCTTGTCACCTCCCTTCCTCAAACTTACCTGCCTATGCACAAGGGGAAGTATCCTCTATCTGAGACAAAATAGAGGGTACTTACCCTATTTTTCTAGAACATTTGGATATTTTATATGGTTATATAATTGATAATTATTATTTACACCAAATTTTAGCCCCTGATAACACCATTTTACCTTCTAACTCCCTTAAAACTCTAGACTGACTGCTAGGAAGATAGGCTACATGTATGATAGTCATAGATTGACTATATTTTGTTTGTTTTAAACTCTTTCTTATCATTATATCACAATTATATACCCATGATACATCCTTACTTGTCATGGTATATCTTATTGATCTTTAAAACCTTCAGACTCTTTCCAAACCTTGTTTTATTCATGCTTTAGCATGATTATTCTAGGTTGAGCTCAATTTCTTGACTATTTTCATTTCATGTAGGTGTATAGTACTTATAATGGGTTTATTACCTCAGTATATGTAGTTATTAAGCTTTTAATATCACCTAATATTCCTTTTATTCACTTTTGATATGAATTTCCCATGCTAAAGATCTATGATAAACATCAACTAGATCACTGTCAGCTACAATTGACTGTAGTTGACTGTGTATGGTCAGCAGGGGCCTTATGGATAAACATTTACCTTATAAACTATAAAAAATTATCCATGATTCTTTTAATATCCTTTAAAATAATCTTCAATCATATTTTATGGATAGTGCAGGTGTCTCCATGTCTAAGCCTCTCTCAACCATGTTCTACTCTGTTAGGTATGGTTGTGTTTTATATTGGAGGGAGCACCTATAGGTGTAGGCTAGGATTAGAAATTTAAAACCTAAAATTTTTCTCTATGACACCTTCCAATACCATTTATTAGTGTTTTTAAAGTTTTCAATCCATGTTAAGCCAAGTCCATGTCAAGACCTAGCCTTTATGTACTTTACCCATCACATTCAACTATAGTTGATTGTGTGGTGCCTGTAGATGCCTTTCATCTTTTAATATTACATAAAAACTCCATGGAAAAAATTTTAAGTCCTTAAATTTTCCTCATATCAACCAATTTTTTTTATATCTATGCTCAAGCCCTATCCAAAACATGTTTTAGGTCTTCCTACCTTTCTTGGCTCACAAGATTGTGTTTTCTTCCTTTAAGATTGGTTGTAGGTATTGATTTGATCTTGTAAGCCAATTCAACTTGTAATTTGATCATACTATGATAATTAAGAATTTATAAAACCTTGAGAATAATCACCTCTTTCGAAACCTCCTATGCTAGCCATACCAAGTACAAACCTAAAGACTACTTTTGCTTGCCAAGAAGGGTGAAAAGGAGAAAAATAGTTTTGGGCCAAAAATAGAACTTCCAAAGCATTTCAAACATGGATTTGATCTTTGGGAAGCTGAAGATACATACCATGATCTTCTCCCACATGACACACTTCTCCATGGGTCGTACAAGTGCCAAACTCACCTTTTCCCTCAAGAAAACTACCATTTCTTCTTAAGAACCTACCACCTTTTAGTTATGTCAGTTGATTAAGACCTCTTGGGACACATGGGACATGACATCATCTTTTGGAACCTTCACACTTCCCAAGAAATATGTAAAACTCATTAAATTCCCCTTTTTTGACCTCAAAATGACTAAAGGGACTAAAATAACTAATGACCAAGGCTAGTACAACATTAAGTGACGTTAATTAATGTATAAAACACCTTGTGATACTATATTAGACCCATAAAACACCTAAAAGTCAATTTTTTACCTATAGGTGCCCTAATTTGACCTAAAAATCATTTTGGTCAACAGTTATTATTGGCCTAAAATGCAACAAGAATGTATTGAGCATACAAAACTATGTTTACAATGCCAAAAATACATTAATTTGAATCATGCATCATCACATTATTTATAGCAAATTGTTTCACAATGGCCTTTTTATTTATGGGGATTTGACTTAATTAGAAAGGTAAACCTAATATTAACTAGTGGACACAAATTTATCATCATAGGTACATAATATTTTGATCAAAATGGGTGGAAGTAATTCCACTTGATTTTACCACAGGGGATGACATATGTAGGTTTCTTATGACCGATATTATCTCCCATTTTGGCATACCTTCAACTATTATTTTTTATGATGGAACATCATTTAAAAATAAGATGGTAAACTATTATGTATTAAATATGAGATTAAGCATACCTTTTTTACACATTATTACCCATAATATAATGGCTAGGCGAAGGCAACCAATAAGACAATTGTCAAAATATTTGGCAAAATAGTTGAATGATACAACATTGATTGGCACCAACAAGTGGTATATTCTATATGGGCATACCAAACTAGAATATGCACATCTACTCAAGCTAAACCTTACTCTTTAGTCTATAGTATAGAGGCCATCTTACTAATTGAACTTGAGATACCTTCTTTACATGTTTATTTTAAATACATTATCAAAGATAATGAATTCCATGAAAAGAGATTGCATCAATTAGAGTAGTTGAGTGAAAAATTCACATAGGCTCCTAAGCACTTATGTGTTTTTTAGGATCATGTAAAATGATCATATAAAAAAAAGGTTTGATCACATGACTTTGATGTGGGTGACCTAGTACTAAACAAATCAAAATAATACCAATGCAGAAAAAGACAAAAAAAACAAAGTTCAAACCAAATTGCTTGGGACTATTTATAGTTACAAAAAATCTAGGAAAAGGTGTATATTGGCTTGCTACACTTGAAGGAAAACTTTTAAAAATACTAATGAATAGTATGCACTTTAATAAATATATTATGTAAGAACCATTCCAAAATACCAAAAAAATAAAAACATTAAAAAAAATCCAAAAATATGTTCAGCAACTACATGTTCTATTAGCTCCTTGGCATGTGTTAGTTCCATGTTGATGGATGGCATACTCAGTTACTTTTATATACACATGTGTGTCACACTTATATTTTAGTGAGACATAGGCATACATAATTATATGATCTATTCCTATTTTAGATGTTGGGCATTCCCTCTACTCATGTCATGCAAACATTGGGGCATCCACTTCTTTGATCTTGATACACACATGTTATATGGTTCAATGATCACTCTACATTATCATGTTTGAGCTTACATGTGTACCTACACATGACTTTATACATGATTATATATTACATAGGGTACTTAATATGTTATACACTCAACATTTTTTCCTAACATATTTGATCCATGGGCCACTATGACATGTTTATGTTGGTTTCTTATGCTTTTTTTATGCACTTCTTTGAGTGTCTTGTCTTGATATTTTCTTTCTTTTTTGAGCATTTTGATATGATCCTTTGCTTGCATCCCTTATGCCTACATATTATTTATTTTCTATTTTCATATTTCATTATTGGTTGTATGGACATTTGAATATGTCATTCTTGATTTTTTGAACATTTGACTAAGTCATGTCCCTTTAATGTGTGGCATTTGAACATGCCCCTTGTTTTAGTCTTCTTAAACCATCTCCTTCTAAAGTTTTTTTGAGTGATCTTGCATGTGTGATTGATTTGCATGTTGATCTTGTATTGTCACTATCTAGATTTTTCCATAATCCTTATCATGCATCTTAGGCCTTGATGTGATCATATTGGTTCTATGAGCTTTAATGTTATATCTACCTAGACATGTTTATTTTATATGTTGCAAAGTTCCATTCACATATTATATAGTTGTCTTATCTTTTTGAGTTGAGTTAACTACCAGTTCCTACCTTCTTCCCCTCACCTCAAATGGGGGGGAATATTGATAGGGCATGTCATAGAAGCATGTTCTCCATAGTTGGCATAGTTTTTAGATTCAGTGGGGGCATGTCATATGGGCATAGATTCCACACATTCATAGTTTTCATATCTAGTGGATCATGTCATATCAGCATGGATTCCACACATTTATAGTTTTTATATTCTATGGGGGCATGCTTTGGAAGCATGTTCTCCACACCTATTCAGTATTTAGCACCTCTATATTATAGTGGGGAAATCTTTTGGAAACATATTCTCCACATTGGTATTTATATCAATTTTTAGATTTCTCCATATATAATGGGGCATGCTTTGGAAGCATGTTCTCCACACTTAAGTTTTAACCCTAATTTGGATAAGGATACTATTTAGTGGTTAAGGTTAAGGATATAAAAATGATAGGGCATAAGGGTGAATATCATATCTAAAGTAGACTCAAATGTATCATATGTTGAATTTATAAAGTTGATATAGGCTATTAATGGAAATTTTAACTATGCTAAATATAAAAATTATATAAAATAAATTAATTAGTTGTTTATGATGTTAATATAGTACTATATCTTGTATGAGTGGGAAGCAAGCAAGTAGATGGTTATAGAATAGTTTTCAAATTTTGGATTTGATGCCTCTAGTTCCTTGGATAGTTGTGTCATCTTAAGATAATTACATCAACATTAGTTTATTATCCTGATGTTAGTGTATTATATGAAATACTCAATGAAATAGGATGAAACCACCTAGATGCTTCTATGTTTGTCTTTGCCTTCACTCTAGTGCATTCAGATCTGGGTCATGGACTATCACTCCTATTGAAATGGTAAAACCTTATCTTTGCATATTCAATATGACCTTGGGGTAAAATGGGTTAGTGGTCACATAGTGTTGAGTTGACCCATAATGAGCCTGATATCAAAGGGTGTTGCCTATATATCCAATAGTCAAAAATAGGACCACATACTCATGTAGTTCTCCCCTACGTGTTGGCATGTGTGTGAACCATGTAATATGTGTAAATCAAGTGTAATAGTGACCAAGCTTATAACTTAGAAAATATGACCTATGACTACTCCTTTAGTACTTTAGACCTGTATCTAGGTTATTCCTTTGACTATTATCATAATAGGGTAGAATAGGAAATATTTTGGTAATTTGAGTGTTCCTTTGGTCTAATTCTAGGTGTGAAATTAATGAGGGTTGATATTATATTTATACTAATCCTATCAGGAGATAACTTTCATTAAACCACTTAGGTGAACCATTATAATACATTTTATTTGCAAATTAGATGACTTTAGGGCACTCGACACTTGTGTCAGGCTAGGATAGTAATGTCGACACTACTATATGACCTAGATGTTAATGTTCAGGGAGAAGGAGAGTAAGTATAGTATCAAAACTTGTAGAGGTGTAAGATAAGTATAGTTTAAGCATTCTAGGTAAGATGGGATGTTTATATCATCAATATAAGGTTGATCAGACTAATACATAGGCCAAAGGAAAATATATAGAGTAGATGTGAGGATTAAATAAGTAAGGCATGTGTATAACTAATAATAATAGCTAGGGTCATGAGTTTTATAGGTGTACAAGACTAAGGTGCTATATAGTAACAAAATATCATCTACATTTACATAATCTATCATATTGGCAAAATCACACAATTATATGATTCAAAGTAATAGTTGTGGAAAAATTCTATAAATTGTGACATGTATAAGGTGCATATACTATGAAATTTGTGCCTAATTTTTAAAAATCCAAATCAATTTCAGATTCCAAAACTATTATATGTGTTGATACCCTGATCAAAATTTTATAGACTTTATTGAACTAATCTATTGCAATATTTGGTTCACATTTTGGTCTGGTTGAGGTGATTAAATCACTCAATCTTATCATTTTTTTAGGTTGGGCTTGATTTTATCATCCAATCTCACTAGGTTATAAGTATCATTGGGTTTTATAGTTGAGTTAATCTCCATTTCCAGGTGATAAAGCACTTTTGCTCTAAAGTTAGAGGCATGTGCCTTCCAATCTATCTGTCTCTCTTTATCTCTTTATATATGCACTTTTAAGATTTATCTATATTTTTCCTAATCTTAGTTTCATATCCTTACAATGATACATCTTTTTCAAATCAACTTGTCAATAAGTAAGGCAGTTACATCGATACACATGTGTACTACTAAATCTTGATTTTCTAATTTTAATATATTTCAAGTACTTTCAATCCCAGATTATATGCACTGATTATATATTGTAACATGTTCTTGGTTTTAAGTCAATCACTAGAAAATTACTCAAATTGGATGCATACAAATACAAGGTGTGTGTCACACACCCAGATATGCATTCCTTTCCTTTAAACTAGTAATTTCATTACTAGATTAAAGGGGGGAAAATGTAGAAGATATTTATGGATTATATATCACCTTGGTCTTGTACACTTGGAAAAATCAAATATTTGTTTTTCATCTCAGTTCTAGACCTTTTCCACTTTTGTAAGTCTCACATTTTCTTTATCTCATTCCACGTTGGCCTATCTCTTCGTCTAACCGGTCTTATGTTGATGACCCAAGTCTTACATCTTGCATAAAATGCTTAAAATGTACTTGTCTTCCATTTCTAAAATTTTTAAACCTATACCTACTTTATTTCTCCTTAAACACTAATATTTAGGATAGACACTAGCATTGATACTAATGTCCTAACCTAATGTAAATGTCTAGTGCCCTAAATTCATCTATTTTACAAATGAAATGTATCCTAATGGTCAACCTAAATGTTTAAATTTGATTTACTTCTCCAAAAGGATTGATATAAATACAATATCAGCCCTCATTCATTCCTCACCTAGAAACATGAGAATAATACCTAGTATTGTTACCAAATATAATTCAAATAGAACTTAATTGAACAAATCTTCCCTATTTACATACTATTCATAAAAATGACACATCTACAAGTTTGAATTAATAAAGGTGTAGCCCAAAAGCCTAATTTTCCATGTTATAATCTAGGTCACTATTGTACTGCTTTGCACATATTATATGATTCATACATAAGCCAACATGTAGGGGAGAACTACATCAGTTTGAGGCCCTCTTTGGACTATTAGCTATGTAGGCATCAATAACTAACAGAGGGGCCTTTGAGGTCATTTTGACACCATGTGCCCACTAACCCATTTTTCTCCAAGGTCACTATGAAGATCAAGAACTAGGGTTTTGAAAACTCATGAGGAGTGACAATCCATGACCTAGATCTGAATGCATCATATCAAAAACAAAGTCAAATATAAAAGCATTCAAGTGGTTTCATCATTTTCTTGTAGGTATTTAGTATAGGACACTTGTGTTTAAACTAGATAGTAGTATCGATGTAATCATCTTAGGCTAATGTTAGTGTCAGAACTCTAGAAGTGTCAAATCAATAATCTATGGATTGTTTTAGAATCCTCTCCTAGCCTGATTTCTACCTATTACAAATCCAACACTATGTTAGAATCATATCTAGCTAAGTATATTACTTCTTTATCATTTCCATATATACCTTAGTCATACTTTCTATATTTAACCTATTCTCAACATAAGAAATTTAGTGTAGGTTTATATATGAGTTTATTACCCAATTGGCCTATTGTAGATATGATTATCACCCTTCTACATTATCATTTATATATTCTTAACCCTGTATACTCTAAAGTATGATCCCTTTGCATTTTAGGTTTAAACACCATTAAGCCAAGTCTGAATAATATTTCAAGGTCAAAACCACATATTGTTAAGTGTCAAAATCCATGGGATTACACTACATAATCATGCATCAATATTGAGCACACATGCATTTATGTGGGAGAACTACCTACTATTTAATCCCTCTTCATAGTATTGGAACATAGGAATCACTAAACCACTATTTATTGAGTGGTTGGAGTTAGCTCAATCCATGATATCTAACCCATTTTTATATGTCATATTGGTCTCAAGAGTGTAAGCTAGGAGTTTGGATCAAAAATAAGGAAAACAAAGTTATTTTCATAGGGACAAAGGTAATTAAAAATTTACTTGTAGACATAGGCACAACAATTTAAAATTATACAAATGAGTCATCTGAGATGGTTTTGATACACATTAAATGGATCCACTTACCCTATATATCTAATCAGTATTGAAGGTGTCCTAAGAAGTGGAAATAGTTTGCTTCCTCATCTAAGCTAACATGGAGTCTTAGGATACATATCATATTTAGATAATGCACATTATTATAGACCATAACAAAACATAAACAAGCTAAGTACTTTATCCTCTTAGTCATTTCTATAAATATTAAAGTGCAATAAATCAATATTACTCTATGTTTTATATTCAAATATATGTAATTTGGACATATCCTATAAATCTAATTATTCAAATGTTTTATCTTGTTTTGACCATTAAATCCAATAGTTTAAATAACACTAATTTTGACCTAAAAAATATAGTGTAAAATATCTTTCCCAAATTAAATTATGGATACCACTTGTAATGAAATTTCTTAGATAGATAAAGTAAATTCACAACAATGGTTGAAAATATAAATATAAAAAGTAGATCAATAGTAGAATATCACAATAATATGAGTATAATAGAGAAATTCTAGACTATGCAGACACTAAATTTGAATTATATATCACCTCAGTCTTGAACACTTGGAAGATACCTATCATAGTTATACCCTTCAATTTTAAGACCTTACAACTATTTAAAGGCTTGTGTTCACTATCTCTTATGCCTAAATTGCTTATCTCTTAGTCTAAGCATTGTTATATGATGACTAGGCATTCTATGCTATGCAAAATGCTATAAACCAGATTATTATCAGTCTCTACAAGTTTTTGACCTATACTCATTTTCCAACTTCCTAGACACTTGCATCCCAATTAGACGCCTATGTCAACACTAGTGTATCTTTTCAAACTAAGTTTCCAATTCTCAAAAGTCATATAATTTGAAAATGAAACATATCCTAAAGGTCAGCATAAGTGCTTTAGTGTGATATACTTTCAAAATGGATTGATATATGTAAAATATCAACCCTCATTCACTCCTCACCTAGTAGCTCATAAGGAAACTTACTAAAATCACTCAATCAATCATTCAAGTGATCAAATCTACCCTATTCATCCTTATTTCCATATCAGGCATCGGGTAAATATCCCCATAGGTCTAAATTACTGAAGGAGCATCCCATGAGCTATGTTTACAAAGTTACAATCTAGGTCACTCTATATACTTGCTTATCAACATTTCATCCTTATGCACACACAAGAAAACATTTAAGGTATAACTACATAAGTCTGATTCCCTCTTCAAAGTATTGGCTATGAAGGCATCACATATTAATAGAGGGGTCCTTAGGGAAACTTGACATTGTGTGCCCATAAATCCATTTTTCCCACAATCACTCCAAGGGTGTATAAGCTAGAGTTTTATCATTTGATAAAGAATGACAACATATGTGCATGATCTATACACATCATAAAAAAGGTGATAGAAAACATATAAGGATCTAGGTGGTGACATCTAGATCCAGTCACTATTCCATACTAGACACCTATGTCCAAATCAAACACTAACATTGATGCAACTATCTTAATCTAACATAAGCGTCTAAGACCACATAGTTCTAAATTACATAATTTGATGTATGTTTCATAATCCTAACCTAGTCCACTTCCATCTTATTTCAACCTAGATCTGCATATGCATATTTAACCAAGTAGTCTTGTTTCAAATTTATAACAGTATCAATCAATAATTATATTTTCTAATTTTAGCATATCTCAATATTCAAATTCAAAATATTATTTATCTGAGTCTATAAATTAATTATCTTGTTATAGATCTATTTATCACCCTTGTGCTTATTCATTTCTATATTCTTAACCCTAGATGATCTCACACATCTAAATTTAGGGTTGAACATTTAGTGAACCTGACCTTTGGTTTTCCCTAAATTAACCTAGGGTTTCTTGATTGTTGTGCTTGATATTTTCTAATTTTTTACTTCAAAATACTCAAAATTTAAAAATCATATTTCCTTTATAATTATGTTCAATCTGGATGCATATATGAATATTTTTGCCTCAAATTTCTAATTCTAGTTGTATTTTATTATTATGATTGATTAATCAAACCTATCATTTAACATAATAAATGAATCTTTCAATATACTAAAATTGTTTTAAAGTGAAATAAATATTTAATCTTCCTTTATAACTCTTTTCATAATACAATATATTTGGTATCCCAATACCAAGTGCATGCTCTCAACTATTTGTTCCATCTACCCATTATTCAAGTGACAGCTATTATTCCATACTCATTATTCACCCATGGCTCATATTGGATTTTATGCTCCATGTTGTCACTACATGAAAAGGAAAAGGTGCACAACCTAATCCACCACATGTTAAAATAAAATAGAGATCTCATAAACCTAAACTCGTTATAAATCTAAGGGTTATGACCTTATTGACTAATTGAGCAACATGCATGCTAAGGTCTCAATCCTTGAACTTGTAAATAAATCTACTATCTATAAGGCTATTGCAGACACTATTTTATGATTATGTATCACCTTAATCTTGTACACTTGGAAAACTTAAACCTTAGTTGTTCCTCTTAGTTATATACTTTTTTTGATTCTATAAGTATTACATCTACTCTATCTTATTCCCCTTGGACTATATCTCTTAGTCTAACTAGTCTTATGTTGATGACCCAGTGCTTATATCTTGTCCAAAATGCTTAAAATTTACTTATCTTCCATATCTACATGTTTCGAACCTATACCTACTTTCTTCCTCCCTAGACACTAATGTCTGGGATAGACAGTAGCATCAATACTATTGTCCTGTATATTACACAAGTGTCTAATGCCCTAAAGTCATTCAATTTTCAAATAAAACATATTCTAATGGTTAGCCTAAGTTATTTAATGCAAGTTATTACTCTAAATGGATTGATATAAATACATGATCAACCCTCATTCATTCATCACCTAGCAAAAGACCAAAGAGACCAAGGTAACTTATCAAAAGCACTCTATCAAGAATTTAATTGAATAAAGGTTCCCTATTTCCACACTAGTCATATCTTTAATACATCTACAAGTCCAAATTACTAAATAAGTAGCCCAAGAGCCTAATTTGACAAGTTACAAGCTAGGTTAGTATGGTACTTACTTTCCACATATTACATGATTAACACATAATCCAACACGTAGGAGAGAACTATATGAGTTTGAAGCCCTCTTTTAGAGTATTGGCTATGTATGTAGTGCCCATTAATAGTGGGGACTTTGGGTTCATCTCAACACCACATGCCCACTAACCCATTTTCCCCTAAAGTCAATATGAAGATGGAAAAATAGGGTTTTACCATTTCATAAGGAGTGATAGTCCATGACCTAGATCTGAAGGCACTAGAGTGAAGGCAAAGTAAAACACAAAATCATCTAGGTGGTCACATCCATTTCTAGCAAGTATTTCATATAAGACACTTATGCCGAACATAGATAGTAGCATTAATGCAACTGTCCTAGGCTAATGTTATTATTTAGAGCTCCATAAAACTTAGATCCAAAATCTAATGACAATTATAGAATCTCCCTAGAGCCTAATTTATTCATGTTCTAAATCTAAAACTATATTAGCATCAGAACAAGTTAAGTAAAAGCATTCAAACCTTTTGTAGACTAGTTTTTAGCACATTTTTATATTAATATTTATAAAAAGTTTTCCTATAATTAAATTTCCAAAATCAAATAAGGAACTAATGAAACTATCAATGAATATATCTTGAAATATAAGATAATGCTAGCCAAAATGACCAATCTTACGATAGATAAAGAGTTGTAATATATATTCAAGAAAAGTTTGCTTGTTCCTTTACATGAGTCCATTTTTAAGAATATGAAATATCTTGATGATGTAAGCCATGTTGTACAAGATTGTGAAATGTATATTATGTCATTAAATAATCTCAAGTATATAGCAAACACACCAGCTATATCTACATCTAGTACCAAATTCACAATCAAACCAAGTTATAAGGTAAAACCCCACAAGACTAAATAGGAAATAACCACCATGGTTAACACAATTTCATAATAACCTAATCAAATAGTTTTATCCAATGCACTAAGGAGACAATTTACACATTTGCCTAAGTCCCCAGCTTCATTACTCTCACAATTACTAGAGTGCCAACTTATATCTCTCCCTCATCCTATCGAGGTTGATATGAGTCAACCTCTACCCAAAGGATATGATGCAAATATTTATTTTGATTATCATCAAGGACAAGGACATTCTATAGTATATGCTTTACCCTAAAGTACAAGATTTAATATCTTATCGATGACCAAAAGCTTATATTTAAATATCCTCTAAAGGAATCAAACTCACAACCTGTTCATCACCATAAACAAAAAATATTTAAAAATATTTTGCAAGACTATTCTAAAAAAGAAATAGTAAGTGCAAATGGAATATAATGTACATCTTCCTCCCTCACATTATGGTCACCCACGAGATGGGATTATTGGTATTTACACATGACATATACGTCATATGGTTTAGAGACCCTTTATTCTTTTGATGACAGTGAGATTAAGGATTATGATCTGATCTTAATTTTTTATGCATTTAAGCATAGCTTGATAAACACCCCATATGTAGTATTATGATTGATAATGGTGCAAGAGAAAATGTTTACACCATGACATTACTTACACACTTAGGCTATATTCATCATGATTTACACCCCTCTAATAGATCAATTAAATCATTTGATGGGACCTCCTAGAAGGTTCTTGGTGATATTAAATTAACTTTATAGATTGGTCCCACTCATGTGATGACTACCTTTTCAATTATCCTTTTCATAGGCATATTTAATATGCTATTGGTAAGACCTTTGATACACACTCTTTGATCAATACCTTCTCTATTGCATGGGTGTGTTAAATACATTCATGCCAATTGGGTACTTATAGTTTCTAGAATTCCATATGAGCATCCTCTTGAACAAAATAAACTTATATCTAGATAAATATATATCAATCCTACTGAGGCTAATTCACCATAAAAAGGTAATCAATAGGCAATCTCCCTTATTAGGTGTATATTACTTGAGATACCATTACATCAGATACATATAGTGGATTCCATAGAATCCTCATCTTGTACTACACACCATGTTTAAACATTTAGAGAATCTCCAAATGTACATCCATAGCATTTTTCCTCCATTTCTACCCACCCACAAGTATGGATCCATCATCCCCTATAAATTTAGATTTGGTCATAGCTGGATGGACTCTTCATTAACCAAGAAACCATCTAAGCACATGTACTGAGATTTGGTTGGCTGAAGGTGATCAAAATTTTCAAATAGACCCTCCAATGTAACAAAGAATAAAGTTAACATCATTGGCCTATGCTCTGATACCATGAAAGAGTTAATATAACTCTTTAGCCATTATCTCTCCAAGAAAACATTACTAAAACCATAAAAGCTTCATCATTACACATAAAGAATAAAGTAAATATCACTGTATTCTATTCTCTACTCTATACAAAATAGTTTACAATAGAGATATACAAATAGGTAGAGGATAGGAGAATCCTCACCATCCCATGAATGTGGGACTAATTTCTCTAATATAGGTGGAATTAAGGTATAAATACATCATCCTCATGAATGTGGGATAAACATATTTAATGAGATAACACCTAAGTAAGCTAAAGAGTAGGAAAGTAATATCCTACACCAATAATATGGAAGCCTATTATCTCTAAAGCCTTGGTATGGAGGTATTTAGTATCTATATGTCTGATATGAGGGTTGATTAGGTGTTTGATATGGCCTATTAGCTATATAGTTTTGCCTCTTTAGCTGAACTATCTTATTACCAAAAGATTTCATCATATATTTTAGTTCACCAAGCTCACTAGATTGACTATGAGGAGCTTGAACTTGACTTTAAGAGGTTGGAATTGAGGTTAATAATAAATCTTGAGGAGGTAAAATAGGATATGTTTCTATACAAATTGTCATTAGAGGCCTAGGTACAAGTTTACCAGCTTGAATTACACTATTCTTGGCTCTAATAGCAACCTCATAGGCATCTAGGAGTGTCATACCACCCATGGACTGAATCATAACTCAAATATCAAATTTTAAGGACCTCAAGAACTATAAAAAATCATAATCAAGAGATGGCCTTATAAAAGGAGGTATTTTATTCCATGTTTTATAAAATCAAAGATTGAAATTAGTCATAAATTTATGTGGTGCTCTCTTGATGGTAGTGAGCTTCTTAACAAGGAATAAATGGTATGATTTATCTTAAAATTATCTACAAAATACTACATCTAAATCATCCCAAGTGTAAATGGAGTTTAAGCAAAGTTTCTTATATGATTTTAATGCATTTCCCTTGAATTATGCAACAAGTAAATAGATGGAAATATTCTCTTAGGTAACATGGTGGAATGAACACAAGTTAGCCACATCTTTGATATGTTATATGGGTATAGTTTCATCTTCACTTATGAAATATGGTAGGATTTTGAGGGCTGAGGCTAGTGTTTAGGTCAACATTACCCCCCCCCCCCATTTTTCAAAAATAGGGATCCTTGTGCATACTTTGAACCTTAACACTGAAAACTTGATATTTTACACATTTTTAGAATTTGAAGATCATCCATGCCTAATAAAATTTACCCATTTGCTCCTGATTTTGATTTAACCTTACCTAATGTTGCTAATAGTTGGCCTTCATGTCTTTAGTTATAGGTTTCATGGAGCTCTTATTAATGGATCATGTTGGGATTTTCATAGTTTATTCTCATTCAAGATTTTACTAGCCTTTGGTCTATGAGAACTCACAGTTGGATTCATGTTTTGAATCCCCCTTCAAAAATTCCTAGCTTAGAGCCTTGGTTTGAATTCAAATTTGGTGAGAGAAAATTTGGTGGGAACATTTCAAATTTACTTTAAACTTTATCCTAATTTTTATATTAAGGCTTGGTCGTGTTTATTAACATGACCAAACCTTAGCCTAAAAATTATGATTCATCTCTTTATATTTCCCCTCTTTTATCCTCATTATTTTAATAAGGTCTAAGAATTTATGTTAATAGAACCTTTGTGTTCCTAACTTGGTCTCATTATTTGCATTATGTGGCCCCTTTTGTGGGCTTAAGTGGGACCAATGATCAAATAGAATGTGATCACCTTCAAGATTAAATGGGTCCTCTTTTATTAAATATAGACTTAGCCTAAGTCTTGCCTTAAGGCCTCATTATGTTTATTAACACAATGAAACCTTAATATAATACTTATTCTATGACTTCAAGATTTAAAAGGAGCCTATCATAATAAATTCCTAGGATCATGATTAATAATCCATGGTTGCTCACACAAGTAGATCCGATGGAGCAAACATGGCATTGAAATGTCAAAGGCCTAAGAAAACCCCATTAGGATGAAAAGTGTCACCATCTCAGGAACCCAAATCTCTATCGATGCTTTATAAACCCTTTCCAAGGTCAAATAGAGTGAAAATTTGAGGATTCCTATGGATTTTCCACATGGCACTCTTGCATTCAAGCTTAATGTTAAAAGGGCCCCATGTGTTAAAACTTAGACTTAACCTAAGTTTTCACCCTAAGGATTATTGTATTATTTAAATATAATAAACCTTAGGCAAAAAACCTTTGGTTATGGTTATATTATTTTAAGGGACCCATTTGATTATGTTTTAAATACTTAGGCCTTTAACTTAGTCTAATAATACACATTGATCCATGAGCTAACTCAATCCTCTTCATGACTACAGGGACTAATGGCATGTGTATGCTCAAATATTAATCAATGGTCTATGTTTGGTTAGGACCAAATGATTGGATGGAACATGTTAAATATAAGATCTATGGATCTAATGACCTTTAAAAACTGAAATTTGGCATTCTTGCAAATGTCATTCAACACTCGTGAGGCTATCATTGATGTTTACAAGGCCATCAAATTTAAACTCATCGATCATCTTGCTTAAATATAAAAATATGTTTTAAAATGTTACTAAAATATTATTACTTTTGTTACAATTCAATGGGACCTCCCCCTTTTGGAAAATATAAAATCACTTAAGGTCTTTGAACTTTAATGCTAAAATGATCTTGTGATCTAATATTTACAAGCATAGACTTAACCTAAGTTTCTATCCTAAGGTTCCAATTACATTTATTTAAATACAATAAACCATAGGCTAAAGACTTATATTATGTCCCTACACCATAAAACATAGCTTATAATTTTTAACCTAAAGCTTTATCATGTTTTTCAACATGATAAAACCCTAGGCCAAAACCTTGCATTAGATCCTTTTATTAATTGGGCCCCCTTTATATGTGTTCCAAAACTTAGCTTAAATATTTTAACCTAAATTCTAGGTCATGTTTATTAACATGAAATAAACCTTAGCCTAAAATATTTAGCCTAAGTCCCTTTTATATCCTGATGCTAATTAAAGTTCATGCACTTCACAAGATTGACAACTTATGGTTAATCAAAGCAAGATGATCAGATGGAGTGAAATCGACAAGGAATATTCAATGTAACCTTCAAATACCCATGATATCAACATGTGGAAATCATGCATTCACTATGTGATTAATGGAATGTAGATCCCAGAAGGCCCATGAAGGTGCCAAGTGGCACAATTATGGAGGCCAATTCAAATCCAGCCAATAATGTGCAAGTCCTAAGATCATGATCAATGGTATGTATTGATCCATGGATAAAGATCTGATGGCATGAATAAAAATAAGGATTTTAAAGGATAATAACTAATTCCTTTCAAGCATTTATTAAAAATGTTGTGAAATTTTCCATAAGGATGCCACATAGGTGCCACATAAGCACAAACTAAAAAAATCAAAGATTTGGTGGGCATAAAAAGGAAAAGGTATAAATGTAGGGGTCTAAATAAAATATAATGCATGAATTAGCCCAAGTATAAGATACCATCACCATTAAAGCTATAAAAAAAATCCCTAACCTAAAAAAAACCCTAATTTGAACTCTAATCAATCACAGCCAAGCCAGAAAGAGTCTAATTATTATCTAAGTGAGAATAACTAACCTAGAGGCCACTTATAAACCATTAGTGTGTAGTTTCCAAGTCCCACAATCATGAAAACTTGAAGGTAGTAGAAAATATATGATATAAAATTATATTTAGCTTCAGACAATGAGGGAAGAGTATTCAAGGATAATAACTTTGATGATATGACATTAAACATAGGAAACAAAAATTGGTCTAAGATTTTTTAGACTATTGAATAAATACAATCCATCATAAGGGAAGAGTATAATAATGTCTCAATCCTCCAAAGATATAATTACCTAGACTCCATCTAGATGATTAGTCTCTACTATGCTATTACAAAACCTAAGGAATTGCATTGTATTGATGTTATTGCCTTCATTTTCATATATTGTAAAACTGATCAAGATTGGATATTTTATGAACATACTTTCAAAAAGGTAGAATATATTTCCCCCCTTGCATTTGAAATCTACTACAATTTATGCAAGCCCCAATTAGACTTGCCTATAATTAGAGTATGGACTAGTAAAAATGACTTTGTCCTTGCCCCATGGTTGCTTATCAAAACCTAGATGATCCAAGACCCCACTAGAAAGATTTTAATTATCTAATTTAGGGGAAGGAATCAGAGTAATCATGACCTTACTAAATAGAATATATGGGGCCCCTTCCACAACACGAGTTTAAAAAATTTGGGTGCCTTATGTATATTTCATGGTAGAAAAAGGACTCACTCCCCCAAAAGGTGAGATGATTAACATTTGTTTGAAACAACAATTCTCAGCCATGAAGAATAAAACCAAGAGCCACTTCTTCATGATGTCCTATCTTCTATATTCCCTCTTGGCCACCACCAAAATCCCTAACATAAATAATTGGTCACTTGATGGGAGACAAATTATTTCCCATCACTATTCTAAATTGTACATATTCAAATGTAGACACAATGTATAATTCATTTATGATTATGTATATCCATCTTTAGTAGAAGCTATTATAGGGATCCCCATGGGTAGGTTTATCCCTCTAGTCAATAAATATGTAGAGTTTATTGGAGATATCTAGTTATATCTATATTTCATAATAATTAGTATATAAGGGACCTTAGTTCATCCCCTCAAAATACTAGTTTACAAGCCAACCAAATTGGCAGAACAGGAGGTTGCATACCAAATTTTCCATGGTATATATGGTGTGTACAAGTAGAAATGGAAAGGACTCCTTCACCCCTTTCTTTTGACCAACATCAAGATTGTACTATAGAATTGGGAGCATGTAGATGTCATCTTAAAACATAGAGACTCATTCAACTTATAGTTAGATGATCTGAGGTAGTGGGACCCTTATGATAGGGTCACCAAACATTTGAAGTTAAAAATAATGAACTACCCTTATGAACATAGGCTTATTATTCATGACATAATGTATATCAGGGCCACCAATTTCATAGAAGTGTTGACTAGGTTAAAGAAACATAATATCAAGCTTGAGCCCAGGCTAGATAGAGATGAGAAACCTAATGAGATATGGTAGATGGGACCCCTACAATACCATTTATTACCTAGACCTTATTCTATACCCCCTCCATAATAACCATTACAACAACCTCAAGCACAAGTTACCCAAGCACTTGAGAAGTAAAAATTGGAAGAAAGGCCTAGTGAGGGGGCATCTTTTTCTACCCAACTTGAAAGGCTAGAGTCCCCAATTGAGTTCCTTGACATGATTACACTAGGTCATATGGATATAATATAAGATTCACTTAGGGTGCTTGTAGAGGCATATGGGTCAGATGAAGAAGAAGAACAACAAATTTATGAGCCTCAAGCCCAAGCCAAGGAAGTAGAGTAGCAAAATGGGAAGGAAATTACTTTGGACCTTGTTCCAGTCATACCCTTGCAGAAGAGGAAGGTTGAGTTATCATTGGTTATAGTTGAAAATAAGAGGCCAAAGTTAACCTTCACTCATCTTTTGAGTGAATTTAACTTATTCAATGATGCATTCATGGGCCAATCACCCCTGAATAGTTCATTTATGAGAAGATCCAAAAGATCCCAACCCTATAGCATTCATGGGCCATGGCTAGTGCAGTCAACATAATTGTTCATGATGAACTAAAGCCATAGATAGTGGCCATGATGAAAGAAGAGGAGGGGAGAAATATGACCACCCTTGGAAGGTCAAGTGGCACTTAGGTATACACATATAGAGCCTCAAGTATCACATATATGCATATTCTTAAACCTCCAAAAACCACAGAGTCATTAGTCGGTGTGTAATTTAATCCAAAGATAGTAGGCCTGGAGAGGGTAATAATAAAGAATACCATGGTTGGGAATGAGGAGTTTGCATTTCAAAGATTTGAACCTTTTATGGATTTAACTCTAGTATGAGTTCAAGGATTAGGTGAATACCCAATCCATGAAGAAGACATAGTTGGAGTAGCTGATGCCCATTCAACCCAACTAAAATCAAGCATCAAAGGCATATATCAAAAGATAAAAAACCTATAGAAGGAAAAATAAAATCTTGAGACACAAGTTGTCTTGTCAATTCTTGAAGAAATGCTAAAGATGTTTGAGGCATATTTTTATGATATGTTTAATTCCTTAAAGGAAATGAAGATAAGTCAGAGTCCATTAGCCCACCTAAATACAGTAGCCAAGGGTTCAATAACCAAATGGTAGAATTCAAAAGACAAAATTAAGGAACTAATTAGCATACTAGTGGAGGACTAGTTTCATGGCTTTAAGACCATTAGCCTATCCCATTTGAATGCAAATATGGGAATAATTGTTGATAAGATTTAGAGTTTGAGTACTTGGTTGAGTAACTTGGAGAGGGTCTTAAGGGATGATAAAGAGTTGATAAATAGAATTGAGTAGCTCTTTGGAACCATACTTTCCATGCCTACCACACTTAGCTCCCTGGGCATCATTATAGATGATGAGTACAAGTATAGGGTCACCTTGGTTATGTAAGAGGTTAGGAGCAAGAGTCAAGCTAGTTTTGGAGTGACAATAGTAGATTCATGGGCATGATACTGACTACAAAATTAAAAATAGATAAGGCCAGGAGTATCAAGAAGGCAATGGTAAGAAATGATAGAGATTTTGATGACTTGGCAGACTAGGAGGATGAATGCCTCTTAAAACTAGTTATTACTCTAAAACTAGTCAATAAACAACATCAAAAGGCTATGAATATTCTTTAAGAATAATAGGAGAGTTCTTTAGTGTAGGGTCCACCATCTAGCTAATAATATTTCACTTTGTTAAGAAATTTTTTAATATTCAAAAGTAGAATATTATCTTTGTAAAGGCATGCGCTAGTTTGTTAGAAAAATTGCCTATAGGTCAGTCCACTTTAGAAAAAGGAATGTATTCTAGATTTTTGTAAAAAGGATAGCTATCCTTACCTTTGTACATTTGTAATCTCATGACTAACTGGTGTACTACCTTAGCATTCTATAAAAGGCAGTATTACTATTTTTGTAAGAGAGAAAGTTTTTGAGAAAAAAGACTCGGTGTAAACTTTGAGAAATTAATACAAGAAAATAATTCTAGAAATATTGTCCAATATTGTTTATGTGTTTGTTATTATGGTTTATTTCTCAAATATCTATTTGTATGTTTAGATCTGAATGGTTTTCATTGATTCTTGATGTGCATATATAAATGTAGAGTTGTTAACTTGTGTTTATGCTAGGTTAATTGAAAGATATTAGGTTCATTTAATTTCCCTTGCTTCTCTTGTAAATGTGCTAATGTAATTTTCTTATGAAGTAAATATTTAAATTTAATCTAATTTCTTATTTGCATTTTTCCTTCCTTTCCTTAGATATTTTCCTAGTACATGATGGGATCTATGTTATAGCTATTTCATGTCATGTATTGGTTCGAATATATGTCTTGATGAAATCTAAACTTTTTCATAATGTCTAGATTGAAAATCAGAATACCTTCTTTCTGCCTTACTCTTCCTTTTCCTTTTTCTTTAATCAAATCACCTTAGTTTAAGCTTCACTATAAATATTCATCTAGATAAGTCTTTATTTTATAACTTGATCATAAATTCACTGTTAATAGCATAGATATCTTACATTTCACTTAGATTGGCTATGGTGGCTCCTAACCACCAATTAATATAAATATTATGGAATAGTTTATTGATTTTCCACTATTTCACCACAAGTAACCAAATTACCCTAATTTGTTACTCATGTTTTGAATTCCTTGAATTCTAAAATGAGAAGTGTTCTTTACACACTAAGAGCACCTGTGATACATCTAGAGGCATCAATAGGATGAACTCCACTGGCACTACAAAGAGGGCCATCCTTGTGAATTTATAGAATCTTTGCTAATTTTGATACATTTTGATCAAAGATTGGTGTTATCTTTACACATTTGTGTAATTTATTTATTTAAAAGTGTAAAGATAATCGATCTTCATGGTCTTTAACCTATTTTTGTGCTTCCTTTAGTCAAAGATCAAGAGTCTTTGAGGATAAATGTGTAATTGTGTTACATTTAACTTGTGATATGAGAATCCAAAGTATTTGAGTTTAGAATAGCTTATTTTGATCAAATATTAGTAGATATTTTACAAATCTAATTTTATCTTAGATTAAAAATGGAAATAATTGATCATAATTATGTAATTAGATATATCTTTGAGCTAACCTAGTTAAAGGTAGATGTCTTTTGTTGTTCTTTACATGAATATTTACAAAATTTGATTAATGTGCAAGTCTAATTATTTTATTTCATAAATTATGATTTGACACATCATATTTCAAATAGGATCCAAATACGTCAAGTTAGAATTGCCAAGAACCTTGAAAAGATCACATTCAAAAATAAGAGAACCTCTGTTGGAACTAGACACCATAGGAGGGTTAGGTGAGATAAAGGTAGACATAGATATTTGAAGTCTTTATCAACTTCACCACTTAAAGGTACTCCTACATTCAACCTTCATCAAGGTATGCCTTGGTTAGGAAGCTCTCCTATCAACACTCACAATGTATTTCATGATCTTCCTCACAATCCAAAAAATATATTTGCCACTTTTTAGTCCCATTGGTATTGTGACAGTAGAATAATATGTAAAATCCTTCAAAGATGCATTAAGATTGCTAAATGTTACTCATGAAGATGTATCATGTAGGTTGTTTCCTTTCACATTTAAGGAGGTTGCATATGAATGGTTATTAAACCTACCTAATAATTGTATTACCACTTGGGATGAATTTAGTAACATTTTCATTGACCAATTTGGAAAAATCATCATCCCTTGTGTCTTATACCAATAGTTTACCACCCTCAAAAGATATGCCAATGAGCCTATAAGATATTTTAATACTAGGTTCTAGAATATGTAAAATATAACCATTAACCCTCATAAACCTAATCAGGCATTAGCCTTAGAAATCTACAAAGATGCTCTTGATCCCATGACTTCAGTATTCATAAAAAGGGTTGTAGGTCCTATGAACACACTAGATTTAGCCTATGTTGAGGCTATGATCATTAATGACCAAATGAAACCTCAAGGTTAGATGGCCTATTCTATTCCTAATGTCAATCCACATATTCCTACCTTGAATGTCTTTCCTAACAACAATTAGAATGTACTTTCTCTCAACCAGCTCCCAAATCTAAACCAATTACCTCTAAGACATGCTGCTCATAACCAAAATTTGGGGTTCTTGAATCACCCTGATATCAATGGATTTAATGCAAATGATCAAAGGGCCTTAGTACTAGCCACTGCTATGAATAACAACTAGGTTCATAATTTAGAAGCCCCCAAAAATGAAAATGAGTCCATTATGAAAATGGTCCAAAAATTGATGATTGACTTCCTTCAGCTACAAAAATAAGTTGGTAATACTAGAAATAATTTTGGAAAGAACTTCTCTTTCCAAAGATTCAATAGGCCCAATAATAGGTATAATAATGATAGTTTCCACAATAATAGTGAACCATCTTCTAAAAATAAGACTACAGACATTAATCTTATTGATATTACTTTGCCTAATTATTGTAGAGTTCATTATACTAATAAGCATGGTAAGATTGGTTGTATTGAATTCTACAAAGCTTTTGAGGCATTTCAAATTAATTTGGACACTTTTGAGTTCATACCTAACAAGGATAATGGTTAGGTAATTCAGGATCCAAGCCTAATTATCAGACCTTCATGGTGGAAATGTTTGATTTCCCCTTCCAAGAAGACAATGAACTTGATGATGTTCAAGAAGAAGTTCATGCCTTCCAACAATTCCTAAAGAAGACATATCCTCTAAGGAATAGAGAATAGGGGCAGCTTTTGACTACTTATACTCCTCCAAACAACTTTGGTACTCCTTTAGATACCACTTTGGACAATAATCTATAACCTTCAAAGAGAATTACTTCTATACCCAATACCAATACTTCCAATTCTTCCAATAAGACTAGTTATCATATTGTAGAGGATATGCAAAAAATCAAAGCTAATATTACTTTACATGAACTGATGTAGATAACTGAGTAAAGGGATCTATTTTTGGAATCCTTGTCTAGGAAATATAACAAGATGTCTAAGACTAATAATGCAAACATAGCTATGTACAAAGCTAAAATAGAGTCCCCACCATTCTTACTCATAGTTAGAATGTTTGGTAAGAACTTGAATAACTATTTGTTGGATTCTAGTGCCTCTACAAATTTTATGCTTGCAGGTGTTTGTAATAAACTTGGTTGAACTCCCATTAAGTCTAATAGGGTTATCACCCAATTAGATAAGTCTAGGGTCAAGATAGTTGGATAATTATTAAATGTCTACATACAACTAGATTCTAAGCCAAGATTCCAACAATCTGTAGATATCCAAGTGGTAGATATCCCTAGTGCATAAGGACTACTGTTAAGCAAAGAATGGATAAAGGATTTAAATGAAGATATGTTTATAGACTATTTAAATCTATGGCTACCTCAGAAGGGAGTTACCAACCAGATCAGAGTTGAAAGGGAACCAAGAATGAAACACATGATCATTGAATACAATGTTGTCAATGAAAGGGTCAACATAATTGATTCTGATTTAGGATTTTTCACCCTAGAAACTACCAAGGTATGTAACCCTAAAGCTTCCCATGTTTTACATGGGTTATGGAAGCTGTATTTTGATGGTAAAAGATGTAAAGTTGGATAGAATGTAGGCATTATTCTAACTAACCTTATTGGTAAGAAGTACCATGTCTTTTATAGACTCTAATTTCCATACACCAATAACCTTTCAGAATATGAGGCCCTCATATTAGGTCTATAAATTTCCATCAAAAATAAAGTCAAGGAATTATTAGTTTATGTTGATTTGGAATTGGTATTCAATTAGGTGAGAAGCAAGTATCAGTGTAAATAGTCATTCCTCAAAAGGTAAAAATTTAGTGTTTAGGACCTTATAGAATCTTTTGATGCCTTCAATATTATTTATATCCCTAGGGAGTAAAATAAAGTTGCCGATGAGCTTGATTTTATTACAACTAATCTCATGCTTGACCAAGATTCACCAAATTTTAGCATTAAGTTGATACATTTCCCTTCTATCCTAGATAATGTAAACCATCTATAGGTCTTTAGTGATGACCAACAAATCCTGGACTTCATAACTAGTTTAGGAGCATTTAAATCCCAGATCATAGATAAAACTGATAAAACCATCCTTGAGAATAAATTTGATGGAAAATGAATGACAACAAGATCCCCAATGGGATGACCACCTTGAAAATATTATTTGATCAAGACAAGCTATCTCAAGCCTCTAAGATTCCCAAAGTGAGTAGAAAAGATTACAATGTAGTTGATCTTGGGCCTCAAGATCAACCTCAACTGGTCAACATTAGAAAAGCTAGTACAAGTGCTAAAAATAAGAGATACAAAGAGTTGTTAACAAAGTATAAATATGTGATAGCTTGGGCATATGATGACTTGAAGATTTTTGATCCAAGAGTCATCACCCACATTATACCTCTCAAGGATAATTACTAACCTTTTAGGCAGAGGCAGAGGCCTGTAAATCCTATCTTAGAACCCATGATTTTCAAAGAATTCAAAAGTTTGTTAGATGCTAGAATTGTATTTCCATTAGGCACTCTACTTGGGTTACCAATTTAGTACCAGTTATGAAGAATAAAGGTGAAAGTATACTATGTATTGATTTTATAAATTTGAATAGAGCATTTGAAAAGGATAATTATCCTCTTCCCTCTCTTGACCAATTAATACAAATTGTTTCTAGTTTAGCCACGTTGTCTTTTCTTAATGGATTTTTAGGGTACAATTAGGTGTTGTTATACAAGAAAGATATAATGAAGATAGCATTCACAACTAAGTGGGGCACCTTTACCTAAAAAAAATCCTTTTAGACTGATAAACGTAAGATCCACTTTTTAAAGGGCCATGAACCATGCCTTCCAAGGCCTGATTGGTAAGTGCATTATAATTTACATGGATGATCTAACTATTTTCTCTAAAAATAGGGAGGACCATTTCATGCATTTGCAATAAGTATTTGAAAGGTGCAGAAGGTATGGAATTTCCCTCAACCCCAAGAAAAGCTTTTTTTGTGTCACTGAGGGTAAATTGTTAGGCCATGTCATTACTAAAGATATAATTTCCATAGATCCTGAAAGAGTGGAAGCTATATCAAAGATAGAGGGTCCCAATAGTATAAAATAATTGAAATCATTTTTTGGTAAAATAATCTTTGTGAGAAAATTCATTTTTGGATTTGAAAAAATTGTCAAACCAGTGAATGATATGATAAAGAAGGATTCCAAAGTCTCATGGAATGAGGAATCCAAAAATGCCTTTGAATATGTAAAAAAGGCAATCATCTAAGCTCTAGTCTTGATAAGTCTAGACTTTTCAAATGATTTTTCTTTCTACTCTTTTTTCTTTTGACCAGACTATTATTATTATTTTAACTCAAAAAATAGAAGGATGTGATCATCCAATTGATTTTATGAGCACTAATCTAAAAAATGATGAGTTAAATTATCCTTCAATTGATAAACAAGGATTTGCATTAATCAAGGCCATCAATATAATTAGGTACTTCATTCTTAGGAATAAAGTGCATGCCATTCTACCAAACCTAACCACTAAGATAATGTTGAGACAATGTGAACTTGGAGAGTGAAGAGGTAAGTGGATGTCTCTTCTTAAAAAATATGACATAGAATGAAAACTAGAAATCTAGAAATATGTTAAGGTCTGATTGAAATCATTTCCAGTACCAACCCCAAGCTAAGTATCATGCAAATTGATCAACAAAATTTTCAACCTAATGACTATTATGACTCTATTGTCCACTATTGGATTAATGGCACTTGTCATATAGGATTAACTAGGGAATAGAAAAGAGCTCTAAGGTTCAAGGTAGCCCATTACCTAATCAAAAATGGAGTCTTGTACTGAAATAACTTTGAAGGTGTGTACTTGATATGTGTTTCCAAAGAGGAAGTTACAAAAATAATGAGCACTTTCCATAAGAAGTTTAGAATTTGGCATCCATAAAGAAGAAGAAAATCTCACAAGATCCTCAAGGCTGACTATTATTGGCCCACCATCTTCAAAGATGTTAATAAGAATGTGAGGGAATGATATTCATGCCAGATCTTTAGCACAGAAGAGCCAAAGGCAATAATGCCTTTACAACTAGTCATGATTGACAAACCCTTTGCCCAATGGGTACTGGACTCTTTATGGGTAATCAACCCCAACTCATCAAAATGCCACAAGTATGTTCTGATAGCTATTTACTATTGTACTAGATGGATTGAAGTAGTATCCACCAGATAATGTAGAATAGAATAAGTGAACAAATTTTTAGAAGAAAACATATGCATTAGATTTAGGACTCTAATCTCTTTGTTATGTAACAATGGGTTAGAATTCACATCCATAGATATGATAGAATGGGTATATGACAATAGAATTATTCTCAAGTTTCCATTTAGCCATTATGCTCAAGGTAATGGAGTATCTGAGTTAATGAATAAAAACTTTATGAAATTTATTAAGAAGTATATCATAGACAAACCTAGAACATGGCATAATCTTTTCAAGTATGTCCTTTGGGTAGATAGAATAAGATTCAAGTAGGCTCTTAAATCATCTCCCTTCTTAATGGTATATGGCCAAGATCTTATATTCCCCATCACACTCAAGATACCAACTTACAAGTTTATGCAAGAGTATATGGAGGAAGACCAAGAATTTATAAGCTCAAGGATGTTGGACATTATCTAGATGGAATATGCATGAGAAGAATATTTTGCTAAATTTATCAGGCACTAGACTACATCAAAGAGGTGGTTTGACAAGTGATCAAAGATCAAGGTGTTTAGACAAGGAGACTTAGTTATTCTTTAGGATAAAGCATCTGAGCCAAACAGTAAGCATGGCAAGTTCACACCTTTATAGATTGGCCCCTATTAGATTTTAGATATACTTGGAGATAACACCTTCAAACTAAAGGACCTATAAGGAGAAAAAATTACACTTCCCACCAATAGGAAGCATCTCAATAATTACTAATTTGCTACTCCACCCAGGGTTTTCATGGAGTAAATATATAAGATGATTAGAGATAATGTAGGTAGGCTAGTTAGTTTCCTTTATCTATTTTCTTCATGTCCCTTGTTTGTACATAAGTTTATATATATTTGTTTGCTTCCCTTTTGCTTCCTACTTTTCTAATTTTTGTTTTGTGTTTATTTTTTGTTAATTTATTCCTTATTTATAATAAGTCCTTTAGATGGCCCTCATCTCAAAGTTCCTTAGTTTTATTGAAACCCTAGAAGTTTATGAATGCTAGTATAACCTCATGCATATGTTGGCCATGGATTTGAGATATGAGCTTGATGTTATAATTTAAAGAAACTAGTAAGGATTGATGGATAGGTTAACCATTCCATAAGACCTTAAACATTGTCTTGACCTAAACTTTGTTTTAAGAAGAATTATACATGTAAAATGAAAGCTTTATCTATTAAGGTAAAGTCATGCTTGCACTTAACAAAAATCCTTTCTTGGGACAAATGTTTCAACCATAGGTGATTATCTAAGGATCAAACACTTGACCAAATCCTTAAACCTGGATACCCTGGTTCCCAACCTTTGTTGAAAGCCTAAAAGACCTAAAAATACAAAAAAATAAGAAATTATTACAAAATCAAAAGCTTTTCAAGCAAAGGTGATTCTGTTAATCTCCATTGAGGTTATGGATGCCTAGTTGGTAGTGTATCAAGTCTATGAATGGATCCAAAGGCATCTCTATCAGGGATATGAATGCCTAACTAACATTAAAGCAATGCCTAAGCCTTCCTTAAACTAGAAGCATGGTTCTTAATGAATATCTAAACATGCTCCAAGTCAATGTTAATGGTTAAACACATGAAACCTGGAAGTTATCCTTTGAATCTCATGGAAAATAGTAATTTGAATCAAATCATATACATATCATGGCTATGTCTTGATGTTTGATCTTAATTTTGCTCATTCAAGGTTTGTTTCAACCATGAACTAATCTTGATAATGGCATTGATCAAGTTCAATAAGTGACCTAGTTATTTATCTTAACCAGAGCCTCTAAGTTCTAACATATTGTTTTAGATTAAGGTAAAAATAGTTTTTGAAGGGACCCCGAAACCCTGAACAAAAAGAGAAAGATAAAATAGAAACATCCACAGGCAAGCCAAAAGCCTACTTCACCAAAGTAACAAAACCAAGATACAAAGACCAAAAGCTAACAATGAACATCCAAAGATAGCCCCCAGGTTTTATAGAGACCTAGAAACTCCATAGTAAAAGTTCAAAAAACCAGATACCAAGACCAGAAAACATAACCAACTAGCAGAACCAACTAAAAGAACCAGGAACTATTCTTCTAGTTCCAATATCATCTTCACTACTTCCTTACCTTTCACAACAGTGTCCTGGATGGTAGTAGTCACCTGCATAGATCCCTCTTGCATTGCTTTTTTTCTTGAGCTTTGTCTAGTTCTCTTGTTATGCCCCTCCAAAGTTTTGATTTCTTCATTTGCTCTTTTTTCAATGTTTACAGCAGTAGCACAAATGCTAGAGGTTACCTCCTCCATCTTTATTCTGCTTTCCTTTATGAGTTCCCTTAGGTTGTTCTCATACTCTTTGAGTTTTATGGGAATATCCCTCATCTACTTTTCCATGTTATTGATTTTGTTCCAAACTGCCTCCTATTTACCCTCCATTATTTCTATTTTCCTTTTGATTTCCATTATCTCCTTATACATCCATAAATCGAATTGAAGGGTAGCATCAACTTTACAATTGGCCAATCTAGTAGGTTCATCATTCTACCTTTTGTCGCTCCAATCTTTTGTGTTCTTTTTAGGACTGCTTCCAAATTCTTCAATATAATCCTCCATTTCCATTCGTTTCTGTTCCTTTATTTATTCTAGCAAGGCTTACATTTTTGTTACTTACTTCCTTTACTTGAGCTCCCATTTCCAATATTTGGTTAGCAACCTAAACTAGATTTTCCTTTTCATTAATCGGATCAGGGTCCACAGCAAGATCATCTAGATCTTTATCCATTTCCTCAAACACTTGCTGGTTTTCCTTAGACTCATGCTTGTTGTTTTCAGACTTTTCCTCTATAGTGACTCCTTCTTTCTCATTCTTTTCTGGCACTTCTTCTTCCTCACTGGAACTTGATTGCCCACTTTTTGTTCCTCCTTCTTCCTCCATACTCTCCTCCCTAGTGTTTTCAGAACTTTACCACTCTATTTCCTCATCAGCAGTCTTTTTACTGACGCTTGGGAGTTTGAATTTAGATTTTTCATTCCCTTTTACTATTTCTTTCTTATTACTCCTTAGGTCCTTGTATTTTCCTAAATAAGGATTCTTTACAATGGCCTTATTCTTTTAATGCCCTTCAATTATAAGAATTAACCCCTCATGCAGGATGGAATGAGATTCCTTTTTCCTATGAGCGAACAAACTTTGGAGCAAGGAAAAATGCAGATAAAAAAGAAATGAGATTCTTACCTTGTGTCTGAAGTGATTGAGGAATACAAAGTGAAATTTGTGGACTCTTTTGCTTCTTCCATCAATTATGAAGTATTCGTGGATGTAGCATAATACGTCCCTCTAGATGCCCTTAATCTGCTCCAATTCAAAAAAATCTCCACTTTTTTCTAGTTGTTGCTCCTCAGCATCCGTTTTAGGGAATTTGCAAAAAGCCTCATTGGAAATGCTTGTCTACTTATGTTCCCATAGAAATCATTATTTATTAAGGTCAACATAACCCCCCCCCTCAATTTCTAGAAAATAAGGACCCTTTTGCATACTTTTAACCTTAACACTGAAAGCTTGATATTCTACACATTATTAGAATTTGAAGATCATCCACACCTAATAAAATTTTCCCATTTACTCATGGTTTGCTTTAACCTTACCTAATGTTTTTAATATTTGGCCTTCATGTCTTAAGTTTTAGGTTTTATGGAGCTCTTATTAATGGATCATAATAGTATTTTCATATTTTTATCCTCATTCAGGCTTTTACTATCTTTTGGTCTATGAGAACTCATAGTTGGATTCATGTTCTAAAGCCCCCCTTCAAAAAACCCTAGCCTAGACCCTTGGGTTGAATTCAAATTTGGTAGGAGCAAATATGGTAGGAACATTTCAAATTTACTTTAGACTTAAGCCTAATTTTTATATTAAGGCTTGGTCATGTTTCTTAACATGACCAAACCTTAGCCTAAAAATTATGTTTGGTCTCTTTATAGTTTCCCTCTTTTGTCCTCTTTATTTTAATGAGGTCTAAGCATTTATGTTTGTAGAGTCCTTTGTGTTCCTAACTTGGTCCCATTCTTTATGTCATGTGGTCCCTTTTGTTACATATTTAGCCTAAAATCTTAGTCCTAAGGCCCCATTTGTGTTTATTAACTTGAACGAGACCTTAGTTTTAAAACTTTAGCATAAGTTCCTATATCAACCCAAGCCTTAACTTAAGCATCTTGGTTATTTGTAGGGTCGATGGTATACACTTCATCATGAAGATGAATCAGATGGAGTGAAGGAGGCCCAATTAATTTGAAGCCTTGATCCATTGGACCAATCTCACATGATCACATAGAACATGATCAATGATTTGTACTTAAGTGAGATCGATGATCGAATGGCACATGATCACCTTCAAGATTAAAGGGGTCCTATTTTATTAAATATAGACTTATCAGAAGTTTTACCCTAAGGCCTCATTGTGTTTATTAACACAACAAACCCTTAAGATAATACTTGTGCTATGACTTTAAGAATTGAAAGGAGCCAATCGTGATCAAGTCCCAGGATCATGATCAACCGTCTATGGCTGCTCACATAAGTAGATCCGATGGAGTGAACTTAGCATTGAAATGTTAAAGGCCTAAAAACCCCCTATGAGGATGATAAGTGTCACCATCTTGAGAACCTAAATCTCTATTGATGTTCTATGGACCCTTCCTAGGGTCAAATAAAGTTAAAAGTTAAGGAGTCTCATAGAGTTACCACATGGCAGTCTTACATTTGAGCTTAATGTTAAAAGGGTCCCATATGTCAAAACTTAGACTTAACCCAAGTTTTTACCCTAAGGATTATTGTATTATTTAAATACAATAAGCCTTAGGCTAAAACCTTTGGTTATGACTATAATATTTGAAGGGACCAATTTTATTATGCTTTGAATACTTAGGCCTTTAACTTAGACTAATTTTCATATGCATTGATCCATGAGCTAACTCGATCCTCTTCATAACTATAGGGACTAATGGCATACACATTCTTAGGTCTTAATCAATGGTTTGTATTTGGTTCAGACTAAATGATTAGATGGAGCATGTTAAATCCAAGATCTATAGACCTAATGACTTTCATGAACTTAAATTTGATATTCTCATGAATGTCATTTAACACTCATAAGGCTATCATTGATGTCGATGAGGTTGTTAAATTTAAGCTCACGGATCATCTTGCTTAAACATAATAATATGCTTTAAAATTTTGATAAAAGATTATTACTTATGTTTTGATTTAATGGGATCCCCTTTTGTAAAATATAAAAGCACTTAAGGTCTTTGAACTTTAATGATAAAATGATCTTGTGATATAATATTCACAAGAATAGACTTAACCTAAGTCTCTATCCTAAGGTTTCAATTGTATTTATTTAAACATAATAAAACTTAGGCTAAAGAATTATATTATATCCCTATGCCATAAAGTTTTTCTTAGAAGTTTTAACCTAAAGCTTTATCATGATTTTCAACATGATAAAATCCTAGGTTAAAAACTTGCATTAGATCCTTCTATTAATCAAGGCCCCTTTATATGTGTTCTAAAACTTAGCTTAAATATGTTAACCTAAAGTCTAGGTCATTTTTATTAACATGAAATAAACTTTAGCCTAAAATATTTAGCTTAAGTCCCTTTTATATCTCGACACTAATTAAAGTTTGTGCACTTTATAAGATTAATGGTTCGTGGTTAATCAGAGCAAGATGATCAAATGGAGTGTAATCAATAAGGACTATTAAATGGAAACTTTAAAGACTTATGGGATCAATGTGTGGAAAATGTGCATTCACTATGCGATTGATGAAATGTAGAGCCTAGAAGGCCCATGAAGGTGACAAGTGGCATAACCACAAAGGTCAATTCAAAATCATCCAATATCGTGCAAGCACTAGGATCATGATCAATGGTCCACATTGATTTTATGGATAAAGATCCAATGACACAAAGAAAAAAAAGGATTTTAAAAGACAATAGCTAGTTCCTTTAAATAATTTATGAAAAATGTTGTGAAATCTACCAGAAGGATACCACATAGGTGCCACACAAGCACAAACTACTAAAATTAAAGATTTGGTGGGCACAAAATGGCAAAGGTATAAAGGTAAGGGTCTAAATCAAATATAAGGCATGAATTAGCCTAAGCCTAAGATACCATTGCTATTAAAGCTAAAAAACAAGCCCTAGCCTCCATAAAAATCCTAATTTGAACTCTAATCAATCATAGTCTAGCTAGAAAGAGTCCAATTATTATCTGAGCTAGAACAACTAACCCAAAGGCCACTTGCAGACCATTAGTGAGTATTTTCCAAGTCCCACAATCATGTAAACTTGAAGTTAGTAGTAAAGATATAACACATAATTGTATTTAGCTTCAAACAATTAGAGAAGAGTATTCAAGGATACTAACTTTGATGTTGTGGCATTAAGCATAGAAACAAACATTGGTCTGAGTTATTCTATACTATTGAAGAAATGCAAGCCATCACAAGGTAAGATTAGAATAATTCCTCAATCCTATAGAGATATAATTACTTAGTCTCCATCTAGATGACCAGTCTCCACTATGCTACTACAAAACTTGAGGTATTACATTGTATTGATTTTATTGCCCCAATTTTCATAGATTGTAAAATTGATCAGGATTGGATAGTTCATGAACATACTTTCTAAAATGTAGAATATATTTTCCCCCTTTCATTTGAAAATACAAGCTATGCAAGCCCCAGGTAGACTTGCCTACAATTAGAGCATGGACTGGTAAAAATGACTTGAATACCATCCTTGCCTTGTGGCTACTTACTAGAACCCAGGTGATCCAAGACCCCACCAAAAAGATCCCAATTACCAAATTTAGGGAAGGAATTAGAGTAATCATGACCTTATTGAATAAAATATCTAAGGCCCATTCCACCACACATGTTAATAAAATTTGGGTGCCTTATGTATATTTTATGGTAGAAAAAGGACTCACTCCCCCAATAGGTGAGATGGTTGACATTTTTTTGAAAAAATAATTTTTTGCCATGAAGAAGAAAACCAGTAGCCACTTCTTCATGTCCTCTCTTTTAGATGCCCTCTTGGCCACCATAAAAATCCCTAACATAAAGAATTGGTCACCTAATGGGAGACACACTATTTCCCATTACTATTCCAAATTACACATATTCAAATATAGACATAATGTACAATTCATTTGTGATTGTGTATATCTATCTTTGGTAGAATTTATTAAAGGGGTCCCCATGGTTAGGGTCAACCCTTTGGTCAAGAAATATGTAGAGTTGATTGGAGATATTAAGTTATATATATATATATATATATATATATATATATATATATATATATATATATATATATATATATTGCATAGCAATTAGAATAGAAGGGACATTAGTTTATCCCCTCAAACTATAGGTCCATGTGCCAACAAAATTGATAGAATAGGAGGTTACATACCAACTTTTTCATGGTATAGATGGTGTGTGAAAGCAAAAAAGGAAATGACTCCTTCACCCCATTCCTTTGACCATCAGTAAGACTGTACTATATAATTGGGAGCATGGAGATGTCATCTCCAAACACAAAGACTCCTTCAACTTATAGCTAGATGATCTAAGGTAATGGGACCCTCGTTATATGGTCACCAAACATTTAATGTCAAAAACAATGAACTAACCCTATGAACACAAGCTTGGTGTTTATGACATGATGTATATCAAGGCCACCAATTTCATAGAAGTGTTGGCCAAGGTAAAGAAACATAATATTAGGCTTGAGCCTAGGCTGGTTACAGATGAGAAACCTAGTGAGATATGGTAGGTGGGACCCCTACAATACCATTTGTTGCCTGGGCCTTCTTCTTTACCCCCTCCACTACAACCACTACAACAACCTCGAGCACAATTTTCTCAAGGAATTAAGAAGGAAAAATTGGAAGAAAGACCTATTGAGGGGGCATCTTATTCTACCCAACTTGAAAGGCTAGAGTCCCTAATTGAGTTCCTTGACATGATTACACTAGGTCCTAGGGAGATAGTACAAGATGTGCTCAAGGTGCTTTTTGAGGCATATGGGTTAGATGAATAAGAAGAAGAAGAATAAATTGTGGAGCCTCAAGCCCAAGTTGAGGAAGTAGAGTAGCAAAAGGGGAAGGAAATTACTTTGGACCTTGTTCCATTCACACCCCTATAGAAGAGGAAGGCTTAGTTGGCATTGGTCCCAATTTAAAATAAGAGGCCAAAGTTAACCTTCACTCATCCTTTGAGTGAAGTTAAATTATTTAGATATGAGAATCACATTCATGGGTAAATCATCCCTAAATGGTTCATTTATGGGAATATGCAAAAGATCCCAACCCTATAACATTCATGGGCCATGACTAGTGTAGTCAACATCACTATTGATGATGAGTTAAAGCCATGGATAGTAGCCTTAATGAAAGAAGAGGAGGAAATAAAGATGACCACCATTGGAGGATTAAGTGGCACTTAAGTATATACTTGTGGAGCCTCAAGCAACATAGAGATGGATATTCTTAAACCTCCAAAAACCACAAAGTCATCATCTAGTGTGTAATTTAATCCAAAGAAGCCTGAAGAGGGTAGCAACACAGAAGACCATGGTTGGGAATGAGGAGTTTACTTTTCAAAGAGGTGAACCTTTTGTGGGCTTAACTCTAGTAGGAGATTAAGGACTAGGTGAACACCCAATCCATGAAGAAGACATAGTTGGGCTAGTTGATGCCCATTCAGCCCAACAAAAATCAGGCATCAAAGGCCTATATCAAAAGATAGAAAACTTACAAAAGCAAAAATAAAATCTTCAGACACAAGCTGACTTGGTAGTTCTTAAAAAATGTTAAATATTTTTTAGGCATATTTTTATGATATGTTTAATTCCTTGAAGTAGATAAAGATAAGGCAAAGTCTATTAGCCCACCTAGATGTAGTAGCTAAGGTTTTAATAGCCTAATGGTAGAATTCAAAAGACAAAATCAAGTAACTAATTAGCATATTGGTGGAGGACCAGGTTCCTAGCTTTAGGACCATTAGCCTAGCCCATTTTAATGCAATTATGGTAATAATTGTTAACAAGATTTAGGGTCTAAGTACTTGGTTGAAAAACTCAGAGAGGGTCCTAAGGGATGATAAAGAGCTAATAAATAGAATTGAATAGCTCATTGGAACCATGCTTACCATTCCTACCACACTTAGCTCCTTGTGCATTATCACAAATGATGAGAAAAAGCATAAGGTCACCTTGGTTATGTAAAAGGTCAGGAGTAAGAGTCAAGGCCAGTCTTAGACTAACAACAACAGAGTCATGGGCATGATCTTAACTATAGAAGTAAAAATAGTTGAGGCAAGAAGTATCAAGGAGGAAATGACAAGAAATGATAGAGATTTTAATGACTTGGTAGACCAGGAGGATGAATTCCTCTTAGAACTAGCTATCAATCTAAAGCTAGTCAATGAACCATCAAAAGGCTATGAAGATTCTTCAAGAACAATAGGAGAGTTCTTCAACATAGGGCCCACTAGCTAGCTAATAATATTCCACTTTGTTAAGAAATTTTATAACATTTAAAAGTATAAGTTTCTTTTTGTAAAGGCATGCACTAGTTTGTTAGCACATTTTCCTATAGCTCAGTCCACTTTGGAAAAAGGAATGTATTCCAGAGATTTACAAAAAAGATAGTTGTCCTTACCTTTGTACATGTGTAATCTCATGACTGATTGGTGTACTACCTTATCATCCTATAAAAGGAAGTATTACCATTTTTGTAAGAGAGAAAGTTATTTAGTAAAAGGACTTGGTGTAAACTTTAAGCAATTAATACAAGCAAGGAATTTTGTAAAGATTGTCTAATATTGTTTGTGTGTTTACTATTATGGCTAATTTCTCAATTATCTATTTGGATGTTCATATCTGAATGGTTTTTATTGATTCTTGATGTGCATATATAAATGCAAAGTTGTTAACTTATGCTTATGTTAGGTTGATTGAAATATTTTAGGTTCATTTCACTTCCCTTGCTTCTTTTGTAGATGTGCTAATGCAATTTTCTTGTGAAGTAAATCTTTAAATTGAATCTATTTTCTTATTTGCATTGTTCCTTCCTTTCCTTAGATATTTTCTTGGTACATGGTGAGATCTATGCTATAGATATTTCATGTCATGTATTAGATTGAATGTATGTCTTGATGAAATCTAAACTTTGTCATAATGTCTAGACTGAAAATTGGAATACCTTCTTTCAGCCCTACTCTTCCTTTTTCTTTTTATTTAATCAAATCACTTTAGTTTAAGCTTTACTATAAATATTCATCTAGATTAGTCTTTAGTTTATAACTTGATCATAAATTCATTGTAATAGCATAGATATCTTATATTTCACTTAGATTGACTATGGTGGCTACCAACCACCAATTAATATAAATATTATGGAATCATTTATTGCTCTAGCACTATTTCACCATAGGTAACTAGATTACCCTAATCTATTACTCATGCTTTTAATTCCCTAAATTCTAAAATGAGAAGTGTTTTTTAGACACTAAGAGCACTTGTGATACATCTAAAGGCATCAATAGCTAGGATATCATCATATTAGGATAAATTGAGAGGCATTCCATAATTGAAAATAATAAATACTTGGTTCCTAGGGATAGCCATGTTGATACTGGAATTTAAATTTGAAGTGGTTTGCAACATACATTGATTTGGTTATTGAAATAACCTTCTAAGATATGAAATTGTTCTTAAAAACCTTATTATTTTGTTTGAATACAAAGATAATTTAGAAAACTCAAATGGTATACCTCTACTTTAAGTAGTGATCTTAGGCATGAAACTAGTACTTCTAGATTTCTACAAACATATTTTTCTAACTCCAATCTTTGTCCCATTAGGCATGCCAAAAATTGTTATCACTTAGAAGTGCACCCTTACAATAATGTGTGCTTGTTATCACTCTTATTGACATAATGAAAACTCTCCAATGTGTGTGTGGCCTTATATTAGATATAATATCTATATTAATTTCTATTTCCCTTTTTTATACTCACCTACTTCACTCTAAACTCTCCAATTTAATGATTTCTTGACTAGGAAAAGGGTAAAATGAGCAATACTAAAGCTGAAATTGAACATGGAAACTAAAAATTTGGGGTGATGCATGAACTTTAAAGTCAATTATGTTTATATTTGACACACTTGGGAAGCTAAATAACTTTCACACATTCACTTCATCTTCATAAAATTACTCTTGTATTAGTATTTCATACAAAGGTCTTGAGAAACATTCACACTAGCATGGAAGGAATGAACATAGGTTGAAGTCACTTCAAAATTAGGTAGATATAAGACTTAGACACTTGATATGACCTTAAATAATTCTTAAATTCTATGTAAAGGTGAAAAATTTAGACATTAACATAGGAAAATATATCATTCACTAAGTCACATCAATGAATATGAGGCAGTCACTTTATGAACAACTTGAAATGGAGGGAAAATCAACTTATTATTGCTTAAAAGGTGTAGTATAATTTTGACATATTTTTTGTATATCCAAAATCATAATATCATATATCCTTTCAAAAAATGAACATACATATAGAAAATAAATTTAGGAGAGAGGAGACAACATAGCCCCAAACTAGGGATGAGTCATCATTCCTAATCATCATTGTCTCTTCTTCAACTCAAAACCTAAAATCCAAACTCTTATGTAGTATATCTAGAGTTTAAAATTATTTTCTAGGAACATGGCATAGGAGAGAGAGATAATTTTATTTTAATGTTTTTAAATAAGTCCTCGTTCCTCATTCATGACCTATTTTTAAGGGAATTAGTCTCCTTGCATCCTTTGATAGTATTAAATGCTTGAAGAGGTGTTTATCATATTAACTTAACTAAATTTTAATAAAAAATTCAATATAATTGAGACTCTCCATCTCTCTAGTGAGTTATTTTTCTATCTTCTTTGTATCTTGGAGTTTTACCCACCTATGCACCTATTTCCTTACATGTATATTTCTATCTCAACCTCCTCAAATAGCTCCAAGGTGGCATAGAAGGGAGAGTTTTACATGTTTTTTTTATGAATTAGTATCTTATTTTAAAATATTCCCTCAATTCTTGATAAATACTTCAACTTTACTCCATTATTTCATTTTTCTTCTCCACCTTAATTGGGTTGTTTGAAAGCTTCTTCTTGTTTGCTTTGACTTTTTCCAAAATTGGCTCCAATGTGGTGTATAAATGATAAAAAATTATTGTTGATGTTTTTTAATACTCCTTCCAACATTTATTCATTTTTTAACACAATCACTTTACCTCTTCTTTATCTCTAAATGGCAAAGAGCACATGTGATTGACTTGACAAGGTTGTTGAGGATTTTAATGCATTAATAGAGCTTGTGTATTCTTCTTCCAAGGTGGCATAGAAGAGGGAGATATTTCATGTTAAATTTATTGATATAATCATTAAATATCCTTTATTATATGTAATTTATTGTTTAACAATCACAACTCTCCATACTTACCCTTCTTGAATATGCTCTTCTCCATTTTGACAAGTTTATTGAATACACAATGAGAACTTGAAACTTGAACAATTTTAATTATTAAAATTTATAATAAGTATAAATATTATTTTAACATAATAAAAAAAAAATACATACCTTCAAACAAATTTTCATCTCTAAAATCAACATACAATATCCAAAAATGCTCTTTTGTGCTCTCTAGGCCTCAATAAACCTTGATTTGGATTTGGGGGTCTAGAATGAGTTCTAGGTCACTATACAATCCTCATATTCTCATTATATATGTCTCAATTGTTAATACCTATAAAAAATTTAAAATATCAAAAACTTTTCACCAAACTCTCAAATAAAAATTCATAAAAAAAGTGCCTATATGTTGCCTAAAGGATCACCTCAAGATGTTTTTCAATGATTTGAGCCTATTTTTCATTGGTTTTCATTAAATAATAATTAATTAATACATTTAAATTAATTATAAATCCTCTTAAATCATTATATTTCCTTTTAAATACCTGAAACACTCATTTCTCACTCCATTTATGAGCAAAATTAGTCAAAACCCTGATTTCCTTCATGGTCCAGACTTGTGTTTTGCCATTTTATATCTCATAAGATATATTAAAGACATGTAAAAACTTTAAAACATTAAATTATATCAAAACATAATTTCATGTCAAATTTCAAGAGATTTCACTTTGTAAAACCCTAAATATGCACTTTTTAGTGCTTTCTAGCTTGCACTTTCTCATTTTTTAATAACTGTAGGTCTGAGTTTTGGAATTTTATTGAGTTTTATGAGTAATAAATACCTAATTATTTTTTAATTATAACCTTTAATATCCCATATAATCTTTCAAACCATTATATATCTTCAACCAATCAAGTAAACCTCTTAAAAATGCCTTTTTGGACTATCTCTCTTGCATGCTTAAAACCCTATAGCCTGTACATTTACCATCCATTATTTATATTAAAATTTTGATTTAATAATTTTAATTAAGGTTATTTATTCCAAATAATATCTCACTCAACTTTTTATTTGAAATAAATAAATCAAAAATGCAATCAATCTCCTAAAATTGAGTCATTGAGGTTTTAGAAGGGTTTTAGAGCACCTTTCCTTCTTAACGATGATTAAGAAAGTTAAGACATTGTAACATAAAACCAATGCATGTAATATTTATTTAATATGGTTACCTATATTACCATAATATCATTTTAACCAAATATTCTTCTCCTTCATGAACCAAAAATTTGAAAATTGCCCTTACTAGCTTGCTAGAGGAATAGAAGAAACTTATGCCAAAATTTGGACCTATGAGCTATTCTTGAGCATGATTTTGGCTTGATGAAGACTATAGGATTTTTTATATATATTATTTAATATTCACTCCATGAATGGAGTCTTCCTAAAAAATTACACATAAACAACCTTGACCAATGGTAGCAAAATTTGTCAATGGTAATGTCATGAATTAACCTAATCTAAGTTTTATTTGTTAATGAAACTATTTACAAATATATATTTCATGTTATAAAGGTTAATAATATTTTTTAATATATCTTAGTTATGACATTTTATAGATATATTAGACTCCCCTTACCCAAAACTACTTAGAACTATGTTTTAGCCAATGTTTGGCTTGAGCATAACACAGTAGATAGGGAAGTTGAAACAATAAGGATGAATCCAAAATGAGATATCTCATTAAATTTCATCATAAAATTAAATCCTATAATTAAGATAGCTATGACCTTACTAAATAGGTTGTATGGTTTTCCTAGTATTACAAATGTCTAGGTTGAGTGGGTTCCACTATTAGATATACTCCTGACATCCAAAAAAGTAGTGGCACTAGGGGGACTTATCAATTCCAAACTAAAGTCATAAATCCTCCATCTTAATCAAATAACAAATAAAAAAACTTTCATATAATGTCCTACTTATTGGACACAGTCATGGGCATGGTATATAAGCCTTATGATCAAGAATGGCAGATTTTGACTAAATATCTAGTAAACAAGGTAAGAGAAAACTACTATTTTATGTTTGTACATAGATACAAAAATTAAATCAAGAGTATATATAACTAGGTCTATCATCAAATATTCTAGTCTATATAGGGCACTATAATGCCTAGATTTTAATAAAATATAACAAAAATCCTAAATAAAATGGGAGACTATTGGTACTACCCTAATGTTACTATTATCAAGGTAGAAAAAACAAGGACCACTCCCTTACTACTACCACACCATGTTCTAAATCACATAGCATAACAAGAAATTTCATACTAAATTTATAATAACATGGATGAGGAACTTCTTGTTAGATCTAATATGCTCTTTACAATCAGATCTCAATGAGATTGGGCATTCCTTAAAAAGGGTAAGGTGGGGACAACTACAAACTTTCATTCTCCATTTTAGGACTGATCTAGGATTGGCCCAGGGCATGATTGTGGGTATTGGACTTCACAAATAGATTCTATGTGAATAATCTCCAAGAGATGCACTATTATCACCAAAATTTCAATACATTATACTTCACAAAAGTTAAAGATATTTATGAATACTTGATTATTGGGATTGTTCTTTATGCACAAGGGGAAAGGGGCATTTTAGAACTACTAAATAAACACAAAATAAAATTAAAGGTAAGGCAAAAAAGGAAGCCTCTAGGTTTAAAATGAGATCAATGTAATGGTCATTAAACTAAGTCACTCTACCATGGTTATACCACTATAGACTGAGTTGCACTAAATTTCTACCTCCAAGAACATATAGTAGCGAGAGTCTAAGGAAACTGGGAGTATGTCTTCAATGTGAATTCCTACTAAATATTAGTACTAGAGGTTTATTGTCAAAACACATAAATGCCAATATGAAAATTTTTAGCTAGGCACATAAATCATCATCACTTACCAAAAGATAAATGAAGGAATTCACACAAAGAATATAATATCTAAGCACATCATAATCATGACATATATAAAGTGAAAAAGTGTTAATCCAATTAACCTAGCACTATTGATCATTTAAACATGAAGATGAAATAAAATTGAACACAAAAGAGAACCTTTTGAAAAAATAGAGATTTTATTCATTAAAATAGTGAAAAACTACTACAATAATTGATCTAAACCACTATTATAGTCTAAAGTGTAGAAGGAAATGCAAGTGAAATACTGACAATAATCTAATAGCACTTTTGAGTAATTTTTGGTCAACCCTAAAATATAATATGGCCATTTTATAAATAGATAAGGATTGGGGCTCACCACCAAAAAGCATGAGGATCCCATCTTGGGCCATAATGGCCACTCAATATAGTTATAACCATATTTTAGAATTTGAATCAAAATAAATCCCAACAAACTCACAATAAATCCATGGGGGACCACTAGTAAACATCCAAAGGTAGATAAGAGGGGATGACTCCCAACTGGTTTGACTGGGCACTCTCAACTTCTATCATGGCTAGCTACCACATGGTCAAATTCTTTATCTAGCTTGGCCAAGTTCATTAGAGGCTCCCTAAATATCACATCTTGAGATACTAGTCTCTAAGAGATCTATTAAATTTCTTCCATCAAGGCTTGGAATCTAGAGACTTGGTTGATGCTCACAAGGGATTGATTTGATAGGTCCCATACTACCTAGGCTCCTTCCCAGTTTGCCTTGGCCACTTTTTCCCTCATAACCTAGTCAAATTGACCCAAGTAGACTCTAAATTCCCCTTGCTAGAGTAGAGTGCCATCTAAGTGGAATAACATATATATATTGACCTCCTTGGATTAGGTCAATATCTTCTTCTTGCCCTCTTCTAAGGGTTATGTTGTAATGCAAGCCAAGGCTAACCATTCCTCCATCACCACTCTTATGTTCCCAACATAAGCTTGGTATAACCCTAAATCTAAGGATGGTATCACTTTGAGCTCTAAAAACGTCCCTTTATTGACCACCACTTGTATCTTCTAGATTTTACCATTGATTTCTATGATCCTCCCCATGTAGGCATACATCTATTGTATAATTACATTAGTCTCAGCTAAATTCTGCACTACTTTCCTAAGGATTGACAAAATTAATATGATAGCATCATTGACCTACCTGATTAGTCCAACCAAGAATGTACTCTTCACTTAGGCCTCGAGAATCTAGACTTAGTTCTACATGTCCTCAAAGAGTTTCTCAAACATGTCATGGGTAGCTTGGAAGATGGATAGTTGATCCTCAAACATATTATCTTCTCTATTAGATTTCTCACCTTGGTGAGGTAAAATAGATCCTCATGGGTCTCCCATATCATTATTTTCCCTTTTTGGATGAATTTTTGAGTAAGCATCTTCTTCATGCTCTTAGAATCTCTTTCAAAACTCTATTATATATTTAGGTCACCCTAGAAATCCATCTATGGTGCATGTGACCCTAGTACCATCCCTCAAGTTACTAGGGGTGTAGGAGGTGTGGTTAAAATGGTGGCAAAGGGTGGATGGTGAGGTGGAGGGGAGATGGAAGAAGTGGAAGGAGTGAAAGAGGAAAGGATTGGAGGTAGAGGAGTCATGGGGGGAAAAGGAGGGAAAATGAAAGGGGAGGTTCATAGGAACATTTGATCTTACCTTTTTTCCTAGGTGAGGTTCACCTAAGGTAAGATTTCCCTTAGGAATGGATTATGGAATAATAGAGATGAGATAAGTTGGTTGAAATTGAAGCCAGTGGGGCTTTGTATAAGGAAGAGAGGGGCCCAAGGAGCCAATTATTAGGCTACTACTATTGGGGTTGGAAGAGTCACTAAGACCTATAGAGGAGGTGGAGATGGAATTAAAGTCCTTTAGGCTAGAGCCAAAGGATGGGTCACCTTATATTTCTTCTTCAGCCTCTTTCTTGGGTTAATTCTAGATGTTATGGTGGATAGCCTAACTATGATAGTGGGGCTACAGAGGCTGATGGTGGAGGACTTAGAACCATGGAAGTGAGTGTTAGGCTACCTATAGTGGGGATTTGAAGGGTCCTTACTAGAGGTGGTAGGATTATAAAGGTTGTAGTTATTTTGTTATTTAGGGCATGCCCAAGGGAGACACTAAGAGGACTCCAAGATGTGAGATGGGGGGAGTAAAAGGGAATGAGGAAGTGAGGATGCTCAAAAGAACCAAGGCCAAGGGTACTTGGGTGAAATATGGAGGGTAAATAATGAGAAATAGAGGGGGAATTAGAGGTGAAATAGTGTATGTCAGAATAAAGAGTTGGAATGTAGTAGGAGCAAAGGGTGGAAGGTTAATGGGAGGAGATGGAGGAGTAAGGGAAACTAGATGGGTGCCTATTAAGTTCCTCATTCAAGGATTGCTCTCAAGCTACCAATCTATCAAATCTTAGAGGTTATATCACTAATGGTTGAGTGGGTTGCACTTGGGCTACCTAATTTCATGTAGTTTGAGTTTAACTCTATCGAGGCTTGGTCACAAGTGCTACTAGAGGAGGTAGAGGTAGAACACAAGGAATAACTAGAGGAGGGGAAGGGGAGATTGAGGATCGAGGCCACTAGCATAAGTGGATATTAGGTTAGGGCTAGATCTCAAAGAGGATAAGGTAGTGGGATGCCATGAAATATTCTCTAAGATATGGCTAGATTTATTGGAGTTAGGTCTTCCATAGTCCAAGTAGGAGACAGAGGAGCTACAGAGGGTCCTGTCTAAGCTATCTTCTTCCCTTTATTCTTCTTCTTCACTTCTATCTAGTATATCACCTCTTTGTCATTGATGACATTCAAATAGTGTTAATCATCATCTTCATTTTGATGGTCATAGTTGATGTTGAATTGAGTTGATTATTGTGAAAAATGGGCCTACATCACCCGTTTAGGGTCCCACTATAAAATCTTGCATTTTGTGAGGGCAAAGAAGTCTTATCTGACCACCATCTTTTGTATAAAGGGGAAGTTCCTATAGATGTGGCCCTATATTATGATTGGGAGTCAAGGGCATGCCTTCTAAAAACTTTTTATATAAAAGTTAAATATGTCATTCACCAATTGATAGGTGATCTCTTATTTTGATAAGCATTTAGGCACATAATATGGTAGGTGTAGGAGTTCCTGGAGGAGTCATGTGACTCAGATCACTATGTCATCTTTATACACCCAGTAGTCCCCAATCACTTTGATAGAGTTTGAGATTATATTTAAGAGATAAGGCATTATATATTAATTAAATTCTTGGTAAACCACTAGGTAGAAGTGGTCACAGACATCCTAGACATTTTACAAAAACTAGTGGCCATACAGCTTGTATAAGACCACATGGGCAGTTAGCCCATTGGGAACCTATGCATAAAACGCTGATGGATTAAATGAGAGTGTCCCATAGATGGCATAAATTTTGTATCTTATCATGTATAATTCACCCCATTTGGTCATCTACAATGATGTGTACCAACTTGAATTTCATCAATCCTCCAATGTATAGGATGTCATAGTGAGTTAGGATCATGTGTAGAAGGGGCACCCACAACTTTTAACATGTTGGTGTTTCGAGTCCCAAAATAGTTGATTTAGTAGGATCATGCATACTCAAACCTCCTCTCAAAAGGTGTAGACTATGTAGGCATTAATATTTTGTTTATTGACCCACTTGGAGTCAGTGTTGTTTACCCAGTCATGTAGGATGTCATAGATCTAGTAATGGTTCATCTAGACTGGCATTGTCACTACATTGTATGAGAATGATAATTATGGGAGGGAGTAGTATACCTTAAATGTGTTCTTGGATATATTATAAATTTTTTGTTGAGAAGTGGGTGAACACACCCAATCATTGATAGTATCTTGTATGTAGATTACCTTGTGAAGGATGTCACCCAGTAGGTTAGTGCTAGGAAACACCTTTAGTTTGACCATGGATTTATGAAGTTTATACCTTTTATAGGACTGAATGGCATCCTCACACTTAAATATCTATTCATAGACATCGATATAATCCTTTGGAACCTACTCAATTACTTTAAATATGTCATTAATAGTGTTTATACCTAGTTAAATCAATATGTAAAGTGGTGTCCCATTACTCAAGATCGACCTTTAGGTTTGAGGATGTAACAACCATTAGTGTAGGATAGAGGGGGGATTAGGATGATTTATGTGTTATAAATGTGGGATATAAGGGTTCTATGTAATTTTAAAATCAAGGGGTTTGATATTTATTCTAAGGCATCAATGATAACTGTTAATGAGCCTCACTTAGGATTTATAAGATTATGCACACATCTCCCTACATTAATGGCATTTGGCATCTCACTTGCTATGAATTTAAAATTGAGTTGGTGGTTGGATTTTCTCCCTTTATTTCTAAATATAGAATTAAATTTTGAGCCCATAATCCTTTGCCTCCTATCAGATATAGCAATGGTAATGGGATGTTTTCAAAATTATATAATAAATTCCATCTTCCCATTCTATTAATTCCTAGCACATGATAGGCATGTAGTCACATGTCTTATAATCCCCTCAGATAATTCCTACTTTTTGACACATGTTATCCATTTATTAGTCCTCCCATTAATGGTTAGCACCTAGGCATGGTTTTTTACTCCATGTCAATTCCCTAAATTGGATGATGTGTCACTTAGGGACATGTGGCATAACTTAATTGGCCTTAACTAACCACTTGTACTTCATTTTGAGCTTCATAGGTCATAAGTGGAAACTAGTTCATCTTTGCACTAGATAACATGGTAGTTTCCCATTTGTCTAGGCTTTCCTAGGCTTTGGCATCCCTGATAAGGTTAAGGGACTAGCTATTCTAACTCTAAATGACATGGAAATTTCCCATTAGGTTAGGCTCTCATAGGCTCTAACATCTCTGACATGTCTAAGGGACTAGTTGATTTGACTCCAAATGATGTGGTGAGTTCCCATTAGGTTGGGTTCTCTTAGGATATAACATACTTGATAGGTTTAATGGATTTGCCACTCTAACTCCAAATGCCATGCTGATTTCCCATTGGGATAGGCTCTCTTGGGCTCTGACATCTCTGATAGGTATTGGGTACTGGTCGCTCTAACTCTAAATGATGTAGTGACTTCCCATTGGGTTAAGATCTCCTAGGCTCTAACATCTCTGACATGTTTAGGGGACTCACTAATTTGACTCTAAATGATTATAAGCTTCCCATTGAGTCAGGCTCTCCTAAGATCTAACATCTCTAACAAGTCTGGGGGACTGGCCACTCTGACTTGAAATTATGTGGTAAGTTCCCATTAGGTTTAGATTTATCAAGTTCTGGCATCTCTGATAGGTCTGGGGGATTGGCTGCTTTAACTCTAAATTATGTAGTGACTTCCCATTAGATTGGGCTCTATGAGATTCATAAAATGTTGAAGTATTAAAGATAAAAATAAAATGATTCATTAAATCTTACCCATCAAAGATAGAGGATTTGATTTGCCATGAAAGATAATGAGTTTGTTGCTCTAAGAAGGGAACTAGACTATGGGAACATCCCCTTGTGAAAATAAACCTACAACATTAACACCATGACATACTAAAAGAGAAAAAACACTATTTAGTTGTTTTTAGATAAATTAAAAGAGGTTTGTTACTGCCTGAAGAAAATCAAGGTAGTGTTTATTACAAATTTTTGAGGTGTCATTGACAAGAACAAAAGGGAGAACTCCAAAGCTCTAGTTTGTGAAATTTTTAGAGGGGCCCCCCATTTTAGAGAAAAGTGGGCATGTTGGCCACAAAAAATGGCAACTTTCATAGCGAAAGTGATGAGAAACACTTATAACCCAACCAGTTTCTTCTTCTTTCCTTGCTTATCACAAAGATTATATGGGGGTATTTTATCATCTACATAAAAGATAAGGCACTAAAGTCTCACAATATCAAGTAGAATATTCAGCTTCCACCCATATATGGCCACTAGCATGTGTGAGAAGTGATTTTCATTCCAATTCATTCGTAGATTAACTTTGAGTAATCAAGGTTAGACTAGTTATCAAACTTCCTCTAGAGCCTTATTGGCTTGATAGCTTGGGGGGAAATGACTAGGGCATTACTCTGTTGCAAGACAAGCATCCATAACCCTAACAGATATGTATTTGGTCCCATTCATGCGTTAAGTCTACTACCAACCAAGTTGGAGAGCCTATTGATGGAGATTACATGTATAGCCTTTTTGAGGTAGACTCAGAATTTAGATTTTGCATGTTTTCTTTATTATTTTCCAAATTTCTTAAAAAGAGATCATTACTTATTAGTCTTATCTATTGAGGGTTTAGGACCAAGCGAAGGGAGAAGTTATGAATAGCTAGCTAATCCTTAACCAACTTGAATAATCCAATATCTTTTAGAGTTATTATTTTAAGTACAGATTGGTTTCTATCTTGGGTGTATGCTATTCTAAAATCCACCTATTTCTTTTAGAATCATTGGCCTCTTAGATCAAGGATGTTAAGAGTTCCCTTTTGAAATCTTATAATCTCTTCGATCAAATTTTTTGACCTAGGTTTTCATGTATCATAGCAATCCTTCTAGGGTTCGATCACCACTTAATGTAGTTACTAATAAAAATATAGGTGTCATAGGAACAATATAGAATAAATAAGGGGATAAAGGGGTAAAATGAGACACAAAGAAAAGCAAACAATAGAAATAAATGCACAATAATAGTAAACAAAAAACTAAATCAAATATATCTACTATACACATTACCACCTCTTACTCAGATTACTCAAAAACCACTTTGGAGGGGATAGTCGATAAATAGTGATTTAAGAATTATCTATTTGCTAGAAGTGGTAGGTCATTCCCTCGAGATCCTTGAGGCAAAAGTCATTTTGTCCAAGTATTTCAACTATTTGATATGGGTGTCATGGGCCTTTTCCCACATCAAAACCAAGTCCTATATTCTAAAGGTCTTGACCTTTGCCTTCTTGTCAAACCACCTCTTAACTATGTTTTAATGTTTGTTAAAGCTTAGCAAAGCTTCATCTTAGGCTTCTTCTAATTGAATCAGGTCCATGAGTCTGTAATTCACTTTATCATCTAGTTCCATGAATTAATTCATGAACTCATAACTAGGCATTTTGAGAATGATTCGCATGATTAGCTCTAATCTGTAGATGAGAAGGAAAGGAGAGATTTTTATGGCTTGTTTATACCTAGTTTAGTCTACCCATAAGGAAAATTTTAGTAATGAGTGTCATTCCCTAGGCTTCTCTTTGGTTAATTTCTTGATGGTGTCAATCAAGTTTTTATTGGTGGATTCTACCAATCCATTCCCTTATAAGTATTGATTGGAGGAGAACTTTAGTGTGATTCCATTATCATAGGCCCACTCTATAAATTATATAGATTGAAAGGTAGGGCCATTATCACATACTAAAGAAATGAGGAACACAAAATGAGTGACTATGGTAGTCTCCAAGAATTTGATGACTTAGGAAATGGTGCTCCTTTTAGTCACAACTACCTCAGACCATCTAGTGTATTAGTTTGTGTCTATGAGGATTAATTTATGACCAATTGATGAATTGCAGTTAATCACTCTCATGAAATCTATCACCCATTATGTGAATAGTATAGACTCTACAATAGGTTGTAGTGGCATTATAGTGTGTGTTTCCCTTTTAGTAAAGGTTTGGCATAGATGACAAAAATTAACATGAGTGTGAACATCTATAAATAATATGGGCTAATAGTAACCTACTCAGATAACCTTATGAGCCATGGCATTTGTTGCAGGATGGTCAGATTCAAGTCTTTCATGAAAACTTGCCATTATGTCCTTGGCCTCTTCTTATGATACACACCATAGGTATATTCTTTCATGATTTATTCTAAAGATAACTCCTTTATTTAGCATATAATGCACAACTTTCAATCGGAGGGATCTTCTTATCATATGGTTGAGTCTAGGGGGTGCATTTCCATAAATTAAAAAGTGCATAACTGGGATGTACCAGTCTAAGTGTTGCACCCTTAATTAGTCTACCTAGTGTATTGTGATTCTTGGGTTCATCTCTATAATTTGTTGGGTGAGGCCTTCTACCTTAACCAGCTTGTTTGGCTTGATTTCTAAGTCATACCTTTATAATTTCATCATCTATCAACCTTTCCTCTTACCTAGTTCATTCTACCCCAATATCTATTTTATAGTCGGGTCTAAGACAATGGCATGCACTCTATTTTGGAGGATGTAATGCTTGAATTTATTCACTAATTTGACAAGGGCATAGGTGTTTTTTTCCAAGGTAAAATATATAATTTTATGATCCTTAAGATTGGTGCTCATAAAATCCACTAGGTTTTCTTCTCCTTATAACCTCTAAACGAGGTAGGTAGAAATGGTATGATCTGAAGTGAAAGGGTAAACATAGAAGTCCTGCATATAGTCTAGTATGATAAGTATTTGGGATTGCATGATATCATCTTTGATATCCTATAAAACTTTCCTTGATTCTTATTTCCACTCCACTTTAGCTTCTTATTTCAACATTGCATTCAATGGCTTCACTATTTCAACAAATCCATAAATAAACTTGCACACAAAGTTGATTTTCCCAAAGAAAGATTTTAGTTATTTCTTGTTATTAGGTAAAGGTAATTTAGAGATTATAACTTCCCTTTCAAGTTCAATATCAATACCTTATTTCATGATAATTTGATCAAGAAGCTTAACTTTGGTGATATTGAACACACTCTTTTTTAGGTTTAAGGAGATGCCACACCTTCTACATCTCTCAAATACTCTTTCCAGGTGGTGCACATGATCTGACCTATATTTTTATAACATGGTTAGGTCATCCATATATATTATTATTCACTTACCAATCAATCCCTCAAAGGCAAAGTCCATTTCCCTTTGAAAGGTTGCATCAGTGTTTATTATCCCAAAAGGCATCCATTTATAAGTGAATGTGTCCCACTTAGTGATGAAAGTGGTTTTGGTTTTGTTTCTTAGATTGACTAGGACTTGTTTATAGCCCAAAAATCCATCCAACATGGACATCATCTAGGACCCACTCACCATTTGGATAACCTTGTCTAGTGAGGGAAATGGGTAATTATCATTAGTTGAAGCCTAGTTGAATTTTTATAAGTCCACACAAATGTGAATTTCACCATTTTTCTTCTGCATTAGGACTAGGTTATCCACCCAAGTAGAGTGACATGTTGGGAAAATTATCCTTTTAGAGATTAATATGTGAACTTTCTTTTGAATCAAGGGCTCCAAGACTAGGTTAATCAACCTCTGCCTTTGTCTAAATGGTTTTTGGTTTGGTTTTAAGTGGATGGTATGAGTAATTACTCTTAGGTTGAAGACCTTAAGGTCTCCATAGGCCCAAATAATTACATCCTTGTACCTTAGCAATAATCTTTAAAACTATTCCACTTCATGGTCCATCCAATCTAGAACCACATTAACCATTTGGGGGTTCTTTGTAAGGCTAATATTAATGAGTTATCACTTTTGGTCTTCGAACTTGGGCCTTTTAACCTAGAAGGTTGGGTCTAATGCATCAAAAACTCTTTCCAATTAATTCATCCCCTTTAAGATCTTATTCTCATAAATATTTAGGATCCTATCCTTATCCAACTTAGCCCCATGGTTGTCTCTATCTTTTTCATCTATGATTTGGGCCTTAAATATCCCCTCATTGTCAAGGAACTAAATAATTTATTCATCACATTAAAAGACATGAAAGTTAGTCATGTTGACTAGGGTAGGACAAGGGAAGAGTTACATAGAGAAATATTATAGCTCAGTGTCATCTCTAGGGGTTAAGTTCACTACAGCTAATGTTAGCAAGTCTACTTCTTGGTTTTCCTCTTGAGGAATAGGGATGATATTAAATGTATTGAGCATTTCAATCAAGTCCCAAGCTTCATGTTTATACCTTTTAAGGTATGATAGTTTGTATTGAAACTTAGTTTTGATCTAGTTGACTATCAATTTTGATTCATTGAATACTCAGTTTATTTGCCTCATGTCTTAATGTGATTTGTAATCCCAGTATTAGAGCTTCATATTCCACTAATTCATTTATACAAAGGAACTTTAGCCTATAGTATGCCATATGTTTCCTCCTTAATGGATATATAAGGAAATCATTAGCTCCAATACCTTTATTGGAGTGAGATTCATCAATATAAAGAGACCACATGCCAAGCAGACCTGGGTTGTGACTAGTTTGGTTTTTTGGAGGCTTCGTGCTTAGCATGTATATGCCTAGGTCCAAAGAAACTAGGTTTATCTTCTCATTAACAACATTATATTTGATGATCATATGTTTCATTTATGGTTCCTTGTCCACTCATATTTGGTTGTTCACTCCTCTCCATGGCAACCACATATGGGAGAAATATGTGGACATATACCCATTCAAGGCTTTGGACCAATCTCTACTAAGGAGTATACCATAGGCTTTTGGATGTCAGCCACTTGAATGTCTATAAAATGTTGAATCTTAGGTTTAGATTCCAACTAGATGTGGATGTTTAACAACTCACCTATCACTTTTACCTATAACTTGTCGAACTAAGCCACTACCTTATCTAATTTTATGGGGGCTAGACCAAGTTTCTTGCATATGCCTCCTAGCATCACATTGGCTAAAGATCTAGAATCTATTGGGCAATTATGCAAATTCTTTATAAATAACTAGATGGTCAAATATAATGGGGGAACCTCCATATTTTTCTTGTGGATAATCATATTGGTGTGTGTTTCTCTCTATTTTGGTTGGGCTTTTAGGGTTGGTTTTTGAGTCAAATATTTTAATAAAAGGTCCCACAACTTTGTGATTTAGGTAAGATCATGAAGGGTAATATTATCCTTTATTTTATTCATATCTTTAACTATGTTAGAGCACCCTTTTCTTTGGATTGGTGGGGTTTAGATAGTTGTCTTATATTATTAAGGTATCATAAGCAGAGGATCATTCCTAGCATTTTGGTCGGGTGGGGTTGCACCATTATTTAGGGGGATTGAGGTAGTAAGGGGATATTTTTGTTGCATAATCTTAAGGGTGTAGTTGCTCCTTTAGAACTGTTGAAACACCTGCACCTCACTAATACCATCCTCTAGCTTATTTTATTCTTGGATAGGTGAGTATAATGTTTCTAATACCATGATGATACTATGGGATTTCTGTGATTTGAAGGATTATGGATGATTGGGAACTACCTCACATTCTTCCATTTCCTTTTGAAGTATTTTGAAAGTAGAACAAACTCTATGTAATCTAGTTCTTCATGTGCTTCTATGTTATGTACTCAAAACTAGTTAGGTAAGGCTATCTCAAAGATATTAATCTTAGGGAACCTATTGGGTGAAGGTTCTCAGGGGTTATATGGGTGGTTGTAGCTCTAGTTTGGCCTTTGATATATGAAATTATTATTAGATATTTTAGAATTAGAATTGTTCATATGTCTTTGTAGCCTTATGAAGTCATTTTTGATTTTTTGTACCATTCATTTAATGGCATCTATCTTCATTTTAGTGGACTCTTGAGGCATGTTCTAGGCTTTTTTATCTTATACTAGTGTCACTTGATGTTGAGTTTAGGGAATCAAATATGAACCCCCTAAGTTTAGGAAACATAGTGGTTGGTTTGAAGTGGGATGACCCAATAGGATCTAATGCATTACAGGGAATGATTGGGGTATAGGTGCATTCTAAATGTTAGGTAATAAGTTCAATGTAGGCATTTTTGGTAACATCACAAGAGTATGGGTTATGGTGTAGCCTTGACAATTCAATTGCCTATCTACTTTGATGGGCCCTGTATATGCTAAGGATAGGTTTGTTATAGTTACATCTCTTCTTAAGAATAAAGACATATAAGGGTCTAGGGCATTATTTTGTATTTAAAGTGTTATTTGAGGATTGGGTTGGTAAAGCATAGTTACCTAGCTATACATCTTTTGGACCCTAACATTAAAATTTCTAATAGGATCATTAGGTTCTCTCTTGATACAAGTGAACTATCAATACAGGACACTAGGGTATATTACTTAGCCAAATTAGGTAAGAAAAACAAAGTTAAAGTGGTCCCAACTTGGCATAGGGTCTTTAGGAAGGTTTAGGAACCAATCATAGGTAGAGTCCATTAGAGTAAAATGGAATAACCTGCATGCCACATCCTCATGTTTGACATTCAAGAGTCTCATGGCAGTCTTATAGGAGGTTATGTGTTCCTCTATGGTTTATCTGACACTAGGGGTGAAATAAGGAAGATACCTTTTGGGGTTCCTAGGTTAATCATGGATAACTCCCAAGATGTTAATGGTTGAGTCAGCTAACTAGGTCATCTTGGCCTATGAATTTAGGATAGGTTGTGGAGAGGAGATAATAGGAATCACTATAGGCCTAGGTTGATTGGACCTATGTTTTATATAAAAAATTATAGGGAATTACCAATCTCCCTCAATAGGACTTAGCCCTGGTAATAGGTGAATTAACCTCTAAGATGCTGCATAATCAAATAATATTTAGCACATTATTACCAACAAACCTAACTTAACATATTCATGAAATGATCTAAAATTAAAAAAGAATGAAGTATCTACCCTCCTAGTTCTAGCTATTATTCTCTCCAATCTGGTCCTTACCATGAGATGCCCTTGAGATTTGGCATTCCTTGAAAAGGAGAAGGTGGGGACTACTATGGACTTTGGTCTTCCACTTTAGGATTGATTTAGGATCATCCCAAGTCATAGTTATGGGTAGTAGACTTCACAAATGGAGTATGCATGAATAGTCTCCAAGAGATGCACTATTACCACCAGAAGTCCAATAAACTATACTTCATATATGTTTAAATATAGTTAAGAATACTTGAGTATTGGGCTTGTTCTTTCTAAACACAAGGGGAAAGGGTTATTTCATAACCACTAAATAAACACAAAAGAGATGGAAAGGTAAGGCATAAAAGGAAGCCTCCAAGTCTAAAATGAGAACAATGCAATGGCCATTGAACTAAGTGACTCTACCATAGTTATACCACTATAGATTGAGTTTCATTAAATTTATACCTCTAAGAACTTACAATGGGGAGAGTTTGAGGGAACTGGGAGTACGCCTTCAATTTGAATTTCTATTAAACATTATTATTAGATATTTATTGTTAAAAACACATAAATGTCATATGAAAATTTGCAACTGGGCACACAAATCATTCACTTACCAAAAGAGAAATAAAATAAGTCACAAGAGAATAAATAGCTAAGCACATCATAATCATGACATGCATAAAGTGAAAAAGTGTTAATCCAATTAACCTAGCACTGTTGATCATTTAAACATGAAGATGAAATAAAATTGAACACAAAAGAGAATTTTTTATAGAAACATAAATTGTATTCATTAAAAGAGTGAATCACTACTACAATAATGGATTTAGGCCATTTTTATAGTCTAGAGTGTAAAGGGAAACATAGGTAAAATCTTGGCAATAATCCAACAACACTTTCGAATAATGTTTTATCGATCCTAAAAAATAATACAACTCTTCTATAAATAGATAAGGATTGGGGCTCACCTTTGAAAAGTATGAGGATCCCATCCTAGGCCATGATGGCCACTCATTTTAGTTTTAACTATATTTCAAAATTAGAACCAAAATAAATCTCAACAAACCCACAACAAATATGTGGGGGACCACTAGTAAATATGTGGAGGTGACTAAGAGGGGCTAACTCCCAACTACTTCAACTAGGCACTCTTTAATTCTAGTATGGCTATCATGAGTTCAAACTCTTTGTCTATCTTGGATAATTTTATTGGAGGCTCTTTAAATATCACCTTTGCCTAAGCTACCAGTCTCTAAGAGAACTAGAAATCTATTTCCATCAATGTTTAGACTTCAAATACTTAGTTGATGCTCATAGTGGACTGAGTTGATGGGTCCAACACCACCCAAAATACTTCCTGGTTTGACTTGGACAATTTCTCCCTCATAACCTGGTCTAATTAACCCAAGTGGACTCCTAATTCCCCTTGGTTTAGTAGAGTTCCATCTAGGTAGAATAACATAGAGATATTGACCTCATTGAATTAGGTTAATATATTATTTTCACCCTCTTCCAAGGGTTTTATTGCATTATAGTCTAAGGTTAACCATTATTCCATTATCACTCTCATGTTCTTGACATGAGTTTGGTATAATTACAAATCTAAGGTTGGCATCAGTTTGAGCTCTAAAAAAAACCCCTTGTTAACTACCACCTACAACTTCTAGTATTTCTAGTCGATTTGCATGATCCTCCTCATATAGGCCTATGCCCACTATATAATTGCATTGATCTCAACTCAAGTCCCCACTACTTTCCCAAAATTGAGAAAATAAGTAAGAGGGAGTCCTTGACTTACCCAATTATTTTGATTAGGAATGTACTCTTCACTTAGGCCTAGTTGTAGCATAAATTGAAACAACTCAATTTGTAGGATTCCAAGGAATTAATTAAACATATTACCTTGAAATTCTAGTAAATAAAATCATATGAAATGTCTATAGATACTATACATAATGGCTTGACATAGCTTTAAGTTAAATAAAATGGAAATTCAGAACCAATCACACTAGCTATTATACAATAAAATTACATATTCATTAGTAATCAAGTATTGTAATCTATTTTTAGCATTGATCAATTATATTCCATTGATAAATAAATGACATTACTAAACAACAACATGAATTTTAAACTAGATTGGTATCTATGTTAGTGTTATTATAAAAGCATTTAAGTGTGCCCTCTAGGTAGACAATAGCAATCCAAAATAAAACAAGAAAAGAGAGGAGTGACTCTATCACAATTTATGTAGAGTTTTGGTGCATAACATCTCCCCCTTGAGATAAGAATTTGGACTACATTATATATAATAGATAATGGAAATTGTCTCCAAATAGTGTAAGGATCCCATCCCTAGCCATGATTTCCACTCTAGGCCATTACAATTACATTCAATTAGAATATTCCTTCCATTCTCAAATGAAATTGAAATTCCATTTGTCTTTTATCCATGGTTGTGACACCTACTTAACCAAAATTATATCCCCATTTCTCCATTTTGGGCAAATTATTTTGTATGATTCTTCTATTTGGCACACTTAGGAGAATATTTGGGTCAAGAAACCTATTTTATTATTTTTGGGAAACTAGTGTTTAGTTCCAAAATAATAAGGGGTATAGAATAAGCGGGGAAATCTAGTTTAATAGGGTAAAGTATAGATTTTTATCAAGTAATTTACATGAGGAAGAGTATAAACTTATTTGAAAATAGGTTGAAGCAGATGATTTAGGAGCTAGAAATTGAGATGCAGAACTGGGACATTGTTTAGAATCTATATCTAGCCTTCATTCTATGATTGGATAAAAGCACCAAAAGTAGATAGGAGTGTTAATAGCACTATAGTCCACCTCTACCACTATTTTCCTAGAGATCTATGCTTTTTGGGTTTTGTTCACCACCTCAATGTGAGCCTGTGTACAAAATTTTAGATGTTGAAAGTCAAAAAAGCTCATTATAGGTCCATTTCAATCTCCAAACCTTGTATCTATCTACACACATGCAAACAAAAAATACATCAAAAATAAAAGGAGGAAAAATTGGGTTAGGGGAAGAATGATCACACGATCTAGAAACCCTATTATCTTTATCACTACCTAAATTAACCCTCAAGCTAGGGTCTCAGATCAAATGTAGTTCTCCCTTAGAGAACGTGCATAATCAACATGCATGATAGATGCAAGAATGACTTTTGCCTAGGCCCTTCCTTGATCAAGCATGCAAGTCTATGTGTGATGCAGAATGTTGAGCTATACTATTGACTAATTTTTATTATGTATAATGTGCCAAAGTAGTAAGTGTTAGATATAAAATGCCTTGTGTAGTCCTTTATATAGGAGACTCATTATTTTTAATTTGAGCGATTTATTTGCATTTAGACAACATTGAAAAACTTAGGGACAAAGCTAAGAAAGTGGCTGAAACTCAACTAGCAAAAGAAACTGACTATTGAAGTTTAAAATGGTCCTAAATAAGAGCATTATAAATGGACACTAGGGTACTAGTGTTTTAGTCCAACCCTAATTCTCCTATCCTATAATCTTGAGAATTGGGGGATGGAAAGAGGATAGAAAACCTGACCTGGCTAAGCTAGAATGATTATTTGAAAGACTTAAGATGACTGGGAATAGGTAAAAGGGTGACTCAAGCATGAAACAAGACCAAAATAAATAAAAGAAAAGACATGACTAAATGTGAAAAAGCTTATATTCTCTATTCAGAGTCTCCTATGAATGGACTATGAAAAGGCATGATATGTGTGGTTACTTGACCAATTTAAGGTGTATACATTTTCCCACTTTTATTCTAGTAATGTAATAAAATGAAGTACTAGAGTAAAATAAAGAAAATAAAATACGTACCTAAACCTACCTACGTGGAGATAAGTGTGCTAAAAAATATTCCAACTTGCTTCTTAGCCAGGGAAGTGGATGGAGAGCTTAATAGTGCCTAGAAAAAGAAGGAATCCCTAGAATGGATGCCCCCTTTACTAAATCTAGAAGTAGAATATATATAACATGGAGAAGGAGGGAAATACTTGCCCCATATGTTGAATCTAACTAGAATGAGAAATGAGAAATGGTCTAAAACCAATGTTTTCACTCTATCCCACATAAACTCATGTAATTTGGAATGTGTGCATAGAATATATATATTATGAAGAGCAAAATCTATCATGCCCTCACTCTAAATATCTGAACTAGAACTGAGAAGTCCTTGGAGGCCCAAAACTAAAGTTTGCCCTTTATCTTGCACAAACTCATGTAAGGTAATGTTATAGACCAACTGTTATAGATGATCATATGGTCCAACCTAATGATAACTTGGTTACAACTGGGTGTAATCTAAAACTCTAGTAAATGTGCAAGAAGAGAATGGCATGTCTTTCCATTCTAATCTATATAATCTTAGATGATGAAAAACATGAACATCTATGTCATACCCCTGAATCTGGTATGTGAATGATGTGTATGTATAGTCTGATAATCTATATAACCACATGTGATATGAGTTAATGTGCCATGTCTTATTTCAAATTGGAGATCAAAACAATGTGCTCTACACTATGCTTATAATTTGTTATTTGGTCCTATAATTATGTCATGATGTATGAAGATATATGTATTAGATGTGTAGTAATGTACATGCCCCTAAATTTAGTACCTACTTTGAATATATATCAAAGCCACTGTGAATCCATATAATATGAACCACTATATCTAACTAATCTATGTATCTATAAACTAAAGGTATGTCCCTATGAATGTCTTAAGTAATGTTGAATGACCTATGTAATCTAAATCATTGTATATCTTAACTGATATGAGATGAATCTAATAATTTGATTGCTAGAGATGTATGAACCATGTTGAGTGACCCATGTAGTTTAAATCATTGTATATTTCAATTGATATGAGCTGAATCTGATGATCTAACTATTAGAGGTGTATGAACCATGTTAAGTGACCCATATAGTCTAAATCACTATATATTTCAATTGATCTACACTGAAATTGATGATCTGACTATTAAAAGTGTAAGAACCATGGTGTATCCACCTATGAGAGTGGATGGGTTATGTTGGGTAAGTGTAAGAATAAGAATAGTAAGAATGATGCCCCCCTTTTGGGGATAGGGATGAGATCTCATGATAGATTATTTTGAGCCAAAAGTGATGACTAGTGGCATAATTATAGAAGCAAGGTTGGTATAGTTTGAATTGATTTAGAAGTTGTTTGATTATTTTAGACTGATTTGTTGAAATTGGAATAGGTTTTGATTAGTTAGGACCAAGTTGTATGTCTAGATACAAAAAATAAAAGGTATATAGATGTGTGTGCCATAGTAGGTGGATGATGTAGTAAGAGAGTAAGGCTTGTGTGATGTTGAAGGTATCATTTTCATGATCTCATGAAATAAAATGGTATGTAAAATGAAGCTATGATGTTCAAGTTATAAGCAAAATAGTATTTTTCTTTGGATGAAAAAGCTATTTGATATAGGAGAATTGGATTGGTTCTTGATTCATTTGTGCATTAACTAGTTTGGGATTTGGAGCTCTAGAGTGAGAGGTATACTAAGGAGATGATCACCTGCCATGACCCATTTTGAGTAGTTGGCAGCCCAGGTGGAGGCTGGAGGTGATGTTACCCTAGTAAGTAGCTAAAACATGTGACTTTTTGCCTATTTGGAAGCCTATTTTTTATGCTTTTGAGCTATTTTAAGTAGCCTAGGAAAATTTTAACTAGTTACAACACTCTTTTCCCTTTTTTATCAATATTTTCTAGGATCTAGTGCTACTATCTAGGTTACAGCACTCTTGTCTAGCATTGTTGTCTTATACCCAATGTTGTTGTCTTGGAGGCTAAATTTGCTAGGCTATTACTTGGTTTAGTTGTTTTGTTTTTGCTTAACTTTTGATTTGGCATGGTGAATTGATGTATATGCTATTTTTTGGTGTTTTTATAGGGTGAGATATGGATGAGAGAGTTCCATAGAGATGAAGTTATGGAGACACTATGGTTGTTGCCTTTATCAGTTGATGAGAGAGCTATGATAGATAGAGCAGGGTTGGGTCATGAGTGTAACCTAAGCCCTATGCAATGGGATAGGTATCTGATTATAATCTTATGTGAGAGGAAGAATGTAGATACATGTATATTCTAGCTTTCTACTAGGGAGATTATGATTATTTTTGAGGATGTGTATCATATTTTACATTTGTCAATTAGTAGATATCAGGTGACATTACAAGATGACATGGGTGTGGATGCTATTGATCATGTGTCCTTGTATTTGTTGGTGTACCTTTAGGCATACATTAAAGAGGTAGTGATCATGATGAGCTATTATTAGTTATAGTATAGTCTAGTTTTTCATGCTTGTGAAAGTGGTTTACTGTGTTGTTGGCCTCATTTATTTCTATAGATGGGATAGGGGTGTTGATTGCATACATGATGCATAAGATCATGTGTAGTATAGAGGTGTATGGTACTATGTTCTCATGGGGTAGGACTATGCTTACCCACTTATATCAATATATTTATAGGTTTACTCAAGAGGCATTCAATGGTGGTGAGTATGGATAGTTTATTACATTGTTGGGCATATGAGCACATAGTGGTTATGCAACTGATATGATTATCAAAAGAGAGGTGGGCACTTCCACAACCATTTGGTGAGTACTGGATGATTACATTGGCTATATGATTTCTTGGTATAGGTCACTATAGATGAGTTTTAGATAGATTGGTGGCTTGGGATATCATATGGAGGCCCTATAGAGGATTCCCTAGGTGGCCTAAGGATGGTGTGTAGTTGCAGTATATGAGGGTTAGTTGTTGGTTACATGAACACTAGGTTGGAGTGTATGATAGCTTTTAGAATGAGCATGTGACTAAAAAGTTTGGAGTACCATAGGATGTGCCCCCTATAGCATGGGTGTGGGTGAAGAGTGCATGAGCATCAACGAGGGTAGGAGCTCATGGGAGGCCCACTAAGGTTGAATTATCACCATTACCTTTGGATGTGTGGGATGTGGCTATAGATATTCTTGATGTAGATGATGTTGGATGCATAGAGGCATATACCACATGGTGGATGAGGGATCAGTGGGCTCCATTATATCTTATTAATGGAGGGGATTCCCTCAAGTATGAGGATCCCACTCCAATCCAAATGATGGGAGGTAACCATTGATTATATTTGAATTATGTATAAGTTTCTAATTTTTTATCTTGTTTGGAAAATGTATATCTAACGCAATGTTTCACTTTTCTATATAGGTGGAATGGGAGGTGCTCAGGATGAATCACCTACTAGGGGAGGAGGTGGAGATGATGGGTTTTAGGAGACCATCATTGAGTCAACACTCTGAAAGCTCACATAGCATGTTCTTGATGATGTAGTGGAAGAGGGTTTGATAGAGTCAGTGATAGTTATAGTCAATGTTTATGCTCATTTGTTTAATAGAGCTTCTATAGTGATAGCTACATATGTTAGAGTAGTGGTAGAGAGAGATGAGCTGAGGGTTGAGCTAGATATACATAGGATGCCTCCACCTAATTATGAATCGATGAGTACATAGATTATAGATGAGTACACATATCTTTAGAGGTAGTATGCAGAATCATACAAAGATCATGGGTAGTTATTGGAGTGAGAGAGCTAGTGTAAGAGGCATTTGAGAGCTTGAGGAGGTGCGGGGTCATCAAGTGCTATGCTAGACTATGGGAATAATACTAGAGGAGAGAGTGAAACTAAGAGTAAGGGCATGATGTCCATCCATGATTAATTGCATCTTCATATGATGTATATGTTTTGAAAACTTTGTTATATATATATATATATGGATACTATTTCGATTTCAACTCATGTGTACTATGTTATGGGATTTGAAATATATTGTTATATTCATTGCATATGGTTGTTTTAGAAGTAGTTAATTTGGTGTTGATGTTGAGGCTACACATGTTTGGTAAAATGGTACTTGGGATATGTGATTTGATTATTTTGATAAGTGTGATGCTAACTTTTGATTTTGAATTATATGTAAGTAGAGAATTTTATTTGGTTTGTAATTATATGTGAGTAAAAATTGTGGCAATTTTACAATTAGGAAATTTTTTTGACAAATTGAGCTGGTTTGAGATTGGTAAATTGTTTGGATAAGTTGATTTGGTTTAAGATTGGTAAAATATGATTTGGTAAGATCTAGATTTTTTGATAAGCTGGGTTTGGCTATGGATAATTATTGAGAATTATGAATATTAGTTGTTAGTATGTGGGGATGTAAGATAGCATGCTATGCATATTACTTCCCTAAGAGTGGCTCAAGAATACAAGGCTAGCTAGACCTTTGGCTCCATCATTGCCCAGCTAAGTGAAGTTATGAACTAATGATGGTATGAATGTGCATCATATCACTCTATGTTGTATCACTATTTGAACCCTAATGGATAACTAAACAAGTGCTTATACAACTCATGTTGTGTTGGAATATGTTTTGTATCTAATACTATCTACTGTGTACTAACTATAGTTGTGCATGGAGACTCTACAAAATGTAACATGATTGTAAGTGCAAATATAACTATGTGCTATGAAGAAGGCTAATATATTCATAATCATATACCTTGTGGCCTCTATTTTGATGTGTATGACTGAGCCATAGAATAAGTTGGAGCTGAACTTGATGATGGGGTCTCGTTTAATCTTAATTGTAGTGGATTGTTACATGAGATAGGACCCAAAAACTATGGCCATAGTGAATATTTCTCATGAGAAATATTCTATGATGTTTGTTTATTTAATCTTAATTGTAGTGGATTTATAGATGAGATGGGACCTAGAAAATTTGGCCATACTAAATATTTCTCATGAGTATTACTTGATTATGGTGCCTATGACTCTGCTAAATATGTATATGAAACTGCACTATGTACTTTTTGGACTATAGTGCTATATGTAAGTTTTTCTCATTGTATTGGTTTCCAAACCTTCCAAATAGGTGGAATAGGAGATCTCCTATGAGGCTCTATCCTCGAACCTGCATTACTCTCATGATGAGTGATTGATGATTCCTATGAAGGAATGTCCTGCGATGACTTAGTCATGGATGAATGAGGTATATGGTTCCATGGTGGAGGAGATCTTGATGCCCCCTATGTAAATGTTATGATGCCATTATCAACACATCTATTAATTTAGTCTCTAAGTCCATAACAATCATTATCTATGTGTCTATGGATATGATGATAGTTACAAAAGGGCTGATGTGGTTATCTATGTAAGAGATGTGGATCTCATCGATGAGTAGAAGTTGATGTGATTAACCTCATATCTAGTAGTGTTGATAATATGACAGATGGGCTATCTTGATTTGAATCAAACTATAATGGTGCCTTGATGTTTTTCTCTATAGTGCATACTATAGGTTGTACTCTAGAGACATGTTCTTTGTTCTTAATTAGTTGCTTTTCTGGTTATGGTCTCCTATCTTGCTTAAGACATGGTGGATGTTGTGTGTTAGGAGATGTGGATGTATATACTAGTATGAAATCTAGATTAATCCGATCAACTAAATCTACCTCAATCGATCTCAATTTTTTTTCCAAATTTAGAACTATATAGCATAAGTATCTAAAAGAGGACTCTGTCTAATATAGTAAATGCTCAAGGAGAAGTTGGTTAAGCCCCTTAATAAAGATATGTTGAATCTCTAAATCTATTAGTTTGTATATCAATCTTAACATGTGATGCTTGAATCATAAGATATAATCACTAACTAGATCTAAAGTATTCTTATGTAAAGTTAAAAGTTTCTCATATGTAACATGAGGGCCTGTGTTTGTTATGTAATATATTATAAGTTTCTCCTCTAAGTCATCATGTGTGTAAGGAGCAAACAAGGAGTAGATGAAAGAATAAATTTTATACTTCCCCCACTAGTGTCTACTAGAATAACTTAAGTAGAATCAAAGGACTCATATGAGATGGCAAAGCCTTTCAAAAACCCTGAAAGTGTATGAATGTATCACCAGTTCCATCAAAGTGAGGTAATGATGGTTTATGGAAATGCTTAGGCAATGAAGCTTGTATGAATGTCTTTAGAAGTAGGTTACCATGTAGATCACTAGCATCCATCTGATACTTATAAGCCTTGTTTTCCCAGGTAAGGAGATGTACTTGGTGTTGTAATTCACCAACTACATGCATTAAAGAGATAATCTCTTAGGATGATACATTATCATCTTGAAGTGGTTCATCCAATCGTTGAATTTGATTGTTAATTTTACCCATTAAAAGATTAATTTTAGCAATTAGATCATAAAGATGGGATGCTCTCACTTTAACCTTGGGAGTAATGGTAACTTGGACCTTACTAGAGGGATGTGGGCTACCATTCTCTTTAAGTGAAGAGTGAGAAATGGGTTCTATTGTAGTGAAGGGTGGATTGGAAGATTCATTGGTATCTTTATGTTTTATTGTATCACATTTTAATTGAGTATAAGATGTGCTATTAGCATGAACATGTGCATTATTTGAAAGAGAATCATGCATAGAAATAGAAACAACATTTGGAAGTGCATTATGTTTGAAGGGACGAGTGAGAGAAGAGTTATAAACATGAGATGCATATTATTATTCACTATGTGCATAATAATCATCATTGTTACATGTAATATCATCATTGGAATATTATTCATAATCACTCTCATTTTCATGTTCACTATCATATTCATTATCACTTTTAGTGTAACTAGGGAGAGGTGTAAGAGAATAATTTAATTCTTTTCTAATATACAATAAAGTATCATTTGAAATTGGAATATCATTTGCATCTATGTTATCCATATATGGAGTACATGCATTATTTTCATGAGAAGTAAGAGAAAGATGTTTATAATTTAGATCTTCTTTGGACATAGTAGAGTTAGGAACATGAGATGTATCATTTGAACTATGTAGTGGTAATTTGATTCTATTGTGTTTATATTGTTGTAATTTAAACATTGAAGTAGCAAAAGAGAGACAGACATTAGGTTCACATGGAAGCAAATTATAACCAATTAGAGGTTCTCTTGGAATTCCATGACTAATTTGTTCATTTGGTGCATTGTGTAGAGGAGAATGAGGTGATAAATATCTTTCCCATTTATCAAAATTATTTTCTTTAGAAGGAATAAAAGAGATAGGTTTAAGAGAAGAAGATGCATCTACTTTTACTTCACTATCATGTATATCATCATATTCCTCATTAAAATAAAATTAATTATCTTCATTGTATATAAAATCATTTTCCACATTTTTAGCTAATGTGCAATTTTGTAAATTTGTCCATTCATTGTCATAATTATGTGCAAATTTTAAGAATTGATCTATGGGATGAGAGGAAAGAAATGCCTTAGTGGCCATTTTATTTCTTTCACCAAAGAGAATATTGAAAAATACTATTAAGAAAATAAATGCAAAAATAACTATGAACATAAAAATTTTGAAAATATTTTTGGCAATTTAAACAATTTGAAAAAAATTCAAACTATTTTTCTAAAAATTATAAGGGAAGAAAACTTGGGGTTTGGGGACCTAGATTAGAAATCTAGGGTTTTGAGCTAGGGTTTTAGAATTTTTGAAAATTATGCAATAATTTAAATTCTAAAAATAATTTTGAATAGAATAAATGCAAAAAAATTAATATAAAAATCAGAGATTTGAAATTAAATTTTTGCACAAGGAAACTACTAGTATTGAAATTTTGAAATTATTTTTGACAAAGTAAACAATTTGCAAAAAATTCAAAAAAAAATTAAAAGTTGCAAGGAAGGCTTGGGGTTTGAGGACCTAGTTTGAAAATCTAGGGTTTTAAGATAGGGTTTTAGAAGTTTTTAAAATTATACCAATAAGTTTAATTCTAAAAAATAGTTTTGAATAGGATAAATGCACAAAAATCTATATAAAATGATAAATTCAAAATTAAATTTTTGCACAAAATACGAAGAAAAAACCCTAAGGGTGCCTAGGGTTTTAGGTTTGTTCAAAGTAAGTCAAGTTTAGCAAATGTTTTATTATATTTGGGAAACTAGTGTTTAGTTCCTAAATAATAAGGGATCTAGAATAAAGGGAAAATCTAGTTTAATAGGGTAAAGTATAGATTTTTATCAAGTAATTTACATCAAGAAGAGAAATAAACTTATCTAAAAATGGGTTGAAGCAGATGATTCAAGAGTTGGAAATTGAAATGTAGGACTAGGACACTATCTAAAATCTGGATATATCCTTTGTTCTATGATTGGATAAGAGTGTCAAAAGTGGACAAGAGTGGCACTAGCACTGTAGTCCACCTCTGTCGCTATTGTCTTAGAGATCTACACTTTTTGGGTTTTGTTTGCCACCTCAATGTGAGCTTATGTACAGAATTTTAGAGGTTGAAAGTCAACAAAGCTCATTATAGGTCCATTTCAATCTCCAAACCCTATATCTGTCTACACACATGCAAAAAAAATGCATCAAAAGCAAAAGGGGGAAAAACTAGGTTAGGGGAAGAATGATCATGTGATTTAGAACCCCTTCTATCTTGATCATTACCTATATTAACCCTCAAACTAGGGTCTCAAATCAAATGCAGTTGTCCCTTAGGGAACATGCATAATCAATGTGTATGATAGGTACAAGAATGACTTTTGCCTAGGCCCTCCCTTGATAAAACATGTAAGTATATGTGTGATGCAAAATGCTAAGCTATACTATTGACTGATTTTTATTATGTCTAATGTGCCAAAGTAGTAATTATTAGATATAAAATACCTTGTGTAGTCCTTTATATAGGAGACTCATTATTTTGAATTTGAGAGCTTTATTTGCATTTGGCCAACATTGGAAAACTTAGGGACTAAGGTAAGAAAGGGGATGGGACTCAACTAGCAAAAGAAATTGGCCATTGAAGTTTAGAATAACCCTATACAAGAGTGTTAGAAATGGACACTAGTGCCACCAGCACTATAGTCCAACCCCATCACTCTTATCCTATAGTCTTAAGACTTGGGAGGATGGAAAGAGGATAGAAAACCTGACTTGTCTGAGGTGGAATGACTCTTTGAAAGAGTCAAGATGATTGGGAATAGGTAAAAAGTTGACTTAAGCATTTAATAAGACTGAAATGAGTAAAATGAAAGACACGGCCAAATGTGAACAAAGCTCATATTTTTCAGTCAGAGTCTCTTGTGAAAGGACTATGAAAAGACATGATATGTGTGGTTTCTTGACCAATTTAGGGTGTATACAACACCAATTCACTCCATGTACCCCCTTTGGCCATTCAAATCTCCTTAAAATCCAACTAGATTGATTACACTATTATTTTCCTTAATTTGGGCCATTTTGACATTTTGATGGGTTATAAAATTTAAGTTTGTGCCTTTTATGATGCTTGAACAATTAGCATGATTTAGATTCAACTTCTTTTATCTTGTGTATTTATTTTCCACTTGTTACTCACCCATAGTCTCCTGGACATGTTCCTTATCTGCATAGTTTTTTCTCAGATTTGCATTCCTTTTTCTTTTGCTAGGCTATTGTATTTGGCCATTAGGGCCCACTTTACCACTTAACAACTTTTCATTTCCCTAGGATTTACTTTTCCATTTACTTCTATCATTGTCATGACCATGTGACTCCTTCTTAGCTTCACAAGGTCTTCATGTTTTAGGCTAATTCTACCAATTCCCCAAGCTCTCAGGCTTTTAGGAGGGTGTCATGTGGCATCTTCTTGGGGATTTGGGGGCATGGACCTTTGGGTTAATGTTATAATCACTCTAGGATTCTAAGGTTTTGGGAAGGTGCCATGTGGCATCTTCTTAGGGCCTTGGGAACATGGGCCTTTGTTGATGCCTTTAGTCCTCTAAAGTTTTAATTTTTAGAGGTTTTGAGCTCTTAGGATGGTGTCACATGGTGCCATCTTAGGGCCCTAAGGCTTTAAAAATACTTGGTTGTTTTTTAAAAAAATATTTGACTCCAAAACCATGCATCAATAAGATTTGGACACATGGAAGGATCTGGGGCTTAGGAAGTATTCAAAACTTGTAAAAAAGACAAGGTAACAAAAGAACTAAGAAAAAATGAAGTCATTATTAAGTTATCCAAAAAATGATAAAATTCACCAAGGCATAAATAAAAACCAATTTTTGAGTTTAAGCACAATAGAATTTATTATTCTGCAGTAATGAATGAGCATCATTTTTAAAGATCAAATAATTTCTAAATAGTCAAATATAAAATTGAATGTCAACCAAGTCTTCAGAATGGGAAATTATACATACTTGTTCATTTTCAATTGAAATAAAACATTTTATAAGTACAATTAAACTGAGAAGATCAGACATGGAACTTTTTACATTAAAAAGACTAGAATTTAGATTTGGTTAATATCAATAAAGCATTTAGATGAAAGAAATTCACATCCATAAATCTACAAACTAAAGACCAAACTAGAAAAAGAGGTACCCTATTTTAAATTTAATAATGGGGCATTTTGGACCCAAAAAATGGTGATCTCTATGGGGATAATACTACATCAACATTTAAAACCTAGACTACAAATTTTCACATTTGAACAAAAAGCATAAACTATAAATAATTTATTAGACAAATCAAAAATATGAAGGCACTAAAGTCTATTTAAAAATGTGACATACTAAGTTCAAGTGCATCCTTAGACCATTAGTGTGTGTAAGTGATTTATTCTTTTAGAGATCTTAAATTTACATTATATAATTCAAACTTATCTAAGTAACCAGAACTTCTAAGAGGTAAAACATTGGTTACTCATCTATGGGGAATGTTATGGGCATTGATATACTACTAGCTAGGCATCTATAGCCTTGATAGAGATACATTTGGTCCCATTCAAGGCCTTGCTCCACTACCATCCAGGATATAAATCCTATTGTGCAGATTGCCTTAATAACCCTTTTTAGGAAGACTTCAATTTTGCATTTTTATTTAGTTTATTTCAAAAATTTCCTTGAAAATATTTTACAGTTCTATCCACTGAGGGATGGGAACCAAGGCATGGGTATAGTGATATACTCAAACAAATTAGATCACTAAGACAAATTCAAACTAAATTAGTGGTTCAATTTTATTTAGATGTTCAAATAAGTGTAATTGATGGTTTATATAAGAAAAAGAATTATTATAAATTCACAATCTCTATTTCAAATCACTAGCCTTCAGACATCTAAAAAATTATAAAACAATTGCTCTTAATTTATGGAGTTGTTCAAAAATGACAACTTATTGTCTAGATTATAAAATTTTAATGATTTTATGTACTTACTCACTATTTGAAGTGACCAACCTAAAATAGGACAAGAACACCTCAATTTCAACATATTATTGTTCTATCTCCTACTTTTTAGACCTAGTTTAATGCAATGTTGGCTACACATAGGATTTATTTTATGGGTAGAATATCAGTTAGCAGGATACAAGTGAAGATCTAAAATAATAATGCCAAGAGATGACCTCCAAAAAATCTAATTTCCCATGATATGGCAAGTAATTAGCCTTGATCAGTTTTACTTTAGAGAAACACATTGAAAAGACACCAAAGGTTTAGACAAAATAAGATAACTCAAATGAGTCAGGGGAAAGAAGCAAAAAATATCAAAGTAAAGCCTAGGGGAAACACAAGCTACCAAGTCATAAAGTGGGACCCATCAACCAAAGCTAGTAGCCTAACAAAGGAAAAAGAATGTGAAGCTGAGAATAATCCATGTGGTTGAGAAACATGTCCAAGAGACAAGTGAGTTCCAAATGGCAAAGAGATATTGAGGACATAAAATAAGATGAATATAAACCACATCAACTAGCCAAGTAATCATAAAAGTCATAATCTTAAATTTGACATCCCATCAAAACATTGAAATGCCCTAAATTGAGGGAAACGATGGATTAATCACTTGAGTTAGCTTTTAGGGAGGTCTAACTAGTCAAATGGGTTATGTGGAGTGAACTATTGGCTTCTTGACTTGAATATTCTCCTGATTGGGCCAAATAGAAGAATCATTTAAAATAATTGGCCCAAAATGAAGAAGTGGGGATATCATTTCAGTTAGATAGGTGTCATAACTAAGGAGAAACAATAAATAGAATTTGTATTTCCTTTGAAAATGGAGGGAATATTCTAACTGAATATAATTATAGTGACCTGGAGTGGAAATCATGGCTAGGGATGGGAGCCTTGCACTATTTGGAGATAAGTCCCATTCTCTTTTATATATAAGGTAGTCTACATTCTTGTCTTAGAAGGGAGATACTATGCACTAAAACTCTATATAATTTGTGATAGTCTCAATCTTCTCTTTTCTTATTTTATTTTAGCTTAGTATTGCCTACTTGGAGGGCACACTTAAATGATTTTTTCATAACACTAAAATAAACACTAGTCTAGTTTGAGATTCATGTTTTTCTTTAGTATTATCCTTCATTTCTTGATGGAACAAAATTAAATAATTTTAAGAATACATTACAATGCTTGCTTACTAATGAATATGTAGTTAGATTATGCAATACCTAATATGATTGGTTTTGAATTTCCATTTTATTTAACTTAAAGTTGTGTCAAGCCATTGTATGTAGTAGATATAGGCCTTTCATATGCTTTTATTTAATATAAATTAAGGGTAATATGTTCAATTTATTCCTAAGAATACTTCCCATTGAGTTGTTTTAGTTTGAGCTATAACTAGACCTGGTACACAATGGTATAATTTTGATTAGGCATAATTTTGATTTTTAGCATTAATGATCTTGTTTCAATGAAGGAACCACTTACTTTCCTACATTTTTATTTCTCTCCTTTATATTTTTTTATTATGAATATTCTATCCATTATATTATAGTGTGATACCAATTAAAATAAGGAATAAAGGATTTAAGAAAACATCAATAAGATTTCTTAGACAACATAGAATGGATTGAACTTTTAGTGATTAATTACCATTTCTCACTTGGCTAAATTATTGGAAATTTTTCGACCCTTGGATTCAACCAGTTGAATCTGAAAAATGAGGGGATATTATGTCCCATGTGTTTTTATCTCCCTTTTTCCCATCAAAATAGTTAGTCCAATAATTATTTCTATTGTGGATCACAAATTGAGACCAATAATATCTAAGGTCTACCCAAAATTAAATTATAATGTAAATATTGAGACATAACCTAAAAAGTAGTTGAAACCATTTTTGGTCCCAATGTCACATCTAATGTGATTAAATCAAAAGGCTATGTGAATTATCAAACCATTTTATGTGTATAACCATTGTTTGAAGAATATTGGTGTTAATACCCATGGTGGTTAGGAAGTTTACACTAAAAATATGTAATCCTAATCCATTATCAATAATCACCCTTTTGATGCCCTTATTTTGCATGGTTACTTGTATGAACAAAGACAAATGTTGGTCAATAATACCTTTGGATGGTAAATATGTTGGATCAAAATCAATAATCTTTGCATTGTTATTGAAATCTTTCATGATGTCCACAATATAAGTGGGTTAAATATTACTTGGAACTTGGATCTCACTTAATGCCTCATATAGGATATCCTTATAAATACTGTATTACTTTAAGATCTCAAGGATTGAAATATTTACATGTGTATTACTTAATTGGTCACCAAGGTCATTTCCCTTACATTTTATCACAACCTTAGGCTTAGGAGGAACCTATTGTATATTAGGAGGTGGTGGATTAGGCTGGGAAACCTTACCTCTTCAATTATTAATAACATGGAGCATGATATCTAATGTAATCGATGGGTGAATAATGGGTGTGGGATGGTAGCTTTCATTTGAATAAGGCTTAGGTAGATTAAATGGTTGAGATCATACCCAAATATTGGTTCTATAGTATTATAAAAGGAATTATGTAGAGAGATCAAGTGTTGTTTCCATTTTAAAGCCCTCTCATGTTTATGAATTTGCTTAATAGATTTGACAAGGGAGGTTATATAGCAAACCACAACAACTATGATGAATTGAAACCCAAAATGAGTGATAGATGTGTCCATAGTGCACATATTGATTAAAAAAATGGAAATCAGATTCTTTGCAAATTTTATTTTTTCTTTAGAAAAATCACAAATTAAAATTTTGTTCTAATAATAGGAAACCCTAAGGCAGTTAGGGTTTAGAAATCAAAAATTAAGTTCACTAAATGTTTATCCCTAAAAATATAGATTGGGGTTATCTAGGGTTAAGAATATAGAAATGAATAAGCATAAGGGTGATAAATAGATCTATAGTAATCCAATTAATTACAAAACTCGAATAGAACATATACTAAATTTATTAAATTGAGATGTGTTAAAAATGGAAAGTACATCTATTCTAGATATGGCAATGACAAATAAATAAGATAGTTGGTTATGATGCTAATACAGATCTGGATATGGAACATGTAGGAATCACACTAGCAAAATATTCTAGAATAGTCACCAAATTCTAGATGTAGTGCCTTTATAGAGTTAGACACTTGCATTAGCCTTGGATGGTTGCATTTATGTTAGTGTCTAGGTTGGACCTAGGTGTCTTATATGGAATAATTGTTGAAACAAGATGTGACCCCTTGAATACTTTTGGGTTTTTCATCACCTTCACTCTGGTGCATTTAGATTTTGGTCTTGGACTATTTCTCTTTGTCAAATAGTATAGCCCTAGTTCTTCCTCATAGTGGCTATGAGAAAAATGGGTTAATGGGAACATAGTGTCGAGCTACCCAAAAGACCCCTCTATCAATGAGTGTTTCCTACATAGCCAATATTTCAAAGAGGGCCTCAGATTTATGTAGTTTTCTCCTACATTTTAGCTTATGTGTGAATCATGTAATATGTGGAAAGTAAGTACAATAGTGACCTAGATTATAACTTGGAAAATATAGATCTTGGGCTACTCCTTCAGTACTTTAGACCTATGTATGTGTTGTTCTTATGACTAATATAGAAATAGAAAAAAATAGAGAAGCTTTGATCACTTGAGTGCTTGATTGAAGGCCTTTTGTAAGTTGCCTAGTGAGTATGTAAGAAGTTTCTAAGTGAAGAATGAATGAGGGTTGATCTTGTATTTATACCAATCCCTTTGGATAAATAACTCACATTAAAACACTTAGGTTGACCAATAGTATACATTTCATTTACAAATTAGATGACTTTAGGGCACTGGATACTTATGTCAAAGCAGGACACCTACATTGATGTAGGTGTATATAAGTGCTAGGGAGAAAGAAAATAAGTACAAGATTAGAACTTGTAGGGTCATAAGATAGATAGGTTTTAAGAATTATATGAAAAATATAAGGCCTAGGTCATTAATACAAGACTAGTTGGACTAAGAGATAGACCAAAGGGCATAAGAGAGAGTATATGCAAGACTTGCAAAGATAGGAAAGGTCTAGAATTGAGAGGAATAACCAAGGTTTGAGTTTTCCAAGTGTACATGACCAAGGTGTTATACAATTCAAAAATAGTGTCTACACAATGATGATGATTTAGCACATGATATGACATATGATAGATTGTAAAAACTAAACTTTGATCCAGTTGATCATATTTTGCATAACCTATTCACACCTATAGGTCTAGGCATATATAAGCTAAATCCACTTTCATAAGGCATAGAATCTAATCAAATTAAGGGCAAAGAAAAAATAGAATATGAGTATGTAAATGCCTATTATTCCATACATCACTCTTAATTATAAATATTGAGTCAATATTTCAAATGCTAAATGTAAATACCTCATGTAAATAATGTGGAAGTCTCTCATAAGGATCCACAATAGATGTTACAGATCATAACAAACTAGAACACTCTATATACCATACTTTATATGTTACTTAAACATAAAATGATATCTTTACCTCATAATACACATAGATCAAGAAACAAACTAAAAAAAGATAATATTCCTAAAGGTTCACAATAAAACCAACTTTCAAAGTGACCAAGACACAAAGATATAACTATTAGTGCTAATATTGATGGGATCTATTATCAACATCTCAAGTTTGATACAAATAATTGGGACACAATGTGTACCACCACATTTTTTCAACAATTGGGAAATAATACAACTATATTTATTAATGGTATACACATATGGGTTTCACAAAGGGCCAAATAAAGTAAACAACGCATGAAATGGGGTATAAAATGGACAAAAGGATAAGTAAGCATCCTATAATCACATGTAGAGCAGAGACAAATAACATGGGGTTATGAGGAACTTGATGAAAGAAGAACATGCAAGAGGAGAATAATACAACTATAGCTAAGAATCCAGAAGAAAAGTGTGATACACTGATCCTAAGGATAAAAAAGGACAAATGGTTAACTAGCCAGCTAGATGATATATAATCTAACATGGATATGACCAAATGATGGCAAAGAATAACAGATCTAAAGGAAAATCTAAATTTATTATTATCAAAGGTGAAGGGCACAAGGTTTGAATTGATCATACTCAAGCTTTGGAATTTGAAACATACTCTATATTGATGCAAAAATCTTTTGGGTACATTCACCTACCAATTGCATGTGGACCGAAGGTGGTCCCCATGATCATATTAGATTGGGACCCATATTTTTTATTAAAATTTAGACAACATTGGTTCACCAATTAGAATGAAACATTGAATACTACATATATGTATATCACCTTTACTATTTGGGATAGGGAGATTTGCCTACACCATGATGGATATGGTCATCCTTCCCCATTGATGGCTTTTGAAAAATAATTACACAAAAACATTGAGGAGGTGACAATGTGTTGATATAAAAAAATGTTGAAAAATGTTTTAAGTGATTCTACACCTTTTGATGATGAATGCTTCTTTGGTTGTCCTTTCAAATATATCAAAAATACCTAAAAAACATTCAAAAATCTAAAAATATTCAACATTTCCGTGTTTTATTAGCTCTTTGACATCTATGTTGATTGGTTTTATGTTGGTAGATAACATATCATTTTAGTTATATATACACACATATTTTGAGTGTGATATATGCATACCCTTGTGTAGACACCAAAATTGTGTCTACTCCTTGGTCGACTCCCTCTTGGTCCCCTTGGTCCACTTCTAAACATTCCTAACCCACACACTTACTAAGTTAAAATAAATCACCTATTTTAAATTAATAACACCACCCTTGACACATCACCCATGACACCTCACCTTGCCCTTAGATACCCCCATTTATCACCCTATGACCCTTCTTAATTATCTAAGACCTATTTCAACCCTTCCACTAACCTCTTGTGCCTATTTAATCTGCCTTTGGACCATTTTCCAATGGTAGCTGAACTCGGTAGATGGAGGAATGGGCAAAAGGCTAAAAATAGCCTTTTTACCCATCTTCTAGCTGCTGACGTCGGTTACCCATCGGCCGACACCAGTAGAATAGCCAACATCAGTTGCTTCAAACCATGTTCTAACCCCTAAAATGGCTAATCACAGACCCAAAAGGTGAATCCTCTTGCTCTGAATCCAACTTCTCTTGCTCCTTGACTCTTTGCACATCAAAGGTAGGCTTTAGGACGAGACATCAACATTCTATCATCACTCTCCAGGCTATAGGCACTTTGTAAAATTCACCCCACATGAGATTGAAGTTTGTACGAGATTTCCTACATCATCCACATTAGGTACAAGCATCCTACACCTCTGGTTCTTCAGCAAGCAAGAGCTAAGTATTCTTCTTCTATTTCATTTTAGTACTTTAAAAGGCATTGGTAATCAGTCAATTTGCTACTTCTAAGTGCTGTAGACCAGACCCGACCTGACTTTCTTCTTGGAGAGGCTGAGAGGCCTTCCACATATCCTTGCTCCTTTTGACAATCTATCCTCTACCCCTTGTCCCTCTTAAGACTCTATTGACTCCCCTATAATCTTGCATAGACTTGGACTCCGTCTAGACCCCTCTATCAACCATAAACCCATCTAGAATTTGTCTAAGGCCATTGCCCTGACTGACATCGACCATTTCCCCTACCAATGTCAATAGAATAATCAATGTCGGCAACTTGACCAACCAATGCCAGCAAAACTACCGACGTTGGTGACTATGACAAATCGATAGTAGAATAGAATTACGCATTATCTCTATTTATTTTGTTTAGTCTTTCATCATTTCTCTTTCTAGCAACATTCTTTTATCAACTAGTGGAGTGTTATCCCTCAAGGAAGTCTTTGCACTTCTGGGACCAAGCTTTGCTTGGCAATCCACCATATATCTATCTAACAATTTCTTTGTTTGAGTCTCTTTCTCTCTACAAGTGTCATCCTCCACAGCCAAAGAGGAGCTCCTTCAATCATCTAGATACGGTGTGCAACTTCATCTGGGTATGTACAAACCCCTAACCATTTAATTTTAGTTTCTTATTTCTTTTGAATGTGAAAGGCAAAAAATGAGTTAGAAACATTCTAGCACGCCCGATGGGACCCCTAGAATTTTCCTTGGGTTCATCATTCTTTTTCTTCTAAAAGCAAACATTCATATAGGTGCATTAGATTTCTTCTTGCATCCTTCTTCTATCTCTTTATTTCGAAAAGATATCATAATCAAAAGTTAAAAAGAATCTCTTTCTTTTTCTTCTTGTCACCTTTCCTTCTTACATCTTAGAGTAGTGAAGTTCATACTCTTAACCTTTTCTCAACTTGTTTGCATCTAAACAAAAACATTTCAATTTGGGTTAAAAATATATTGCATCTCATTCCTGTTTGAATGCATTTTTAGCTCATCTAGTAATTAAAAACCACAATATGAATAAAGCATAGTACACATATGTTACACTACCAAACCACATTCACAAAATCAAACATCTAAACATACCTAAGACAAGGTCTAACTAGGATTTCATCATCTAGCAGATACCTTACCCTTCCTGGTAATCCTTCTTGGACTTCACTACCAAGGGGAGAACCCACTCTGTTCTCTGGTAGAGTATAAACTCTAGGGGAAGTATATACTGGCTAAGTGACCCAGCTTATCTCTGGGATCGTGAAGTGAGGGGAGCAAGCTCCTAGCACCAGGCCACGTATGAAACCTAATACAAATTTTGAGCACCAAAACTCAACTTGAAACCAACCTTAGACTGCTTCTTTTAGTACCCATTCCAAAAGCCCAACTTCCCAAACACACTCTTCTAAGGCATAAGCCAACAAGACTCTAAAACTTATTCTTAGGAATTTAACGTTTAGAGGCTGCTTGTCTTCATCTATTTTTCTATCTCTATCTAGTTTTTTGAGCTGGTGAGGTCGCATTCTGAGCTCCAAGAACAACTCAAAACTTTCTTCTTTCTTCCAAAAACTTTCAATTTTTTGAAGTTTCTGGAAATACATAGTAAATGACATCGGTTTTTCCACCGATGTCGGGAACTATCTTCACTGATATCGGTTATCTAACCGACATCGACAACTTTCTTCACTGACATCAGTTTTTACACCAACGTCGATCACTATCCAAAATTTTTCTTCTCAAATAGTAAGCTAAAAACCTAACCTTTTTGCTGTTATAAACACCAACTCTAGTTTTTTGAAGCTAAAACATACAGTTTTTAGAACCTAAACCCCCCTTTTGCCTTGGATGGTTTTGACACGTAGTCAAACCAAAACTCTTGTTGACCACGCAAGGCAACAACCACTCCCACCTTTGCCTTCTATATCAAGTCCTCTAATGGAGTATCGTTTAGACACTGAGCATACTCCAACCCCAACTCAACCCCATATTGTTCCCAAGGGGACCAAGACTTTGAAAGATTCCTTGACCTCAATGTCAAGGCTCTTCAGCACTATCTCACAAGAAGTCAAACGCGAGACTCTTCAGGCAACATAGTTTATGGGATGCCAACTTCCTTAGTTGACACAGCAATCATATCAATAGCCTCCATAACCCAACCCATGGTCACCCAGGCCATTGCCTCAACCCACAACCTGACCATGACCAATCTTCAAAGTGTGACCTCTCCTTCTATTTCTGGACCTACCTCCATTGGGGTTTCGGTACCCCCTCAACCACAAACCATTCAACATAGTTCTACACCATTCCAAAACTTAATTGTCTCCATCCCACCTACTCTTGCACCCATCAACACAAGGGTGGTTACTCATCCTTTTGCTAGTGTTGCCGCCACTCAACCACCTTTGGCAGCACCTAGTCAGTTTGTACCCCCTAGCTTTATGACACAACCACCCTTGACTTCAACATCAATCCCCATGATGAACTACCAATATGTTACACCAATACAAATGCAACCTAGTACATCATACGCTCCATCTAACACCTTCCAAATGCCTTACAACCTAGGGGGCACCCCACCTGCAAATCCATCAATCAATCTAATCAAGATGTTGATGGATAAGGTGTCTAATCTTGAGACATCCATTGCGGGTTAAATAAATGTTCTCTCATATGAATAAATCTATAATGAACCTATTCATTCTTCAGTCCCAATCTGACCATATCCTAGACAGTGGGAACTTCCCAAGTTTACTCACTTTCAGAGTAAGGGGGACCCACAGCAACATCTATGAGCATTTAGACACGCTTGTTACCTTATAGCAAATGATGATGCATTATTACTATACACATTTCCCATGTCGCTTTTTGGTGCTACCCTCGATTGGTATAGTTTTATTGCCAATCATTATCTCTTTTCTTTCAATCAACTCACCCAATTATTTCTTGACCACTTTTCAATTAACATAACTAAAAAGGTCTCCATCACAGACCTATATTCTATCAGACAATTTGACGATGAATCCATAGCTGATTTCATTGCTCGATGGAGAAGTTTAATCAACCAACTCTCCTTTTCTTTACCTCAACCTAAGCTCATTAAGCTCTTTTCACAAGCATGTGCCAAACACATTTCATCTGCTTTGTGGGTCCAAACATTTTGCACATTTGACGAAGCTTTCACCATGGCCAGGAAGCTTAAACTCTGTGCTATTGAAGAAAATAAAGTCAAATTGCGTAGTAAAAATACTAATGCAAAATCAAATGACTCTTCTTCCAAATCTTCTTCCTCCAATTCCAAGTCTAAGGGATCAGCAAATGTTGTGGTACTTAGATCATCGTCATCTACCACAACTAATCAATCCAAACCTTCCACATCTTAAAGTATTACATGACAGTTCCAACAATGATATGTACAACATCAATATACTCCAATTGGAGAATCATACACGTCCGTGTTGGATAAACTAGTTAAATAAGGAGTCCTCAACCTCCCCCAAATTTGACCACCACCACAATTTGACCCTGCAAAAGCCATCCCTACATGGTATAGGGAAAATGACTTCTATAATTATCACCGTGTCAAAGGCCATGACATAAACAACTGTAAAACATTCAAAAACATTGTCCAAGACATGATAGATAAAGGTGATCTTGTTTTGGATAACCCAAACGTGCCACCTAACCAAAACATAGACATCTTTAGACAACCTTTCCCTAACCATCCCCCTAGTCAAAATAACATTCAGACCATGGTCGATGACCCCCAAGAGCATAATATATGCACAGTCAACACGGTTTTGCCTCCCATCCCTAACTAACCTCTTCCACAAACTAAAGAGGTTAATCAACCTATTTGTCCATCATAAGTAGAAGAGCCTTCTTTTCCTATTTGTCCACCACGGGTAGAAGAGCCTTCTTCTCCTATTTCTCCCCCATAGGTGGAAGAACCTTCTTCTCCTATTAGTTCTCCATCTACCCCTCTTATATTAGAGGATGCTTTAACCATACTAGCACCGCTAGCCCCACCTTCATCCTTCTTACTACCAATGGAGGACCCTACCTTTCCTGCTCCTCAACCACAAGTAGAAGGTACAATCATCCCTGCCCTCTATCCTCTTGAGGAGTCACATTCTCCAATTCCTTCTCCACCAAGAGAAGAACTTGTCTCTTCACCTACTTCGACTGAAGACATTCCAATGATGACTCTTTCTCACCTTTTGCTCGAGATTGCTGCATCTAACACATTTCCAGTCTCATAACCACCCACATCTTCTAAAAAACCAAAGCCTCATCCAACATCTTCCAAACCATTCTCTCGATTGGTTGAGAACTTAGGATTTCTCCATTTGAAGAAGTTAGAGCATGAGGCATTGTGGGAGCGACTCAAAACTCCTCATTTTACACACCCCATCTCATCTCATACTGACGACCCTCCTTCAACAAAATCTCCCAAAGTCTCTGACAAGGACCAGGCTTCTACTTCTAAATCTTTATAAGCTCAACCATCCTCATCTAAACCTAAACTCTCACAAACATCCACCATACCAAAACTGGTTAAATCCCTCGGTGTTCGCCCCATATCTAACCTCACTCACCCACAAGTAAAGGTAGACTTGAACCTTGCCTTGCATAATAGTAGTCCTCACATTAAACCAAAAAAGGCTACTAAACCACGTCAGAGAACTCCTCCCCCACCATCATCATCGCCCTCTATTTTGGGCCCACATCCTTCTAACTTAATAGGAGTGCTCCCTACTCCAACACCTATCAACAACAAGTTGCCTCCCTTACTACCTTTACCCATCAAAAATATACCTCCTTCAAAAAACTCAGCACCTCCTACCAAGAAAGTGTCATCTACACGAGTGGCCACACCACCAACCCAAAAGGTGGTACAAAAATCTCCCTCAACAACTCCCAAACACAAGTCATCAACACCTAGTGCATCAACAAGCACGGACCCCTTAGTGGGTTCATATGCTTTGATACTACGCTGATTTTTGCAAACTTCTAACATCACTCTTCCACCTATTAAACCATTTCAAGCTCTTGGACCAAAGCCGTCTTGGTTTGATGACACTAAAATTTGCCAATATCATCGCACACCTGGGCATGACATTGAAAATTGTTGTGCCCTTAAGGTTGTCATCTGCCAATTCATGGAAAAAGACACCCTTCTTATTGAAGATACTGTCAACAAATCTCCAACACCATCTCATGTCTCCTAACCCTCTTCACCTTTACACTCATCAACTCTTGGATCAAAACCATCTTGGTTCGATGACACTAAATTTTGTGCGTATCATCGCACACCTAGACATGACACTGAGTGTTGTTGTGCTCTTAAAGCTGTTATTCATCAACACTTCAAAAAGGACACCCTTTTCACTAAGGATCCTCTTAACCACCCTTTCAACAAACCACCAACACCATCCCATACCTCTCAAACATCTTCACCTAAATCGGGAGCCCATCATCAAACTATGGTTCCTCTATCACCTTCAACCCCTTTATTTGAAATCAACACCATCAATGTGGCCAACAGGTCAAAAACCATGAAGGATAAAGGGAAAGAGAAGGTCTCTCTCCCTCAAACATATCTTTTTGTCAAGCCTCCTCAACCATCAAAACCCAAGACTTTAACCTTGGGCACATCCCAGCCAACATCTTTGAAGCCACTTCATGACCCCATGGTGAATCAACTTCACCAAACCCTTGTGAAGATGTCTTTATATCACCTAATTCAAATCTCTCCACAACATCACCAAACTTTAATCAAAACTTTACAGACAATGGAGGTCCAACTTGAAGACCCCCAACCATTAGCTTCTTTAATCAAAACATTACCAACCATTACCTCCATCACCATTCCTAATTCTGAGATTCCAAACTCCAACTTGGAAGATCAGGATCTCACCCTCTTAAACTAAGCCTATCAGGCAAAAAGCTTTGCAAGATGCATCCTTACATCGCACTCCTTGTCAAAGAGGAGCTTCAATGTCTTCTCTTCGTCTTATTTATCCAACCCATTGATTATCTGCAATGGGTGCCAAAACCTTGTCCCTGTCACAAGTGACTGGGGGAATTCAAATTTTTACTGACTATCATAATCTCAAACAAGCATCAACCAAATATCAACCAACTTCATGTCCAACATCAACCAACACGTGACATTATGGAAAGAAGTAAACAAGGCAAGTTTGCTCCTAATTGGCTCGGACCTTATATCATAATGCACAAGTATGGATCAGGGACTTATCATCTGTCTTCTCTTGAAGGCTGACCAAAACCTGACCCCATTAATGCCTTGCATCTACGACCATTCTATTGTTAGTCAAGTACTCATTACTTGACATTAAACTTAAGCTCGTCCCTTGAGCAACCCCTGTCATCATCATCCTCATTCCTTTCAACCATGTTCCCCTAAACAAACACTATGTAACCCTTTTATAAAGTATGAATGCTTTGTCCTAATAAAAGGGAAACCCTTAAACCTCTACAGGCTTGTCCATGACTAAAATTTTAGTCCAAAAAATATACAACTGGGATGCATATCCAAAGGTCATCAACTATAAATGTAGACTACTCCCTCGAAGGACAGCTGCATAATTGCTGTAATTGATAGGCTGTTCCCTTAAAGGATAGCTATTCAAAGACTTTTAACCATATAAAGCAAAATATAGACCCCTCCCTCGAAGGATGGCTATGCTCAAATCTTGCTACAAACAGCACTCTCTCAGAAGCTTCCCACATCAATCAGCTTCACATATGACCACAAAACAAAACAATATCCCCACATAAACTTCACGCATCGATCAGTCTACCAAAAAAAAAATTGACTGACAAACTATTAAGTCATGGACTTGCCTATAGTCGTTCTCAGGGTCACCTATAAAAGGGGCAAAGAAATCCTTTGCTAAAAAGAGTTACGCTATCCTGACATATCACATCATCAAACTTATTGCCCCAACATACTCAAGGGATTTCGAGCTCACTTAATGTCAAGTGATTCGACTATTTCTCTAACATAAACCAATGGTCAAAAGACGTAATGCATGAATGGGGCTTTTGTTTACAACACCCTTATCTATGCTATCATTATGGTCCTTGTCAATGAAAGAGCAACGTGCCTTTCACTTCTTATGCACTTTGGTCACATACAACCAATTCAAATCCAACCAAATCATTTTCTAAACCAAACCAAACCAACCAAACCTTTTCCATACCACTAACATTATCATAGCCTATTCACACTAGTTTCTATGGAAACCAATACACATGGAAACTATCAACCACACATTTTATGTCAAGCATAAACCATTACTTGTTAAAGCATAAATAAACTCATTTCATTTTTAGCATACGTCCATCACTAATATGGACACTTGCTAGGGATGGAAAACCCTATCACCAATGTTACAGAATACACCATCACATAATATGGAAAAGGCTATAACATCATCATACCCTCATCATTTATAACCTAACCAAACCAACCTATCAACCAGCCTAAACTACATTGGTCTAAGGCCCTTTAAACAGGGGCTATGTAAGCAGCACTCAGTTGACATGATGTCTTCTGGGGTTAGCTTGGCCACATCCATTTGTTCATCTACTTGATGGACAAACCATTTAACCTTTAACCATGACTTAACCTAGTCTGACCCCATCCATAACTGACCCTCTTCCTCCCTTTTGGGAGAACTACATTGGCCTGAGGCCCTTGAAACAAGGGCTATATAGGCAGCACTTAGTTGACATGGGGTCTTCTGAGGTTAGCTCGGCCATTCCTTCATCCATCCATCTAATGGACCAACTCTCTATCCCAACCCAAACTCATGACCAAACAACTAGCCCTGACATTGTAGGAGTCACCTTCAACTTCTCATGGGGCACATTGGAGATCACATACATCTCCCTAACCACAACACCTATCACTTGAGATCACTTATATCTCAGCCTGACTCAACCAATGACCTTGGAGATCGTGACTATTTCCTCATACCATGACCAATTTTGAGACAACTATGCCTTGGTTGTTTTGATTACATATATGCTACCTCACAAATAGATAGCAAAATTGTCCACAACCCATATTATGACCCTCACACCTATAATTGGATCGACAGCAAGTTGATCCCCAATATTTGTGACATTTTTGTGTTTTCCAGGAGCACTTTTTGAGCCTAGGATACTTGGAACACGATGACCATTGGAGATATAACTTTGATCATTTAACCCAATCAGCTACGACTAAATGCTGGGGACCAGTTATTTTGATTTTAGCACTCCTTAACACTTGACTGTGACAATTTGACCTACCTATCACATGAAGTGGTATATGTGCAATCTCAACTATTATAGCGTTCACACTCAACCTTCACCATATCCATCCACTATCTATCAAATTGGCACCTGATATCAGGTTACCTTCCCTCGACTCCTGCTTTGAGGGGGAATACTCATCCCTCATTGAATACCTCATCCCTCATCTGGGGCAACCAACTCCTATTTTTGTCTTACAGTTCACTAGAACAACCAATAGGACAAAAATGACCTTATCCCATACTTGGGGCAACTTAATCCTATTTTTGTCTTGCAGTTCATCAAGAACAACCAACAAGACAAAAAGGGGCAAATGTAGGCACCAAAATTGTGTCTACTCCTTGGTCGACTCCCCCTTGGTCCCCTTGGTCCACTTCTAAACATTCCTAACCCACACACTTATTAATTTAAAATAAATCACCTATTTTAAATTAATAACACCACCCATGACACCTCACCTTGCCCTTGGATACCCCCATTTATCACCCTATGACCCTTCTTAATTATCTAAGACCTATTTCAACCCTCCCACTAACCTATAACACCTATTTAATCTACCTTTGGACTGTTTTCCAATGGCAGTTGAACTCGGCAGACAGAGGAATAGGCAAAAGGCTAAAAATAGCCTTTTTACCCATCTTCTAGCCATCGATGTCGGTTACCTGTCGGTTAATGCCGATGGAATAGCCAATGTTGGTTGCTTAAAACCACGTTCTAACCCCCAAAATAGCTAATCACAGACCCAAAAGGTGAATCCTCTTGCTCTAAATCCAACTTCTCTTGCTCCTTGACTCTTTGCACATCAAAGGCAGGCTTTGGGATGAGACATCAACATTCTATCATCACTCTCCAGGCTACAGGCACTCTGCAAAATTCACCCCACACCAGATTGAAGGTTGTACAAGATTTCCTACATCAGCTGTATCAGGTACAAGCATCCTACACCTCTGGTTCTTCAGCAAGCAAGAGTTAATTATTCTTCTATTTCATTTCAATACTTTAAGAGGCATTGGTAATTAGTCAATTTGCTACTTCTAAGTGTTGTAGACTAGACCCGACCTGACTTTCTTCCTGGAGAGGTTGAGAGGCCTTCCACATATCCTTGCTCCTTTTGATAATATGTCCTCTACCCCTTGTCCCTCTTAAGACTCTATTGACTCCCCTACAATCTTGCACAGACTTGGACTCCATCCAGACCCCTCTATCGACCATAAACTCATCCAAAATTTGCCCAAGGCCATTGCCCTGACTGACATCGACCATTTCCCCTACCGATGTCGATAGAATAACTGACGTCAACAACTTGACCAACTGATGCTTGTAGAACTACCGACATCAGTGACTGTGATAGACTGACAGCAAAATATAGGTACACAATATCTCTATTTCTTTTATTTAGTCTTTCACCATTTCTCTTTCTAGCAACATTCTTTTATCAACTAGTGGACTGTCATCCCTCAAGGAAGTCTTTACACTTCTGGGACTGAGCTTTGCTTGGTAGTCCACCATATATCTATCTAACAATTTCTTTGTTTGAGTCTCTTTCTCTCTACAGGTGTCATCCTTCACAGCCAAAGAGGAGCTGCTTCAATCATTTGGATACGGTGCGCAACTTCATTCGGGTATGTACAAACCCCTAACCATTTAATTTTAGTTTCTTATTTCTTTTGAATGTGAAAGGTGAAAAACAAGTTAGAAACACCTTGCACATGATATGGATGTTGGGCTTTCCATCTACTCATGTCATCAACACATTGAGGCATCCACTTGTTTGATCAAATACACCTAGGTTACATTATTATATGATAATTTTCATTATCATGTTTGAGCTTATATACTTAAACATGCCTTTATCCATGTTTATATATTTTGTCATGTACTTGATATGTTATTTACTTAACATTTTTTGCTAACACATATATCTAGGGACTAGTATGATATGCTTATGTTGGTTGATAATGATTCCATGCTTTATGTTTTTCACTTCCTTGAGTGTGTTCCTTTCTTGCTATTGTCTTACATTGTATTACTTGTTTAATAATTTGAATATGCTCCATTTGTTATGGCCCTCATGCATATGGTTTATTATTTTGACATTTACATATGTCATTGTTTGTTGTATGTGGACATTTGAATATGTCATTCTATGCTTTGGGGACATTTGACAAAGTCATGCCGCTTGTATGTAGTTTCTTTGGACTATTTCCTTTTTATTGATTTTGAGTTCCCTTATGTGTGTATTTTATTTCTTGATGATCTTTTGATTTACATCATGCATCTTAGGAATTGATATGATCACATATTGTGTACTTCATTGCTATATCTACCTAGACATGTTACTCATATAGGCTACATGATCTATACATAGATTATATAGTTATCTTATCCTTTTGAGGCAAGGTAACTACCATTTTCTACTTCCCCTCTCCTCAAAATGGGGGCATATCAGTGGAGGCATCTCATATTGGCATGGGTTCCATACCTTCATAGTTTCAAGATTTAGTGGAAGCATGCCAAAAAGGCATGACCTCCATACTTATTTAGTATTTAACATCTCTAGATTACAATGGGGGCATGTTATGGAAACATGTTTTCCATGCATACATGGTTCTCAGATTCTCCTAATTTAATGGGGACATGTCATGGGAACATGTCCTTCACACTTGAAAATTTTCAAATTTCCTAATTTCAAAGTTATATGATTCAAATACACATTTGTGGTAATATTTTATTAATTGGTGTCATTTTTATACCCAGGTTTCATCTTAAGACATATATGAGGTGCATATGTTATGTGTTTTAACTTTTTAGGACTTAGTAAATGTAAATCTTATGTTGATAAAGGTCTAAGAATAGTAAATTAGGGTATGAACATGCAATAAATACACCCACTAATTTGTAACAAAATTGACTTGGTTTGACCTTTCTAAAAATAGCAATAAATAATGTAAACAAGTACTTAGCAAGAAAATACCTAAAACATGAGAGCTGGAGGCTAAAAATTGAGATAGAGGTTGATCTAAGTGTAATGAACAAGATCCAAGTGTCAAAAACCTTCCTCGACAATAGTACCCTAGTTATACAATATCACCCTAATTAGACAATAGCACTATGTGGCGCTAGTGTCCTCTATGCAAAACTATTTTGAGATTTTGGGTGCACTTGTGTTTGGGTCTACCAAGCTTGTTCTTATGTGCATGAGTTTTGAATCTCTGTAGATGACTTGTTTTCATTGATTTTATGTATAAACCCTAAACCTCCATGTTTCTATGGCATCTTGTTGGTACAAGTAGTAAAGTGTGTATGTTAGTGGGGTAGGCTAGACATCCTCAACACCCTTCTATGATGAGAGATCCCTACATACCAATACTCTAAAGAGGGATCAAGATTAATGTAGTTATCCCTACCTAATTATTAGCTCAAATGCAAGTGAAGCTAATATGAATGTCAGATTGAGTGCTTTAAATGTTCTTGAGACTAGAAACTTGATTAATATGAGCTTAGGAATGTTGTAGATGATTGTATGTAGAAGTAAGGTAGAATAGGGATTGATAACCTTGATTGTGCACAACTTGTTTTTATTTTGTTTGTGTATTTTACATATATTTCCATCTAGTGGATAAAGGGATAAAATGCATGTATATATATTATTCTAATACTTGTACAAGTCTTAAAGGAGTTCAAGGCCGACCTTAGGTGATTACTCATTTTAAAATATATCCTTTGGTAATAAAAGGAGGGAAAAGGATAATAACACCAAAATTGCGAAACTAATGCCATAGGCCACTATTCTCCCTATTATGGTAATCGTGTCCAAGTGGTAGAACTTGAGGCACTAGGGACTAGGATGATAAAATGAAGGTCTAGAACTACTTTAAGGATGTTTAGGGACATGTGTGTCCTACATAAAGGCTAGATAAGTGTTTAAATAGGCCCTAAGATAGTTCTAGGTCTAAGCTAAGTATGTGTGGTCTCAAGTAACACTCTTAGCACTCATGTGTCATTTTTTGGTGATTTCATTTGTCCCCCCTTTATTCTAGAAATGTATCAAAGTGAAATGACTAGGATAACAGGAAAAAAAGTGTACGTAGACTTACCTAAGAGGCAAATCCTTGAATTTAGATCTAAGTATATGAAACATTCTCCATTATGTATCCTACAAATGAAATGTTCATAGATCAGTCCTTGCTTAAGAGACATCAAAAGTAAAGACAAAATTGAGTAAAGAGATAAAAGAGAGGAGAGGAATGAATACACCTCATTGGGTATGCAAACTAATGAATAAAATTTGTGATAACCTATGTGTATAGGTAGATAGTGATTAATCAATGAATACATTGGATTGAGCTAATGGCTTTTTCAATTCCCATGTGTGGTTCCTCAAGAACTCAATCCAATTTTGATTTCATCATTTTCTACCCCTATTTGGTGGATCATGACCTGTGAATAGCTTAGATTAGAATAATGGTATGTCCAAACCTCTTATGTATGTGGATCAATAACTCAAGTAGACTATGAATCCATCATTTCCTACCCATGTATAGTTGATGCATTTGAAACTTAAATTACATGATGTAACTGGAGAAATGTAACTATGTATGTCAACTCTACAACCACTTGATAATATTAGGTAGTTATAGGCCACTTGGGAATTCCAACCACTATAGATGGAGTAAGGCATTAATCTAGTGTGTAACTTAAAATAAGGTCTTTGATGTGTACAATGTAGAGAATGACAAGGATTTTGTCATTCCATCATATCAATCGGTGTATAAGTGAGCATATGGAAATAATGTATCATGCACATGCCCCCAAATTTGATATCTAAGTATATGGATTCTAGACTAAGTTGTAATAATATATAACTAAGCATTTAAACTAAAATAAGAATGATCATGCCACACATGATTCCCCCAATCTGAGAAAATTAGTATGAATTTAAGCTAAACTGAGCCAAAACTAGTAATCTATAATTAAACCTATTCAAACCTAAGTTGTACCTAATATACATTTTTTGCCAATCTAATTTTTTTTGAAATTAAGGCTATTAGACAATAGCACCTTATCTTAGATAATAGAACCATGTGGTTATAGTGTCCCAATTTGATTTCTAATGTACAAATATTATGATTTATACACAACTGTAACTAATCTCTGTGTCACTATTTCCCACTATGTTTTCCTAAAATTATTGTTTATATTATGTGCTTGTGTGCTAAAAATTGTACTCTTAGTGCATTCAAATAGCCTGATTTCTGTGAAAAAATCCTATAAATTCTTCTCTTTTTAATGGAGTTATTTAACCTATGTAAGAACTATCCTTAAAATAAAAAGCTCTACAAAATGTGTGTTAGCCAGAGCATATATAATATCTATGTAATAAACCAATATGATTTGTATACATAACATCAAAATATAAGATAATCTGAGCATAAGTTTTTAATGTGTGATGTATGTTAGATATAGCATTCACAAGGATTTTAAGATAGATATAATAATGTATATGAATAATAAATATGATTAATAACTAAGTAACTACCTAGGGAATGGGGCATGATGTCCATCACAACACTAAGTAGGAAGGGGAGATGTATGAGGTCCATCATGGCATATAAAATTGGAGTGTGTAACAATCAAGATACAAGTGTCATGGACATGACATATACAATAAGGCATACATACAACACACATCAGGATGCAAACTAGGCCAAGGAGCCAAAATACAAGGGACATGGGTACATGCCACTAAATCTAAGAAATCAAGACATACAAGGACATGTTCAAATGTCCACATATATAAATATCAAGTAATTTAGATTAGATCCACATAGAAGGACATGTTCAAATGTCTCCATACACATTCAAGAAGTCACAGACAAGGACATGGGCACATGTCCAAAGCATACATATAATGAAAATAACTAGTGTAGAATCATAGAGCAATGGCATATTCAAATGCCATCAAATAGAAGAAGCATAAAGACATAATCAAGTCACAGCTAGAAATTAAAGTATGCATGAACATGTGGTATAAATTTGTATAAGAGCTATGATGTATATAGGTTGAGTCTAAAGCAGTACTAGTAAAAAAAATTGAGTATATATAGGATGGTAAATATCAAGATATGACATGCTAAATCTATAATGTAGAGTTAAAAAAGATATAAACTGGTAATTAAAACTATATATAGGATACCCTTAAATGGGTGAATGTTTCAAATTAATAACCTGTGTATCTGTGTATATGCCCTTAGTGGATAGATAGTAATAAATCTAGATCTATATAGTGGACCTAGGTCTTGAAGTATCTGGGAACACTCAAGATAAATAAGTGAATCATGTATGTATGATAAAAACCAACTATACTAAGATATCTAACATATGTAGTGTCTATAAAATATAAGATATGTAAACATGGCAATGCATACAATTTATAATTTTTATTTTAGAGTAAATATTTGAATGTTTTTATGTTTTAACATATTATACTATTTTTTTGTATATTTAAATATAATCTATGTACAAGCAACATGAAAACAATACTATATACAAGGAGCAAGAAATAAGGAAAGTATGTATAAGAAGGGAGGAACATACTACCCAATGAGTCTCATGGGAGACTCCCTATCAATGTGGCTTATGTGAAATAAAGGAATAATGATCATGCATGTTATATGAAAAAGTAACTAAGGTCTTAAAACTTGGTATTCTGGGTGATCTATAGCTGACACTAACTATGAAGTGGTACTAGGAATTTTTGAAACTAACTAGGGTGTCCTATAAACTAAAGGGTCATAGGGACCCATCCAATAAAAGATGATGTAGCTGGCATAGGTGTCTTATGCTGAGAACTTTGGGAACTTAATAATATTAATCTCAAAAGAAAAGGTGTAAAGGGAGGTCCTCTAGAATCTAAAACATATCTCTAACATAGGGGTATCTCTAATAATGGTCTTTGTGGGAGAGTATGCGTACATGGAAACATTGTAGTAGTATGCCTCACCTACACTAGTTGCTCTACTAAACTCTATGGTGTACTAATAAGAACTATAATCAAAACTATAAGTGGTAGTTGTGGTGTGAATTCTTGTGGGACAAGTAAATGATACTCATATGAAAGACCCTTAATTATGATCACCTGATTAGCATGTATATATTTGAGGCATCTATGCATGGTGGATGGAATGGATCATAGTTGTTATATCCATGGCCTACCCAATAACATGTCAAATGTGCCTGCACTAAGTACTAATAAGAATCTAGTGGCCACATGTGCTGGTTAAACATGTAGTATAAGTATAATCTCCCTAATGGAGCTTTGAACATGTCCAATAAAACCATTAATAACTATGTCAGTAGGAGAAATATCTTGCTTTGAATACCCAAAATGTTGTAAGATTGTGATAGTGCACATGTTAATACTTGAACCATTATCAACCATAACACTTTGAATAAGATGATGATCAATGTAGGATCATACAAAGAGTGCACATAAATTTGAATCATCATCAATGATCTCCTACTCTAATAAAGTGATGAGTGGTCTAGTTAGTACTATAGTATGATACACACCAATGATATTATATAGGGGGTGTGTATCCTCTGTAGTAGTGTGATATGATGTCGGTGGTGGATGTGCCTAATATATATAGTGAAAATGTGAAGTACCCCCTACCTTGTTAGGGTGTGGAGCTAAAAGCTTCAACTATTCTAGACATAAAGAAACAGGAGGTTGCTGAAGATCTAGAAGTACCGGCGTCAGCAGCATAACCGACGTCAGTCATGACCAGTGCAGAAGGTAACCAGCATCAACAAGAAGTCAGCTGACGTTGACAGCACCAGACAGACAGGGACCGATGTCAGTCACCTGTGGCAGTTCCAGAACTGCTGTTGACGAATAGTCAGTTAAGTGAAGCGAGTGTTTGCATGTTTAAGGACTAATTATAATCACGAGCTACGTATCTAATTATTGTAATTAGAGTTTTATTTTTGTATGCATGGGATTCTATTTAAAGACCCATGAGGCATATATTGTAAGTCAAGCAAGCAAGTAAAGCATTGAAGCATTGAAGCAAGGTCAAGGAGATCTATAGGTGGAAGGTCAAGGAGATCAACTAAAGAATTCAAGGAGGGGATAACAACTCAGGTTGTTGAGTTAGTTGTGTTGAGCAAGAGAGAGAGGGAAGAAGGTCTTGAGGTGTGGCAAGCCTTTGAGGTGGAGGAAGAAGTGGCATCTTCCTTATTGTATTTTCTTCTAGTAGTATTTAATACAAGAGTGTGTATTGTCTCTCAAATTCTTTGTTGTCTCAAGTTTCTAGTTACTTAATCATTTTGGTATAATTCCATGTTTAATTGCTTATAAGAAAGTAATCAATTATGCTTCCATTGGATAAGGGGTTCCTAACAGTTGGTATCAGAGCTACGGTTTGCAGGGAGCAGGTTATTGTTTGTTGATTATAGGTCATTCACAAGGTTTTTTATTGAGTGGGAGTTTAGCAATGGTAGAAGAAAGTAAGCTACGAATGGAGAAGTTTAACGGCAAGAATTATCAACATTGGAGGATGCAAATAGAGGATTATCTATATCAGAAGGATTTGTACTTACCATTGGGTGGGGTTGCATGCAAGCCCACAGATATGAAGGATGAAGAATGGAGTGTTCTTGATCAGAAGGCTCTCAGTTCCATAAGGTTGAGCCTTGCATCATCTGTGATTTCCAACTTGTCATAGTGCAAGATAACAGAAGAGTTGATAAAATCCTTGGCAAATTTATATGAAAAGCCCTCGGCTTCTAATAAGGTATTTCTTATGAAGCAGTTATTTACTTTGCAAATGCAAGAATGTGGATCAGTACATACTCATCTTAGTGATTTCCATGGTTTGGTAAACCAGTTAGCTTCAGTCAATATTGTTTTTTATGATGAAGTAAAGGCTCTCTTGATTTTATGTTCTTTACCTGAAAGTTGGGATAGTTTGGTTATGGCAGTAAGTAATTCTACATCTGCTTCTAAAATCTTAAAAGTTGATGATGTTATGAGTGTGATCTTGAATGAAGAAATACGTAGGAAAAGCACAGGTGAATCATCAAGGAATGCTCTAAGTGCAAAAAGCAGGGGAAGGCAAAGAGAGAAGGTTGAGCAAGGGAAATCAAGGTCGAAGGTGGGAAGGAGATCCGAGTCCAGAGGTGTTACCTGCTAGTTTTGTGGAAAGAGAGGACACAAAAAGAAGGAGTGTTGGTTGAGGGATAAAGAGAATCAATATGAAGGTAATGAAGAAGCAAAGGATGCAAATATTATGGTACAGGACGCTCTCATACTTTCTTTGGATAGTCAGGTAGGATCTTGGGTTTTAAATTTTTGTTCTTTTCATGCATCCCCAAATAGAGATTTGTTTCATGAGTATGAACAGGGAGACTTTGGAGTGCTTTATTTAGGGGATAGTACGCCTTGTCAAATAGTTGGCAAAGGGAAAGTGCAGCTGAGATTGCAAATGGACAACACATGGGTGTTGAAGGAGGTCATGCATGTCCCAGTTCTGAAGCAGAGTTTGGTTTTTGTTGGAAGGTTGGGTGATGAGGGATGGACAATAACCCTCACAGCCAATTCTTGGAAGGTTACCAAGGGTGCACTTGTTTTATCAAGAGGTAAAAAAGTAGGTACTCTTTATCTATCTACTTGTATTACTGATTCTACTTCTGGTTTATCTACTTTAGTTGTAGATTCGAAGATGTGGCTTAATAGACTTGGTCACATGAATAAGAAGGTAATGGATGTTCTTGATTCAAAAGGTATGTGTTTAGATTCAAAAAGCATAGATAGAGTTCATTATAGAAAAAGGAAATTTGATGCTTTTGATAGGAACAAAGAAGCCTTGGTGTTTATGGAGGAGATGAGGGACAGAGATCAGTCACAAGGGCTGAATGATTCTGAGCAGGGCAGTATGGACAGGGGTTTGATCCAAGATGAGCTCGTGGATGAAGATTTCATCACTTATAGGAACACACAGACACCGACGTTGGTCACTTGGAACTGACATCGATCAGGCAGATACCAACATCAGTCATGTGCAGACCAACAGGGTCGATAGAGTCAGGTAGGAGAAGTTTGACATCCATCAGGCAGGAACTGACGTCAGTAGAGGGGACACCAACATCAACTAGGGAAATGACATCAACAGTTAGGGTCAGTGCAGGGAACTGACATCGGTTGGGAACAGACTAGGAGATGGCCAAGATCGGTCACTAGAATGGATGTTGGGTGGACAGCTAGTTGTCGAGGAGTCTCAAACGCCCATATGGAGGTTAGAAAGGGTAAGTGAACCTCATATTCATTGTTCACCTTCTTTATATTGCTTACTGATGGTCAAGAACTAGAAAGATGGAAGAAGCAATGCAGGTAGAATCCAAAAATAGTGGGAGCTTGGCATAGATGAGGAGTGTCAGTCCTTGGAGAAGAACCAAATAAGGATTTGTTGGTGGAGTTGTTAGCTGGAAGAAAGCACTGGATGAGGGATGGATTCCCAAGTTAGAGAAGAGAGTGGATGGACACGTGAGACAGAAGGCTATGGTATATGGTCTTGAGTAGGCTGCAAGACAATGGAGGTTTGACCATTGTATTTATCTTTACCAGGTTGGATAATATTAGCTACATTATCCTATTACTGTATTGTGTTGCTTGTTGTAGGGTTTCATATACAGGGAGTTTTCTGAGCTAAGGGTAAAGTTGGTTCAGAGGTATGTCATGAAGAATTTGGGAGTAGCAAAATTATTTTGGCATAAGTGATAGGTATAGCATCACAGGTTTTGTGGTGGTTGGTCTTCAAGAGTGACTTTGAAGAGGGATACAGAGCCAAGGGAACAAAGTAGATGGTGTAAAGGTATAGGTACAGTTGAAGATATTTATCTCTAAGTGGGAGATTGTTAGGGTGTGGAGCTAAAAGCTTCAACTGTTGTAGACACAAAAAAATAGGAGGTTCCTAAAGATCCAGAAGTACCGGCATCGATAGCATGACCGACATCGGTCATGACCAGTGCAGAAGGCAACCGGCGTACGCAGGAAGTCAGTTGATGTTGACAGCACCAGACAGACAGGGACTGACATCGATCACCTGTGGCAGTTCCAAAATTGTTGTTGACAAATAATCAGTTAAGTGAAGCAAGTGTTTACATGTTTAAGGACTAATTATAGTCACGAGCTGCGTGTCTAATTATTTTAATTAGAGTTCTATTTTTGTATGCATGGGATTCTATTTAAAGACCCATGAGGCATGTATTGTAAGTCAAGCAAGCAAGTAAAGCATTGAAGCATTGAAGCAAGGTCAAGGAGATCTATAGGTGGAAGGTCAAGGAGATCAGCTAAAGCATTCAAGGAGGGGATAACAACTCAAGTTGTTGAGTTGGTTGTGTTGAGCAAGAGAGAGAGGGAAGAAGGTCTTGAGGTGTGACAAGCCTTTGAGGTGGAGGAAGAAGTGGCATCTTCCTTATTGTATTTTCTTCTATTAGTATTTAATACAAGAGTGTGTATTGTCTCTCAAATTCTTTGTTGTCTCAAGTTTCTAGTTACTTAATCATTTTGGTATAATTCCATGTTTAATTGCTTATAAGAAAGTAATCAATTATGCTTCCATTGGATAAGGGGTTCCTAACAGTTGGTATCAGAGCTACGGTTTGCAGGGAGTAGGTTATTGTTTGTTGATTGCAGGTCATTCACAAGGTTTCTGATTGAGTGGGAGTTTAGCAATGGCAGAAGAAAGTAAGCTACAAATGGAGAAGTTTAATGGCAAGAATTATCAACATTGGAGGATGCAGATAAAGGATTATCTATATCAAAAGGATTTGTACTTACCGTTGGGTGGGGTTGCATGCAAGCCCACAGATATGAAGGATGAAGAATGGAGTGTTCTTGATCAAAAGGCTCTTGATTCCATAAGGTTGAGCCTTGCATCGTCTGTGATTTCCAACTTGTCACAGTGCAAGACAATAGAAGAGTTGATAAAATCCTTGGCAAATTTATATGAAAAGCCCTCGGCTTCTAATAAGGTATTTCTTATGAAGCAGTTATTTACTTTGCAAATGCAAGAATGTGGATCGGTACATACTCATCTTAGTGATTTCCATGGTTTGGTAAACCAGTTAGCTTCAGTCAATATTGTTTTTTATGATGAAGTAAAGGCTCTCTTGATTTTATGTTCTTTACTTGAAAGTTGGGATAGTTTGGTTATGGCAATAAGTAATTATGCATCTGCTTCTAAAATCTTAAAAGTTGATGATGTTGTGAGTGTGATCTTGAATGAAGAAATACGCAGGAGAAGCACAGGTGAATCATCAGGGAATGCTCTAAGTGAAGAAAGTAGGGGAAGGCAAAGAGAGAAGGTTGAGTAAGGGAAATCAAGGTCGAAGGTGGGAAGGAGATCCGAGTCCAGAGGTGTTACCTGCTGGTTTTGTGGAAAGAGAAGACACACAAAGGAGTGTTGGTTGAGGGATAAAGAGAATCAACATGAAGGTAATGAAGAAGCAAAGGATGCAAATATTATGGTACAGGACGCTCTCATACTTTCTTTGGATAGTCAGGTAGGATCTTGGGTTTTAGATTCTGGTTCTTCTTTTCATGCATCCCCAAACAGAGATTTGTTCCATGAGTATGAATAGGGAGACTTTGGAGTGCTTTATTTAGGGGATGGTACGCCTTGTCAAATAGTTGGCAAAGGGAAAATGCAGCTGAGATTGCAGATGGACAACACATGGGTGTTGAAGGAGGTCATGCATGTCTCAGTTTTGAAGCAGAGTTTGGTTTCTGTTGGAAGGTTGGGTGATGAGGGATGCACAATAACCCTCACAGCGGATTCTTGGAAGGTTACCAAGGGTGCACTTGTTCTAGCAAGAGGTAAGAAAGTAGGTACTCTTTATCTATCTACTTGTATTACTGATTCTACTTTTGGTTTATCTACTTCAGCTGTAGATTCAAAGATGTGGCTTTATAGGCTTGGTCACATGAATAAGAAGGGAATGGACATTCTTGATTCAAAAGGTATGTGTTCAAATTCAGAAAGCATAGATAGATTTCATTGCAGAAAAAGGAAATTTGATGCTTTTGACAAGAACAAAGAAGCCTTGGTGTTTATGGAGGAGATGAGGGACAGAGATCAGTCACAGGGGTTGAATGATTTTGAGCAGGGTAGTATGGATAGGGGTTTGATCCAAGATGAGCTTGCGGATGAAGATTTCATCACTTACAAGAACACACAAACACCGATGTCGGTCACATAGAATCGACGTCGGTCAGGCAGATACCGACATCAGTCATGTGCAGACCAGTAGGGTCGGTAGAGTCAGGCAGGAGAAGTCTGACATCGATCAGGTAGGAATTGACATCAGTAGAGGGGGCACTGGCATCGACCAGGGAAATGACATCGACAATCAAGGTCAGTGCAGGGAACTGACATCGGTTGGGAGCAGACTGGGAGATGGCCAAGATCGGTCACTGGAACGGATGTTGGGTGGACAGCTAGTTGTCAAGGAGTCTCAAACGCCCATATGGAGCTCAAAAATGGTAAGTGAACCTCATATTCATTGTTCACCTTCTTTATATTACTTACTGATGGTCAAGAACTAGGAAGATGGAAGAAGTAATGCAGGTAGAATATAGAAATAGTGGGAGCTTGGCATAGATGAGGAGTGTGAGTCCTTAGAGAAGAACCAAATAGGGATTTGTTGGTGGAGTTGTTATCTAGAAGAAAGCACTGGATGAGGGATGGATTCCCAAGTTAGAGAAGAGAGTGGATGGACACGTGAGACAAAAGGCTATGGTATATGGTCTTGAGTAGGCTGTAGGACAATGGAGGTTTGACCATTGTATTTATCTTTACCAGGTTGGATAATATTAGCTACATTATCCTATTACTGTATTGTGTTACTTGTTGCAGGGTTTCATATACAGGGAGTTTTCTGAGCTAAGGGTAAAGTTGGTTTAGAGGTATGTCATGAAGAATTTGGGAGTAGCAAAATTATTTTGGCATAAGTGACAGGTATAGCATCACAGGTTTTGTGGTGGTTGGTCTTCAAGAGTGACTTTGAAGAGGGATACAGAGCCAAGGGAACAAAGTAGATGGTGTACAGGTATAGGTACAGTTACAGATATTTATCTCCAAGTGGGAGATTGTTAGGGTGTGGAGCTAAAAGCTTCAACTATTGTAGACACAAAGAAACAGGAGGTTGTTGAAGATCCAAAAGTACCGGCATCGGCAGCATGATCGACGTCGGTCATGACCAGTGCAGAAGGCAACCGGTGTCAGCAAGAAGTCGGCCAATGTTGGCAGCACCAAACAGACAGGGACCGACGTCGATCACCTATGGCAGTTCCAGAACTGCTATTGACGAACAGTCAGTTAAGTGAAGTGAGTGTTTGCATGTTTAAAGACTAATTATAGTCATGAGATGCGTGTCTAATTATTGTAATTAGAGTTCTATTTTTGTATGCATGGGATTCTATTTAAAGACCCATGAGGCATGTATTATAAGTCAAGCAAGCAAGTAAAGCATTGAAGCAAGGTCAAGGAGATCTACAGGTGGAAGGTCAAGGAGATCAGCTGAAACATTCAAGGAGGGGATAACAACTCAGGTTGTTGAGTTGGTTGTGTTGAGCAAGAGAGAGAGGGAAGAAGGTCTTGAGGTGTGGCAAGCCTTTGAGGTGGAGGAAGAAGTGGCATCTTCCTTATTTTATTTTCTTCTATTAGTATTTAATACAAGAGTGTGTATTGTCTCTCAAATTCTTTGTTGTCTCAAGTTTCTAGTTACTTAATCATTCTGGTATAATTCCGTGTTTAATTGCTTATAAGAAAGTAATCAATTGTGCTTCCATTGGATAAGGGGTTCCTAACATACCTCATTAGATTTATGCTTTGGAAATGAATCTAAGAATATTTTTAATTCCTTAGCTTTCATTTGTTAAAATTTGAGTTCCTTTGTGTGTGTGCCCACATCAATTATGTTGGCCTTTATCAAATCCTATATCTAATGTTTAAATTTGATGCATCTCTTTGTATATGGCTTGGTTCCCTGTGATAGTCATAGAATACATTGAAATCATAGCTATTTAGAAGAGGTCATGTCATATCAACCTCTTTTATGGGAGATATGACATTAAATTCTAAGAGATGTTATAAAACACATGCCAATGATTCTATAAGGTTGGTGAAAACTCTCCATGGAGGAGTCAATAAAACTAAGTTGGGAGATGCCTCTAAAGATGCATTTACGGTGGCCATTGGCTCACTCTTTTTTTAGTGGCCCCTACTTTGCATGGAGGCTTATTATAGCTCTTCTTATTTGATTTTAGTCCAATTTTATATTTTAATTTTCCCATAGAAATAATCTTGACTTCCCTTTATTTTACTATGTAGCATTAATCTGTGAAGGTTGGAAACTTTTTGAACAAGATAGTTTCATACAATGCTAGTAGTAAGCTCTATTTAAATATGTCTTGGAGTTCTCTTTCTACCATGGGGGTAGTCATCTTTACCAATATAGTTTTATATCACAAGACATATTTTGCAAAGGCTCATTAGATTTTTACTTCAGTTGTGCTACTTGAGCATATGAGATCTTATCACTAATTTTGATTCAAAAGTGTGATAAAAACATATCTACCCATGGATTGAATACAGTGATATACTAATTAAAAATATAATAAAACCACTATAAGGCATAGTCATTTAGACTACATGGGAACAACTTAGTGAGGAGCCAATCATTGGACACATAGTCCAAACATGTTGCATGGAAAGATCATAGATGGTGCTCTATCTCACCCTTATCATCATACAAGGTAAGTTTAGGTAACATCTAAGGTTATAAACTGAGGCAGAGGTTGATCTAAGTGTCACAGAATGGGTCCATGTGTCAAAACCCTTCCTAAATAGTAGTGCCCTAATTAGAAAATAATGCCATATGGTGTGAGTGTCCCTATTTTGGCACTAGTGTCCTTTGTACAAAATTATTTCAAGCTTTTAAGTGCACTCATGTCTAGGTTTGCCAAGCCTATTCCTATGTGCACAAGTTATGGATATTTATAGATGACTTATTTTTGACTAATTTTATGTTTAAACCCTAAACCTCCATGTTTTTAGTGAATCAAGTTGGTACAAATAGTAAAGTGTGTTCGTTAGTGGGATAGGTTGGACATCCTCAAAACCTCGATGTGATGAGAGTTGCCTAAATGCTAAAAATTAGGATCAGCCCAATGTAGTTCTCCCCACTTAATTGATGGTGCAAGTGTAATTGAAACTAGTATGAATGTTAGTTTGACTAATTTTAATGTGTTTGAGACTAGAAACCTGAGTAATCTAAGCTTATTAATGTTATAGATGGTTGTATGCAGAAGTAGGGTAGAATAGGGATTGATAACCTTGATTATTCACAACTTGTTTTAAGTTAGTTTATGTAATTTGCATTTAATAAATAAAGTAATGTATATATATTGTTCTAGTGCTTGTGCAAGTCTTTAAATAGGTCTACACCAACCCTAAATGATTACTCATTTGAAAATATATATGTCGGTAACAAAAGGAGGGAAAAGGATAATAGCACCAAAACTAGGACACTAACACCATGGGGCTCTACTATCCCTAATATGGTGCTAGTGTCTAGGTGGTATAACCTAAGGCACTAAGGGACAAGATGCTAAAATGAGGGTCTAAGAATGCTTTGAGGATGTTTATGGACATGTGTGACCCACACAAAGGCTAGATAAGTGTCTAAATAGACCCTAAGATAGGTCTAGGGATGGGTGGTCTCAAGTAACACTCTTATCACTCAAGTGTCATTTTTAGGTGATTAAACTATGTAAATAACACCTTAAATTTCCAAATAAAATCAATTTTTATATTTCAAATACTACTTTGGACTCATATCATACCTAAGATGGACTTATATAGACTTTATTGAGTCAATCTACATTGTAGTTGGTTCACATTTTGGCAAGGTTGAGATGATCAAATCACTAAATATTACCAAGATTATAATTTATAATTGATTAAATCCTCTATCTTCACTAGATATATATTTTGATTCAATGGATCACTCACACTCACTAGGTTATAAGTATGATTAGGTTACATGACTTAGATATACTCAATGGTCGTGTGGCAACTCACATTTTTGCCAAGGTTGGAGGCATATTGTCCTAAAATATCTCTATATATATACACTTGTATGTTTACAAATTGTCCTAATATCATCTCCAAAGCTTCATAATAAAACATCTCATCAAATCAAATTACCAATAGGCAATATAGTTACATCAATACATAGGTGTACTCCTAACCTTGATCTCTTTACTTTCAAACATTTAAAATTATTTTAATCCCAAATTATATGCACTAATTATATACTATAACATGTTTTTGGTTTTAGGTCAGTTATCAAAAAATCACTCAAGTTGGACTCACACAAAGGTAAGGTGTATTGTACACACTAGGTATGCATTTCTTTCATTTAAACTAGAAATTTAATTACTTGATTAAAGTGGGGGAAAATGTAGACATTAAATCTAAATTATATGACACCTCTATCTTGTACACTTAGAAACTACCTATAATGGTTATACCCTTCAATTCTAAGACCTTCAAACTTCTAAAATGCTCACATTCACTATCTTTTGTGCCTAAATTGATTATCTCTTAGTCCGACCATTGTTAATTTAATGATTAGGCCTTCTATACTGTGTAAAATGTTGTAAACCTGATTATTATCACTCTCTATAATTTTTGGACCCATACTTATTTTTTAACTTCCCAAACACTTGCATCCTAGTTTGACACCTACATTGATGCTAGTGTCCCTTTTCAAACTAAGTGTCTAGTGCTCAAAATTCATCCAATTTACAAATGAAACATATCCCAAAGGTAGGACAAAGTGATTTAGTATGAGATGTTTTCAAAATAGATTCACACAAACACATACACACCACACATACAAGATCAACCCTAATTCATTCCTCATGTAGAGCTCACAAGGAAACTAACCAAAAATGTTCAATCAAGCATCAAGTGAGCAAATCTTCCATATTTGTCCCTATTTCCATATTAGGCATAAAAGTATAATCCCACAAGTCTAAACTACTAAAGGAACATCTCATTATCCATATTTTTCAAGTTATAAGCTAGGTTACTCTATGTACTTTATTATCACACATTGCATCCTTATGCACATAGAAGCCAACACATAGGGAAGAACTACATAAATCTAAGTCCCTCTTTAGAGTATTGGCTATGTAAGCAACACCCATTGATAGAGGGGTCCTTGGGGAGCTTGACACCATTTGCCCACTAACTCATTTTTTCCATAGTCACTCCAAGGGTGAGGAAGCTATGGTTTTATCATCTAACAAAGAGTGATAGCATGTGTGCATGATTTATACACATCAAAATAACTATAATAGAAAACTCAAAAGGCTCTAGGTGGTTGTATCTATATCCAATCACTATGTCTATATGTGGAGTTATATCATAAGGATCCCTTTACAATCTATATGTGGAGGTCTCTCATAAGGATCCACAATAGATGTTATAGATCATAACAAACTAGGACACTCTATATACAATACTTTCTATGTCACTTAAACATAAAATGATATCTTTACCTCCTAATAGATATAGATTAGGCAACAAACTTCTTCCTAAAGAGGGATTACCATATTATAACTATCACCAAATAATTGGTCATAATACAAATTAATGTGAGGCATTGCAAAACCAAATTCAAAAATATAAGTGTGAGGGTTACATATAAATTGTGCCTAAGAAATTAAAAAGAGATAATACTCCCAAAGTTTCACAATAAAACCATCCTACAAATTAACCAAGGCACAAAGATATAACTATTACTCCTAATATTGATAGGATCCATTGTCAACATCTTAAGTTTGATACAAATAATTGGGACATAAATTTTAGCACCACATTTTTCAACAATTGGGACATAATATAGATGAATTGATTAAGGGTGTGCACGTATGGGTTTCACAAAGGGCCAAACAAATCAAACAACACAAGCAAGGGGTGAAAATGGGACAAATGGAGAATTAGGCATCCTCTAATCACATGTAGAGTAGAGATAAATAAAATGGGTTTATGAGGAACTTGATGAAAGAAGAGCATGTAAGAGGAGAATAATACACTTGTAGCCAAGAATCCAAAATCAAAGTGTGATGCACTAAGCCTAAAGATAAAAAAAGACAAGTGGTCAACTAGATAGCTAGATGTTATGACATCTAATATGGATATGATTGAATGATGGCAAAGAATGATAGATCTAAAGGAATATCCAAATTTATTATTATCAAAGGTGAAGGGCTTGAGGTTTGAATTAATCATGCCCAGCTTTGGAATTTGAAACATACTCTTTGTTGATGTAAGAATCTTGTGGGTACATTCACCTACCATTTGCATGTGGACCATAGGTATTCCCCATGATCATATTAGATCAAGACCCACATTTAACATTAAAATTTAGACAACATTAGTTCATTTATTGGAATGCAACATTGAATACTACATATATGTGTATCACCTTTACTATTAGGTATAGGGATATTTACCTACACCATTATGGATATGGCCATCCTTCCCCACCAATGGATTTTAGAAAAATAATTACACAAAAACACTGAGGAGGTGGAAATGTGTTGATATAAACAAAGGTAAAAAAATGTCTCAAGTAATTCTACATCTTTTGATGATGAAGACATCTTTGATTAGTCCTTTCAAATAGATCAAAAATACCCAAAAAGAAACATTCAAAAATATAAAAATATTCAACATTTCTATGTTATTAGCTCCTTGGAATCTATGTTGATTGGTTCCATGTTGGCAAATAACATATCATTTTATTTATATATATACACATATATTTCACACATATTTTGAGTGTGATACAAGCCTACCCTTACATATGATATCTGTAGATACAGACTTTGGGCCTTCCCTCTACTCATGTCATTTTTACATTGGAGGCATCAACTTCTTTGATCATGATACACCTAGGTTACACTATTATATGATCATTTTCATTATCATGTTTGAGCTTATGTACTTACACATGCCTTTATCCATGCTTATATCTTTTATAGTGTACTTGATATATTATTTACTTAACATTTTTTGCTAACACATATATCCAAGAACTAGTATGATATGCTTACTATGGTTGCTTATGATTCCATGCTATCTTTTTTTCACTTCCTTGAGTGTGTTCGTTGCTTGCTACTATCTTGCATTGTATTTCTTGTTCAATAATTTAAATATGCTCCATTTCTTGTGGTCCTCATGCATATGTTTGCCTATTTCAATATTTACATATGTCATTATTTGTTGTATGTGGACATTTGTACATGTCATTCTATGTTTTTAGGGCATTTAACAAATTTATTCCCTTTTGATTGTGCAACATTTGAACATGCCCCTTGTATGGGGTCTCTTTGGACTATTGCCTTTTATCTTGATTTTGAGTGTTCTTGTGTGTGTTTGATTTCTTGTTAAGCTTGTATTATTACTATCTAGATGTTGTCATGATGTGATCACATACTATGTACTTCATTATTATATCTACCTAGACATGTTTCTCCTATATGTTATATGATCCATACACATATTATACAATTATCCTATCTTTTTTAGGTAAGGTAACTACCATTTTCTACTTCTCCTCACCTTAAATGGGGGAGGGGGAGGGCGAGGCCGAGGGGGGCGGGGGGGCATATCAGTGGGGGAACCTCATAGAGGCATGGATTCCATACCTTTAGGGTTTTATATTTCAATGGGGGGTATGCCAAAAAGGCATGACCTCCACACTTATTTATTACTCAACATCTCTAGATTACAATGGGGGCATGTTATGGAAATATGTTCTCCACACTTACACAATACTCAGATTATCCTAATTTAATGGGGATATGTCATGGGAACAGGTCCTCCACACTTGAAAATTTTCAAGTTGGCCACATTTCAAATTTATATGATTCAGATAGATATTTGTGGCAATATTATATTCATTGGTACCATTTCTATACCCAGGTTTCAACTTGAGACATATATGAGCTGCATATGTTATGTGTTTTAACTTCTTAGGACTTAGTAAATATAAATCCTAGGTTGTTAAAGGTCTGATTATAGTAAATTAGGTTAGAAATATGCAATAAATATAACCATTGATTTGTAATAGAATTGACTTAGTTTGACCTTTCTAAAAATATAAATAAATAATGTAAACAAGTGCTTAGCTGGAAAGTAACTGAAACGGAAGAGATAAAGGATAAAAACTAAGATAGAGGTTGATTTGAGTGTCATGGATAGGATCCAAGTGTCAAAGACCTTCTTGGAAAGTAATTCCCTAATTAGACAGTAGCACCATGTGGTACTAGTGTCCCTATCATGGTATTAGTGTCTTCTATGCAGAACTGTTATGAGCTTCTAGGTGTACTTGTGTTTGGGTTTGCCAAGCTTGTTCTTGTGCACATGAGTTTTGAATCTTTGTAGATGACCTATTTTGACTAATTTTATGTGTAAACCATAAACATCCATGTTGTTAGGACATCTGGTTGGTACAATTAGTAAAGTGTGTTTGTTAGTGGGGTAGGTTAGACATCCTCAACACCCTACTATGATGACAGTGCCTACATACCAATACTTCAAAGAGGGATCAATCTTGATGTAGTTCTCCCCACCTAAATGTTGGTTTAAGTTTAGTGAAGCTAGTATGAATACTATATTGAGTGATTTGAATGTGCTTGAGATTAAAAACCTGAGTAATATGAGCTTAGGAATATTCTATATGGTTGTATATAGAAGTAAGGAAAAATATGCATTGATAACCTTGATTGTGTACAACTTATTTTGAGTTTATTTGTGTAATTTTCACTTGATTTCCATCTAGTGGATAAACGGATAAAATTCATGTATATATATTATTTTAGTTCTTGTGTGGGTCTTAAAAGAGGTATAGGCTGACCTTAGGTGGTTACTTATTTGGAAAGATATATGTTGTTAACAAAAGGAGAGAAAAATATAATAGTACCAAAATTAGGACACTAACACCATAGGGAGGTAGTGACCTTATTATGGCATTGGTGTTCAGGTGGCAAAACCTAAGGCACTAGGGACTAAAATGCTAAAAAAGGGTATAGGACTACTTTAGGGATATTTAGTGACATGTGTGGCCCACATAAAGGCTAAATAAGTGTGTAAATAGGCCCTAAGATAAGTCTAGGCCTAATCTAGTGATGGGTGGTCTCAAATAACACTCTTAGCATTCAAGTGCCATTTTTAGGTAATTACATTTTTCCCCATTTATTCTAGAAATGCAACAAAATGAAATGACTAAGATAAAGGAAAAATAAGCTTACCTAGACTTACCTAAGAGATGAATCCCATGAATCTAGATCTGAGCATGTGAAACATGCTCCATTACATATCTTAGAAATGAAACATGCATAGATTAGTCCTTAATAAATATCAAAAGAAAAAACAAAATTGAGTAAAGAGATAAAATAAAGGAAATGAATGAATACACCTCACTAGGTATGCAGACCAATGCATAAACCTGGAGACAACTTGTGTGTGCTCATGTAGATAATGATCAATCGATGAGTAGCTTAGACCAAGTTGATGGCTTGTTTAATCTCCATGTGTGGGTGGCTCAATAACTCAATCCAATTTTGACTCCATCATTGCCCACCTCTATTTGGTGGTTCATGACATGTGAATAGCTTGGATTAGATTGATGGTGTGTCTAACCCTCTTATGTAGGTGGATAAATAACTCAAGTATATTATAACTCTATAATTTCCTACCCATGTATAGTAAATGCATTTTAAACTAAAATTACATGATGTAACTAGAGATTTGTAACTTTGAATGTCAATTTTGTGGCCACTCAGGAATATTAGGTGACTCTAGGCCAAATGAGAATGCCAACCACTGCAGATGGATTAAGGCATGAATCTAGTGTGTAACTTGGAACATGGTGTTTGATGTGTATAATGTAGATAATTACATGGAGTTTGTCATTCCATCAGATCAACTAGTGTATAAGTGAGCATACAAAAATAATGTCATACACATGCACCCAAATATGATATCTGAGTATATGGATTTTGGATTAAGTTATAATAATATGTATTTGAGCATATTAATTGAAGTGGGAATGATCATGATATACATGATGCCCCCAATTTGAGAAAATTGGTATGATTATGAGGTAAACTAAGACAAAACTTATAATCTATAACTAAAACTATGCAAACTTGGACTATACCTATTGTAATTTTCTAGCTAATCTAGATTTTTCTAAAATTAAGGCTACCGAATAGTAGCACCATATCTTGGATAGTAATGCCATGTGGTGTTAGTGTCCCAACTTGGGTGTTAATGTCCAATTGTTCTAATTTTTGTGCAATTATAATTGTTCTTTGTGTCATTGTTTCCCACTATGTTTTTTTGAAATTGATTTCTTTATTATGTGCATGTGTGTTGAAAACTATACTCTACATGCATTTAGATAGTCTGATCTCTATGATAAACCCCTACTAATGCCCCCTTTTTTTAGGGGAGTTGTTGAACCTATGCAATAATTATCCTTATAAAAAATCACTACAAAATGTGTGTTAGTCAAAGAAAATATAATCTTTACATAATAAACCAATATGATGTGCATACATAACATTAGAATGTAAGTAAATATGAGCATAAGTTTATAATGTGTGATGTATGTTAGATCTAGCATTCACAAGGTTGTCAAGATAGATTTAAAAATGTATATGAACAACACAATTTGAGTAATAACTGAGTAACTACCTAGGGGATGGGGCATGATGTCCATCACAACACCCAAGTAGGAAGGGGAGATGTATGAGGTCCCTCATGGCATCTAAAATTGGAGTGTGTAACAAGCAAGAGAAAAGTGTCATGGCCATAATGCATACAAGAAAACATACATACAATACACATGAGGCATAAAAAGTAGGCCAAGGGGTCATAATACAACATACATGGGTACATGTCACTAAATCTAAGAAAGCAAGACAAATAAGGACATGTTCAAATGTCCACATGTGCAAACAACTAACAAGTTGGTTTAGAGCCATGTATAAGGACATGTTCAAATGTATGCATACATAATCAATAAGGCACACACAAGGACATGGGCATATGTCCAAAGTATACATATAATGAAAATAAATGGTGTAGAACCATAGATCAATGTCATATTTAAATTCCCTTGAATAGAAGAAGCATAGAGACATAGTCAAATTTAAACTAGGAAATATAGAAATGAAAGTATGTATAAACATGTGGTATAATTTTGTATATGAATTAAGATGAACATAGGCTAAGTCTAAAGAGGTAGTAATAAAAAAAAAATTGAGTAGTTGTTGGATGATCAATATCAAGATATAATAATGTTAAATCTATGATGTAGAGTTTAGAAAGATATAACCTAACAATCAAAACTGTGCATAGGATTCCCTCAATGGGTGAATGTATCAAATGAAGAACTTGTGTATCTATGTATATGCCCATAGTGGGTATATAATATCAAATATAGATGTGTGTAGCAGACATGTGTCTTTTAAGTATCTAAGAACACTTGACAAAAACAAGTGAAGTATGTATGTAAGATAAAAACTGACTATACTAAGATAACTAGCATATGTAGTGTTTGGAAAATATAAGAGATGTAAACATGGGAATGCATAAAATCTATAATTTATATTTTATAAGTAAATATTTGAGTGTTTTTATGTTTTTACATTTTTTTTTTTTTTGTATCTTATGGATATAAGCTATGTACAAACAATATGAAAATAAAATGAAAATAAAACTATATACAAGGTGTGAGAAATAAGGAAAATATGTATAATAAAGGAGGAACATACTAACCAATGAGTCTCATAGGAGATCACTATCAATGAGGCCCATGTTAAATAAAGGAATAGTGATCATGAGTGTTGTATGAAAATGTAATTGAGGTCCTAGAACCTATTATACTGAGTGATTTATAGCTGACATTGACTATGAAGTGGTGCTAGGAATTCATGAAACTGATTGAGGTGTCCAATGATCTATAGGGGTCTTAAGGACCCATATAATAGAAGATGATGTAGTTGGCATAGGTGCCCTATGCTGAGAACTTTGAGAACTCAATAATATTGGTCTCAAAATAAAAGGAGTAGAGGGAGGTCATCTATAATCTATGACATATCTCTAATGTAGGGGCACCTCTAATAATGGTCTTTATGGGAGAGTATGTGTACATGGTAACACTGTAGGAGTAGACCTCGCCTGCATTAGTGTCTCTAATAAAATGTGTGGTGTATTGATAGTAACTATTATCATAACTATAATTGGTAAATATGGTGTGACTTCCTATGGGACAAGTAAAGGATATTCATATGAAAGACCCTCAATTGTGATCACTTGATTAACATGTAATATTTGAGGCATATGTGCACGATGGATGGAATGGCTCATAGTTGTTTTATCCATGTCCTACCTAATAACATGTTAAGTATGCCTACACTAGGTAACACTAAGAATCTAGTGGCCACATGTGCTAGTCCAACTTGTAGTGGAAGTACAATCTCCCAAATGGAGTTTGTTATCAGTCTAGATTGTACCCTTGAGGCAAAGGAGTTTCAGACCTACCTCATCTAGTTGATACGATGGAATCACCTCTAGGTGTGGGTAGCCTATTAGGTGAGGTAAATATCTAGCTTTAGGGATAGTTCTCTGGATACATAATCTAATCTCAATTCCTAAGCCTACTTGTTTTGCTAATGATGCAACATCCCCACTAGTATCTACCTAAAAATACATGAATTTTTTTTCTAAATTTAAACACACGCTATAAATAGATTACATGATAAGAATATAATTAGTGATCATACAAAACACTTTTAAGTGTGATAAATAAAAATGAATCATGCTACATTATACATCATTGATCACTATCATCACAATAAACACATCATAATACAAATATAGAAAGTAATTACATTTAACTAGCCATGGCTGATACATGCCTACAACCACTATTGTCAATGTTCAATAAATAAGTAATTACAACTCATCATGATAATATTTCAATAATAAATATAATATAATTTAATTTACATATATAATATGCATGTCTCCCAAGAGCATAGTTCCTTAGACTTTAGTATATATGACAATCTCAAGTGTTGTCTCAAAAGTTGTACTATTCTGGGGAGGGAGAGCATCATCTGAGTGCTTTTCGACACCAACCACAAACCAAAGATCCCCCACACTAATATCCTTAGGGAATGTTCCTCCCTTCATGGATGAGTAGATAGTGATGACACAGGAATCTAGAGAGACAAGCTAGTACCCATGTTCTAAATGATTTCTATAACTAAACATGTAGTGTATCATAAAAACACGTTCTACTCAAGATATCACACAAACATGTAAATCATACTCAAGAAATGACAATGTCTCACTAAACATTACTTTGGCCAAATTTTTCATTAATTTAATGACCTAAAGATGAGTTAAAATTCATACACATCACTTGATTATGTTACCTTTAAATGGCATTGTGATGCTAGTAGGCTAGTGAAGTCCATCTCACTACTTACTCAATATCAGCAATACAAGATTTGGTTAACATAATATAACCAATAGATTCATATATTTTACATCCTACTAGTAATCATATCATATAATATGCTAAGCATAAAATAATCTAACAGCATACATCTATTCCATCAAATGTATGAATGAATCTCACAATATATCTATCCCATAATAGAAATAATAACTACAGTTTATACCATCTAGGTAAAACATACATTTAACTATATTTTTTAATTACTATAATTAGTTTCTAAATATATTACACCCTATGATAACCCATATTATCATAGTCTAGTGTTCTTAAGCACAACTACTAAAAACCACAACTAGACATAATAAAGTAGCATAAATCAATGGAAACATAAGCTTCTATTCAAGCAACTAAATATAACAAAGAAAGTCTCAGTTCACATGAAACATATAATATTCCATTCTAGCATTTATTATACTCTCAGGGGGTTGTATGCATGCATAAATAAGATTTTATTATATAAAAATCTATAATATAGTTTGAACCTTCTATGGAACTATAATTATAAATACACACCCCTATGTACATGTATATGTTAATAGGCATATGTATACCTATATTCACATTAATCATACCATTATTAATTCACAAATACATAGATATTATCAGTGTTATATCCACACTAAATGTTTTTTTTCACATGATATATATTATAAGTAAACTCATGCATAACATAAAGTTTATTATAATATAATGAAAGACTGTGTTTAAGCTTAACATGCTTCATAAATTTTATCAAGGCTATTTGATGACTTTCAATATACTATCACTACCTATATGCAGGTATAAAGAAACTTAACCATTTCAAAATCTATATGATAAACCACAATTCATATGCCCATAAATTGAGTTCAAAGCTTATATAACATCCCTAATGCTATAAGTTTTATAGATCATAGAATATAGACAAACCCTGCTCATGTATATGAGGGTAGACAACGATGGGGAGTATATTGAGCTTATATTTAATAACAATGACTAAATCCCTTACTTTTCCATTTTTTAAGCATCATCTCCATTTTTATATTCTCATATTATATTATATGGGAAAGGTGTCAACTTAAACCAAATCATTGGGTGATTTAAAAAGGTTAATAATTTAACACTTAACAACTGGGAATATCCTAAAACTAATCCATTATCTTAGAACGATCCACTAAGCTCTATTTTGTTCTAAGTTTGTTAATATTGCTAGTTATAATAACATTTGTCAAGGTTTATGTTATATTATTATTATTATTATTATTATTATTATTATTATTATTATTATTATTATTATTATTATTAACTCCTTTTTATAAAATATCAAAACCTCAATATAAATATACAATTTATATAACATGGCGCCATGGTCATATCTTCATGCGACCAGTATAAATATTAAATGGAAACTAACATAATTAAAGCATATGAACCACTATATAAAGTGCTACCTGCAAAAGGAATATCTATAAGATCATCTATTCAGCCTTGTATATATTCAAATGGTTAAGCTATATATATATATATATATATATATATATATATATAGCTAAATTTATACATTCATCAAACTACATATTATATCTAAATATTCAAAGGCATATATATATCTATTGAATATATATCGAACCACATATTATTCTCCTACCTTCTAGTCATATGTATAAACTAGTCATATCTATTAAATTGAGAAGTTGCTATATTTTCCTTCTTTACTAGTCGTTATACAACTCAAATCAAGTATTATTTTATAATCAGTGCATATACATAGTAAATGAATATATTCAGCACTATAAATAAACTATCTATGTATATACATAGTGCTTAAATAGACTATCTAAGATTTTTGGGTATATACTCAGTGTTTTAATTAGACTGAACATGATATTTGGGCAGATAGTTAGTGCATATATTGTGCAACATTTGAATCTCATAACACTTTATTTTAGTTTTTTTGATATCATATCAACTGAGGAAAAGAAAGTGGCATATAAAAAATACAAACATTGACTTCAATTCTTAGTATTTCTTGTTTATGTGTTATATGTATAAATTAAGTAGTCTACTCAGATATGACTATCATGTAGCCTTGCCTTTAATTAAATAGGTGCTAGCTCTAGGTTAAGTTATTATACATTACAATACCACAATGTGGTAACTAAATATCCATTGACTATGATTATAAATTTTAGTTGGTTGTATATCATTTTATAAATTGCCATAGCTCTTAAACAACTCATTGTATTGACTTAGGCATCTAATAACATAACTTATATATTTTATCTGTATATACATAACTTATACAATTCAATAATATTATGTTTATATACATATATATAACCAAGTACATCACTGATAACCAATTAAATAATTTAGTGCAGTCAAGGTTTTTTCTTATATATTTGCCAATTTATAAAATAATACTAGTTTGATATGCAATACATAGAATTGAAGTGCAATCCCTACCTGGACACAACACTTATTGATCCTTTCCTTTCACTTCCTTGTCTTATCCAATATTTATTCTTTTATATATCCTTTTCCCATACTCTTCTACCTTATTCTCTTTTTCTCTGTGTGGTTTGCCTCACTTCCTTTTTTTCTTGGTTATATATTATCATCTCTTTTCTTTTACAAAGTTCTTCTCGTAGAACATGACGTGGTTTTGTTTTTAATATTTTTCTATTTTATTATTATTTTTTTCTTTGTTTTTATTAATATCTTTTTTTTGTTTTTCCTAATTTTAAACCTTCTATTTTCTCTTAATTTATTATTATTATTTTTCTTTTCTTTTCCTATATTTCTCTCTTAATTGGAAATTATTATATTTTATTTCTTTTAATTCTATTTTAACTAATCCACATATTTGCAAGTTAAATTAGCAATTTAATGTCATGATGATTTAATGATTAATTCATAAATCTATAAATCCATTTTGCTCTAATTATAAAAATCACATCTCTAAAAAAATTTAATGGTCACACACGCAAATCACGCAAGACAAATTCTACAAAACCATTAAACTATTCTAGAAACCATGTATAAATGACTATCTAATGAAAATGACATCAAGACAAACTATGTTAACCATTTCATTACGTATTTAACATATGCTATTTAATGTGGTGTGTGTAAGGTTCTAGCTGATTTATCTATCGTCATCCAACATCTCCATCTACATCACCCTCTCTGATGATGCTCTCCCTCCATCACACTGTGAGGGATGCGTTCTCCTGCATCAACCTCAAAACAAGCACATAGCAATACCATAACATCATGATATACATACAACATAAAATATAGTTGAAATAAAAAATCAACATGATCATAGTGTAAACATATACACTACAACTAACTCATAGCAATGCAATCATGTGACCTAAGCAATATCCAATTGTCTCATAACATCATTTATCTCAAATCTTAGTTAAAAATAACCAAATCAAAATTTTCAACTATAAATATTCATGGATAATCAAATAGTTTGCTTAGCGAGGAATCAAGATGTAACAAATGAAAAGGATAGAAGAAGCATAAAATCAAACCGAATCTATAGGAAGTGATGCACCAACATGTTATGTCTCCTCTACTTGATCCTTCAATAACACTTATGGATACAACTAAGACTGATTGGTAACACACTCTATCTCCACAAGACTCCTACATATTAATGCTTTACATGTAGGTTGTGTCAATGAATAAGACCTAAGGATGGCGAGTGAGATGTTTAATTTAGGACACTAACAACCAATTTTCATTATATTCATAACCATTGGCACCTTCACACACCATGTAACCTGCATAAAAAAATATGTATCGAGGTGAGAATAAGGACCTATAAAGGGAGGAAAATTAACCACTTGAGAAAATAAGATAAGCATAACACACTAGAATACTAGCATAAAAGAGGTTAAATCAATCCTTATATTATCTCAAGGTTACAGATATAAATGGTTATAATTTTCTCATACCTAGTAGAGGGATCCATACAATGGATTTCTAAGCCCAATTTATAGAACAAGATGAGAGAGATAGAGGGAAACATAGCACTAAATATCATTAATGTTGTAATACACCTCCATTTTAGTTTTAAATCAAAAATGTAGTCCATGAAACACCACCTTCTAGCCCTCTTTAATGCATTAGTTATGCTTGGTTGATGGTTTTCATGGAAATGTGGCATAGAAAATGTGTAGTAGAAACTAATCCAATCTTATTTTTGACCTCTTCAAATCATGGGCATGCTAAACTTGGCCAACCACCTTCTTCTTGTCAGTTAAAATGGTGGAATTGTGGTCTAGTTGACTTCCATGAAGCATTAAATAACCCATCTCTCTCTTTTGCATGTTGACCAAGCTTAAAATTGCCTCATTTTCCTTAATGACCATGAAATTTGCATGATAACCTCAATATAAAAGTTACATGAGCATTGAAAGTTCTACATTCACCCTCTTAGCAGCCCTTTATGCCAAAAGACATCTTGCTTAGCTAGCCAAATAGGCCTACTAGGCAACTAGGCCTAGTCACTCGGTACTAGTCACTTGGATGACCATAGAAATTGCATATAACCTTGATAATTGGTTAGTGAACATGTTTTAGGACCAAATAAATGTGTTACACCATGACTCATGCCTTTTAGGTAGTGTACATCTATAATTTATGCTCATCTAAGTTACTAGGTCATCTCTCCATAAGCATACCTAGACTACCTCTCTATTTTAGGCCTACAAAATCACTTCTAGGGGAAATTGAGTATGTTTTATGGCATGAGAAGGTATGTTACATATCACATCACCCTCCCCAATGATTAATAAGTGTTCAACTAGCTCTACACCTTGAATTCATCATAAAATATTATAAAAATAGGGTACTTGGTACATCTATATAGGTGTCTGAACAATCCATTTGTATGACCAATATCTTCTCAGAGTGTAAAATGTGTCTTAAGTGTTTTCCAATCCAAACTAAGGCATATAAACCATTCAATTTCACTTTCTTACTTATCAGGTTCTTACCAAGGTTTTAGGAGGGTATATACCTCCTTGCACTCTTAGCAATTGTTAATAGAGTTAGGGCTTCTGAAGAATAGCTAAATACCATGAATGTATATCTCATAGGGGTTTACTCTTATGGATATGTCCTTAGGTTTCCATGCATTTTCTCATGCAACATCCAACATGATGAATCAAGCCCTCTTGATTATGTAGGCTTGTTACAAGAGGTTGATATGAGGTTTTGAGTAAAATTTATCATTAGGTTGTTTGTCCTTACTTGAGAATGTCTAGATGAGGTATAAAAAACCTTCCTTCATTTCTTCAATACTAATCCAATCCATTTAACTTCCTATAAGACCTAAAACATGATCTAGCTCACCTCTAAGGTTTGTGAATAATCTTGGCATTCTGCCACTAACATTGCTTGTTTATCCCTTTGTCTATCTTGAAATAATCTCAATATTCATATGGTATTCTACCAAGGTTTTATTAACCTACTTATAGCCTTTACTCTTCAAATTTATTTAGGACTTACACCCTTCATGTTTTTAGTCACAGGCTTGTAGATGAACATCTTAGACTTCATGACCTTACCCATGTATGTTAATCTTGTTGAGGACATTTTCTACTCTATGTTACTATATATGGGTGAATTAATGGTTTTTTTATCCCCTTCATACCTAAATGAGGTAAGAATTGTCTTTAGGAATCTCAAGACACTCTCTTGTTTGCAATATTTTGCTCTCTTAGTCAAGGATGTGGACCTACAGATCTACAAACTTGTAGGTCTACATCCACCCTCATTTTGACCATTTATGATATATATTTAAATATATTATGCCCTATAATCATCTCCTCACTCCCTCTAATGTATTGGTAGGTTTTGAACTCTCCTCAAGCATCTAATACTTTAAAATCACCTAGCTCACTTACATAGTCCATTTGGTAGGGTGTCCACCCATCATATGACTGACTACATATACCTTCATGTATTTACCTCCTCAACACAATGGTCAAAACCTCTCTTTAATTCTATTAAACATGTCTCCATACCTTACATAACTCTGAAATTTCCAATCAATGAGAGACCTATCCTTTTTACTTAAGAATATGTAGGGAGGCCTTTAGGTTGTTATTTTGAACCTAGAGCACTTTATTCTTTAACTCATGACTGAACCCTTTTATTGGATGATCCCCTATGATTTTAAGTTTAAAGTAGACACTATTGGTCTTGATTGTAGATTCTCCCAAGTGAGGTACTACACAATACCTACCAAGGACCTCTCTTCTTAAGCTTGTGAGACTATGGGGTCTCCTCTAAGTTTATTCCTGAGTTAAAGCTTGAAAGTATCTCTTTTTGAGTGATTTTTACCTCTCACAAGGGTTAAAAAATTTCACTATCTCAATTTTCACCACTTCTTTCATGTTTCTTAGATCTTGTCTACAACATACATATTCACCACACCGTTACAGACAAGCCTGTAGGTGGTTGATCAAGACCAACTTTGGAGAGATAGGTTTTCTACTATGTTTCATTATCATGTTAATCGATGATAGCCTCTTTAGTACTTTATCTAAGGTATTTTAATTTACTCAGGGACAATAAAGCTCAATTTAAATTTAGAACTACCACCAATATTCAATTCTTTGCCTACAAATTTTGATGACTTATTGGCAACTTGACCCTCCAGCTATCTTTCTTCTTGGTGTAGCTCTGTGAGAATATTGTTAGCATTTAGAGTAGATTGCATGTGTCTTCATCATTACAACCTTAGTCTTATTACAAAACTTGTTCATCTCTACCATAAGCCTATAGGTACTCAATTAGGTGTATGCCTTTATAGGACATGAGGATGATCTATTATTTTGAGGGAGTGAAACACATGAAATTCACTCATATATTCTGATTACTATATTAAGACCTTTGTATGATATAGTATGTCTTTATGATCCTTTATAGCCATCAATAGTATAAACACCTATATTCACCATTATAATGAAGGTCACTCCATGTGTGATAGTCATACTTAGGTCTAGGACTTGAAGGAGGTTAAGTGTTCACTTGGTATAAAACAAATGACTGAGAAATCTTGGATGAGTTTCAAGAAACCACCATCACAACATCCAACTATGATTCATCTCTTTCATGCATTGAAGACCCTAAAATATCAAAAAACCAATTGCCCTGAACCTATAATTCATCTTGAATAAGGGTTTCTTGTTTCCCTAAACTCACATGTGCCAACCACTAATATAAGGAGTGAAGTGGAAGTAATATGAAGGCTCATGTAAGACATTTTTAACCACCATTCTCATCAACTAGGCCAAGAACGCATTAAAACCATCCAAACATTGACCCCATGTAGATGTAGAAGCAAATTTGATTACTTATATCATTAATGTATGTTCATAGATTAAAAAGGTTAGATCTAAGAACTATTGTCATGGGTTGTAAGGGCATTAAACCCCCTTCTTCTACCCAAGATCTTAACCTTCAACTCTCTTCCTCCTGTACAAATTGAGCAAGAACCTGACTAGTTATCCAGAGCTACCAAGGAGAATGATGGTGAGAAGGGATATATTTTGAATTATTTTGGCTTGTGAGTCATGAATTCTCTTCTTTGATGCCTAAAATCAGTCCCCCATGAGATGTCTAACCTTCTCTAACTCTAAACTAACTATACAAAGTTGTATAAGTCTTGAAAGTACCTACAAAATACCTTTTCTCTATATTTTTTCATGATTGGGGTCTTGAAAAACCATTAGAGGACAAGAGGAGGAAAATGGGAAGCCAAATATACTCTCAAATTAAAGGGTATGGATGGAGGGAAGTTGAAAGGTCATTTTTCAAGCATGTGGGGCCCTTTATGGTGGATGAAGGATATTTGACCCTTTAAAAGACACATGTATTACATATAAGACCACCTTATAATGATATGCAATGTCTATGAGACCTTTAAAAACTTCTAAATTCAATGTGTCACCTTCTCCAAAGGATTCTAATATGAAGGTGACTTATATGGCATGCTTGAAGGGCATTTATTGACCTTATGGGATCACTGGAGCTTGAAACACTCTTCACAAATAGACCATAAAAGATAACCTTAGATATATCATTAAACCTCATGTCAAGACTCAAACATGGATTAGACACCTTCCACATCTTGATAACAAGGTCCCCATTCAATAAGTGGTTAAAATAAGTAGAAATATAACAAGAACAAGAAACATTAATCTCTCCAAATACCTTAATTTCTGCCAAAGCACCTTAACCTTATCAAACAAGGTATAGGTCACTTTTAAGGCTTCAAAAGGCACTTGAGACCCTTCCACTCACCCAAGGACAATTTATGAAGACCTAATACATCACCCAATGACTCATAGTATTCTATCACATGAGTATTTCTCAAACAACCCATAGTATATACAATGAAACTTTAAACATTGCTAAGAAGGCTTTAAAAGTCCATTTGAAGACCACAACAAGATCTAGATCACCATATACAAGCTTTAAGGGCCCTATGAGAAAGTTTTGAACTATAGGAGTTGATATTTGGCTTAGGAGGCCAAATTATCAACATTCTTGGTGACTCATAGGGGTTGACCTATCTAATGGTCAAGATAGCCAACTATCTCATCCTTTAGGCAAAGACTCACACATGAAAATCATGACTTGAGATGACCACTCTTCTTGGACTATCAAACAAACTTATCACCTTACAAGATTTCAAGGACAATGACAACCTCCCACTCACACAACAAGGATGACACACACTAAATAAATCAAGAAGTAACACACCACACTTGTGCTGATAAATACTTATTAGAGATAAGAAAAAGACAACCTACTACAAAAACTAACTTGGACATGTCTTCCTCCTCATGGATCAAAGGGAAAGTTTTTTGGATCCTTTAATTTATGATATGAATAATGGAATGATGCAAGATACCTCTTGGACCTTGATCTTATTGTCTTCATCCTTCCCTTGAATGCCATTCCTCTTGTCATGCTCTCAACTAAGGTGATAGCTTCAAACCAATCTCCTATGAAGATATATTCCTCTTGTGATTTAAGACCCACCTCATGATGCTCCTTAGTTGCAACCTCAACAAATGGTACTTCATCTAAGCATGTTTTTTGAGTCTCTATATCATCTTGGGTGATACCATGCTTTTTATCATCTACTATAAGCTCATCAAGCTCTTTAAGGAGATTTGGATACTCACTCTAAGTTGCATCATTGTCCTCAATGAGTGTGTATTGAACAACCTCCTCATTTTCATGCTCTTCAGTAGGAAGTGTCTTTGAAAATATATTTAACCTCTTAAAGTGACTCAATATATTACTACCAATCATTCTTTGACTCTTCTTTTTTATTAATGAGAGCAAGACTAATTAGACAAGCATCTTCCTTTTTCTCCTCAAGAGTTATGGGGTTGTCAAGAGATTCACATCTGTCTATGTAGTTATGAGGTGATTAAAAGCCAAATTATTCAAGTCCTAAACCAACCATATTGACCCCTTGAGTTTCCTCAATTGGATGACTATCTGCTATTAGTTGATCAAATATCCTTCATACTCCTTAGGGTTCACATATTTCTCCTTAGGAAGAAGAATAGTCTCAATAACATTCTCATTCTACCCAACAAGATTTGTATACCTTTGGAGAGCTTAAAATTCATTGGAAACCTCCCAATATTATTACCATAGATTCTCATCATCATCATGTTTGGCTTTGTGAAGTGGAACCAATTGGGTTGCACCTTCATCATCTCCCTTAGGATTCATAAGATTGTGAAGGACCTTGAGGCTCTCTATGCATTCATAATGTAGTTTAATATTAGCCTTCTCAATTTCAAACTCTTGCCTTCTATAAGTCACCTCAAATTCATCCAAGGTCTCAACTTTCATTATTTATTCCAGCTCATCTTCTTGTTCAACCCTGTTAATTGATTTACCCCTTTCTACACCAAGAGGGGTCCCAATGAAGATCTCCCCATCAAACTCACTTGAAGAATTGTTATCAACTACAAATACAACTTTTTCTTCTTTACTTGCCTCTAATAGGATAGGTTCCTCTTTAAGAAGGAGGATGGTGGGAGGGTGATGAATTAGTTCATGAGTTGGAGGGGGCATGGAGGGGGTAGGTACTCTTACAACTTGGGGTCTTTGATATGGAATACTCTTTTATAAATTCCTAGAGAGAAAGAAATTTTAGTTAGACTATGAGTGCCTTAATCTTCTCAACTATTATTTCACCTTCCTCATAACCTTCTTGAGCTTCTTTAATGGCTATAATCTGATTTTCAACTTTCTCAAATGGAATCTCCTTCTTATCTTGAATGCCTTCTTGGATATACCTCCAAGATGGGAAAGATTTGGGTTCTTATGGAGGAAGCAATGAGGTTTGACTAGGTTCAAGGTTATTTTTGACTTCAATCTCTTAGGGAAGACTTAAATCATCCTTCTTTCCCCATGAATGTACTATTTAGTTCCAAGTTGGGAGCTTGAAATTAGGAGTTTCTTCTTGAACATGTATTTTAGCTTGGGGGGTGAATGAAGGGTTAGGAAAGATTCTAAATTTCATCACTTTTTCTTGAGATTCCATTACCTTTGTTGCTATGCTTCTTTGAAATGATTGTTCATTTGCAAGGTCAATCTCTCTAGCTAGCTTAGTTTCAAAATCAAGTCTTGTCTATTCAACACCTTCTTCATGCTAACTAGGAGGAAGATAATCTTTCCAAGGTTGATTTAAATCATGTTTAAGAGGTATATAGGGCTAATATCAAGCTTGCTTAGATTAATGTGAAGGTTGACCAACTTGGTAAGGGTGATAAGGAAGTGAGGGATAGAATAACTCTTGATAACCAAGTTGTTCACATGGATAAACAAAGTTATAAAGAGGATAAGACTCATCATAATTATAATATGTATCAATATAAGACTGATATGGTTCATTTGGATTATAATAAGGTACAATATAGGATTGATAAGGCTCATGGTGAGGCTAGTATGGGTTAACATAGGGCTGGTATGGGTCATGCTATTGCTGATAAGGAAGTGTAGAACATGAATTCTCTCCATATCTAGCCATTTAACATCATGAGGCAAATAAATAAAAAGAGGACTATTAAAATGAGTTGTTTTCACCCTTGGATGAAGACCTTATGATGCCATTTTGCATGAAAATTGGATGCTAATATGCACTAGAATGGGTGGATCTATTGAGGTCACTAAATGATGAGAGTAAGTTTTACAATATCCTTAAATTATGGTCCCACTGGGCATGCTAGAAATCATTATTAGTCTATATTTCACCCTTAAGGCAAAGGAGTTTTAGACTTGCCTCATCTAGCTGATACAATAGAATCACCTTTAGGTTTGGGTAGCCTATTGGGTGAGGTGAATCTCTAGTTTTGGTGCTACCTCCCTTGATGCATCATCTAAGCTCAATTCCTAAACCTACTTTTTTTTCTAATGAAAAGGAATAGAAGAATCATGAAATCAAACCTAAGCTATAAGAGGTGATGCACCAACATGTTATCTCCTATACTTGATCCTTCAACAATACTTAAGGATATAACAAAGATTGATTACTAACACAGACTCTCCAAAAGACTCCTACACATAAATGCTTTACATGGAGGTTGTGTTGATGACTATGACCTAAGGATGATAAGTGAGAGGTTAGATTCAGGACACTATCAACCAATTTTCACTATAGACATAATCATTAGCAGTTTCGCACACAATATAACCTACATAAGACAATCTACTTAGTATATAAGTGAGAACAAGGCCTACAAAGAGATGAAAATCAACCAAATAAGTAAATAAGACAAGCATAAAACACTAGAATACCAACATAAAGGAGGTTGAATCAGTCCTTAAATTATCTCAAGGTTGCAAATACAAATGGACAGAACTTTTTCATACCCAATAGAGGGATCCATACAATGGATTTTTAAGCCCAATTTATAGAACAAGATGAGAGAGAGAGGGAAACAAGAGCACTAAATCTCATTAATGTTTTAATACACCTCTATTTTTAGTTTCAAATTAGAAAGGTAGTCCATGAGACACCACCTTCTAGCCCTATTTAACGCATTAGTCATGCTTGGTTCATGGTCTTCATGGAAAAGAGGCATAGAAAATTATGTAATAAAGACTAACCCAGTATTGTTTATGACCTATCAAAGCATAAGCATGATAAAATTGGCCAACCACCTCCTTCTTTTCAGTTATAATGGTGGAATTATGGTCTAATTGACCTCCATGAAGCTTTAAACAACCCACCTCTTTCTTTTGCATGTTGACCAGGCCTAAAATTGCCTCATTTGCCATAATGACCTTGAAATGTGCATGTTTACCTCAATATAGCAGTTACAAGAGAATTTATGGTTATTCATTCACCCTCTTAGTAGCCCTATATACTAAGAGACATCTTCTTTAGTTGGCCAAATAGGCTTACTAGGCAACTAGGCCTAGTCACTCGGTACTAGTCATTTGGATGGACATGGAACTTGCATAGAACCATGAGAATGGATTAGTGAGAATGATTCAAGAAAAAATAAATGTCTTACACCATGATTCATGCCTTTCAGGTAGTGTACATCTTTAATTCCTGCTCATCTAAGTGACTAGGCCATCTCTCCACTAGCATCTCTAGACTGCCTCTCTAGTTCAGGCCTACAAAAGTAATTCTATGGGAAATTGAGTGTGGTTTATAGCTTGAGAAGGTATATTACATCTCATATCACCATCCTCAATGATTATCAAGTGTTCATCTAGCTTTGCACCTTGAATTCACTATGAAATATTTCAAAAATATGGTACTTGGTGCATCTATACAGGGGTTCATATAATCTAATTATATGATCAAGATCTTTTTAGAGTTTAAGATGTGTTTCAAGTGTTTTACAAGCCAAACTAAAGAATCTAAACCCTTTGATTTCACTTTATTATCGGGTCTTTACTAGGTTTTAGGAGGGTTTATATCCCTTACACTCTTAACAATCATTCATAGATATAGGGCCTTTGTTGAACTGATAAATACCATGAATGGTTAGATCATAGGGGTGGATTATTATGGCTAGGTATTTATGTTTTCATGAATTTTATCATACAACATCCAACGTGATGAATCGGGCCCTCTTGATTATGAAGGCTTACTACAAGAGGTCAATATGAGGTTTTGAGAAATATTTGTCATTAGGTTGCTTTTCCTTTAGCTCCTTATTAATGATCCAATACATTTGAATTCTCACAAGACCTAAAACATGATCTATCCCACCTATAGGGTTTGTGAACAATCTTAGCATTCTGACCTTAAAAATGTTTGTTTAACCCTTTGTCTATATTTCAATGAGATAAATATTAATATGGTATTTTCCTAAGGTCTTCTTAACCTCCTGATAGCCTCAAATCTTCAAAATTCTTCAGGTCTTACACCCTTACTTCATGCTTTCAGTCATAGGCCTATAAATGAACATCTTAGACTTCATGACCTTACCCCTATATGTTAAACCTGATGAGGCCATTTTCTACTCTATATTATTATAGATGAGTGCCTATAATGGTTTATTATTTAAGTCATACCTGAATGAGGCAATATTGTCTTTAGGAATCTCAAGACACTCTCTTGTTTGCAATATTTTGCTCTCTTAGTCAAGGATGTGGACCTACAAATATACAAACTTGTAGGTCTACATCCACCCTTATTTTGACCAGTTATGATATGTATTCGAATCTCTTATGCCCTATAATCATATCTTCACTCCCTCTAACATATTTGTAGGGTTTAATCTCTCATCAAGCATCTAATACTTTCAATCACCTAACTTACTTACACAGTCCATTTGGTAGGGTGTCCACCCTTCATATGATTGACTCAATATACCTTCATGTGTTTCCCTTCTCAACACAAGGGTAAAAACCTATATTTCATTCTCTTCAACATGTCTTCATATCTGACATAACTCTCAGATTTCTAATCAATGGGAGATCTATCTTTTTTCCTTAAGAATATGTAGGTAGGACTGCAGATTTTTATTTTGAACCTATGGCACTTTCTTCTTTAACTCATGATTAGCCCCTTTTATTATATGATCCTCTATGATTTCAAGGGTAAATTGGACACTATTTGGCTTATTTGCAGATTCTCTCAAGTGAGATACTACACAAGACCTACCAAAGACCTCTCTTCTTAGGCTTGTGAGACTATGGGGTCTATTGTAGGTCTATTCTTGAGTTAAATCTTGAAAGTATCTCTTCTTAAGTGATCTATAACTCTCAAAAGGGTTCAAAATTTTAACTATCTCCTCAATGTTTACCACTTATTTCATGTTCCTTATATCTTGTATTCAACATACAACATAAACATTCACCACACCCTTGTAGACAACCCTGTAGGTGGTTGATCAAGACCAACTTTAGAGAGATAGGTTTTCTTCTATGTTTCCTTCTCATGTTCACCTATTCTATCCTCTTTAAGAATTTTTATAAGATATTTTCATTTACTCATGGACAACATGCCTTAATTTAAATTTAGAACCACCACCAATCTTCAAGTCTTTGCCTATAATTATGATGACTCATTGGCAACTTGACCCTCTGGCTATCTTTTTGCTTGGTTTAACTTTATGAGAGTATTGTTAGAATTTATATTATATTGCATGTTTATTCATCTATATAACCTAAGACTTCCTTCAAAATTTGTTCATCTCTTCCATAAGCCTGTAGGTGCTCAATTAGGTGTATGCCTTTCTAGGACATGAGGATGATTTATTGTTGTGAGGAAGTGAAACACATGAGATTCAGTCATATATTTTGATTAATATATGAGGACCTCTATATGTTACAACTTTTAGTTATGATCCTCTACAACCATCAATAGGAGAAACACCTCTGTTCACCATTGCAATTAAGGTCACTCCATGCATGGTAATCATACTCAGGTCTATGACTTAAAGGAGGTTAAGTGTTCACTTGGTACACAACCAGTGACTTGAGAAAGATTTGATGGATTTCAAGAAACCATCATCATAACATCCAACTATGATTCAACTCTTTCATGCATTAAAGACCCTAAAATATCAAGAAACTAATTGCTCTTAACCTATAGCTACTCCTGAATAAGGGTTCCTTGTTTCCATGAACTCACACATGCTAACCAGTTACAAAGATTGAATTGGAAGGACTATGAAGGCTCATGGAAGACATATGTAACCACCATTTTCATCAACCAACCAAAAATGCATTGAAAACATCCAAAAGTTGACCCTGTGTAGATGTAGAAGGCAAATTTGACTGCTTAGATTCTTAGCATTTTTTCATAGAGCATAAGGGATGGATTTAAGAACTATTATCATGAGTTGGAATGGTATTATACCCTCTTCCTTTGTCTAAGATATTAACCTTCAACTCTCTTCCTCCTATACATATTGAACAAGAACTTGATTTGTTGTCCAAAGTTTCCAAGGAGAATGATGGAGAGAAGGGATAGGTTTTTCACTTCTTTTGTATTGTGAATCATGGATTCTCTTCTCTAATGCCTATAATTAATCCTCCATGAGATGTCTAACCTTATTTAACTTTGAAATGACCATACAGGTCTTGTTCAAGTCTTGAAAGCACTTGTAAAATACCTTTTCTCTACATTTTTTCATGATTGGGGTCTTGAAAAACAACTGGAGGACAAGAGGAGGGAAATGTGAAGTCAAATATACTCTCAAATAAAAGGGTATGGATGGAGGGAATCTTAAAGGTCATTTTTCAAGCATGTTGGGCCCTTTATGGTGGATGAAGGATATTTGAGATATTTGACCCTTTAAAAGACCCCTTTATTACATATAAGACCACCTTATAATGATATGCAATAGATATGAGACCTTTGAAAACTCATAAATTTAATGTGACACCTTCTCCAAAGGATTATAATATGAAGGGGAACTATATGACATGCTTGAAGGGCATTTAATGACATTATGGGCTCATTGGAGCTTGAAACACTCTTGACAAATAGACCATAAAAGATAACCTTAGATATATCACTTAACCTCATGTCAAGACTCAAACATGGCTTGGAAACCTTATACATGTTACTAAAATTATCCCCCCTCAAGAAGTGGCTAAAACAAGCATAAATAAAAAACAAGAACAAGAAACATTAATCTCTCCAAATACCTTAATCTTTGCTAAAGTACCTTAACCTTATCAAACAAGGTATAGGCCACTTGTAAGGATTCAAAAGGCACTTGAGACCCTTCCACTCACCCAAGAATAACATATGAATACCTAATGCATCACCGAATGACTCATAATATGGTACCACATGAGGATTTCTCAAGTAACCCATAGGACATACAATGAAACCTTAAACAGTGCTAATAAGGATTTAAAATACCATTTGACGACCATGGAAAGATCTAGATAACCATATACAAGCTTTGAGGGACCTATGAGAAACTTTTGAACTAGGAGGTTGAAATTTGGCCTGGGAGGTTGAATTATCAATAGAGCTCTAAACATGGCCACTAAAAACATAAATAATTATGTCAGTAGGAGAAATATCCTACTCTCAATAGCCCAAATGTTGTACAAGAGTGATAGTGCACATGTTTATACTTGACCCATTGTCAACCACAACACTTTGAATATGATGATGATCAATGTAGGCTTGTACAAAGAATGCATATAAATATGAATCATCATCAATAATCTTCTTTTCTGAGAAAGTGATGAGTGTTCTAACTAGTACTGTAATATGATTTACACTAATGATATTATGTAGGGGGTTTGTATCCTCTATAATAGTGTGATATGATACAAGAAGTAGAAGTGCATGATATGTATAGTGAACACCTGAAGTGCCCCTTGCCTCATTAGAAATAGATCCAATAATATTTTCAATACCTTAGCTTATATTTATTGAACTTTGGGTGCCTCTGTGGATGTGCCAACATCAATTATGTTGGCCTTTATCAAATATTATATATTATGTTTCAAGGTGATGCATCAATTTGTAGTATGGCCTGGTGCCCTATAATAGTCACATAATACATTAAAATCATAGCTTTGTGGAAGAAGTCATGTCATATCAAACTCTTTGATGTGAGGGAGAGACATGACATTACATTCTAGGAGCTGTTAGAAAATACATGTTAGTGATTCTAGAAGGTTGGCGAAAACTCTCCATGGAGGAGTCGATAGAACCAAGCGTGGGGATGGATTTGAAACTATGTTAACTATGGCATTTAGATCACTCTTATTTTTGATGGTCCTTACTTTGTATGGAGGCTTATTATAACTCTTAGTAGTTGATTATGTTCCACTTGTATATTTTAATTTGGCCATAGAGAGAATCTTAACTACCTTTTATTTCATTGTGTGGCATAAATCTGTGAAGGTTAGAAACTTCTTGAACAAAATAACTTCATATAACGCTGGTACTAAGCTCTATTTGAATATGTCTTGGAACTCTTTATATTCCATGGGGCTAGTCATCTTTACCAATATAGTTTTATATCACAAGACATATTCTACAATAGGCTCATTAGATTTTTGCTTCAATTATGCTACTTGAGCATATAAGATCTTATCATTGATGTTAATTGAAAAGTGTGCTACAACACATATGCCAATAAATTGAATACAGTGATAGACTAATTTTAAAGATCATAAAAACACTGTAAGGCATAGTCCTTTACACTACATGGGAACAACTTAGTGAGGAGCCAATCATTGGACACATAGTCCAAACATGATGCATGGAAATCTCATAGATGGTTCTCTAGGTCGCCCTTACCATCATACAAGGTAAGTTTAAGTGTCATGAATCTAAATGGCAAAGGAGTTGTCACTATGTAATGTGTCAAAGGTGTATGCAATAGAACATGAGAATCCAAGGCATGTAATAGCCTAATAGCTCCCTGATCAAGCTGTAACACCTTAACCTGTAGAGAGTGAATCTCACGCTAAGGTATTGTACATCTAGAAAAGAGGAACTAGCCATAGGAAGTGTAGATACCATTGAAGTTTGTTGAGTTAAAACAAGTTGTTGTACAAGTTGAGTTGCCCCCAAAGTAGGTGTAACAATGTTGTTATATGAGGGAGTAGAAGATTGACCATTTTTTATTTTTGAAGTTCTTCATGGATAATATTGATAAGGTCATCTTGCATATTTGAATGTTTTGAAATGAAATCCTTTAGTTGATTCTTATCGGTTTCATCGAATCAGTTATTGAATTCTTCCATTGTAGATTGGGGAGTAAAAAAACAAATAGTTGTATATTTTAAACTTTTAAATGAATTTAATCTATGAAATATTGAAAGAATGAAATACTCAAATAATTATGATATTCCAAAATTAATATATGACCATAGAAAACAAAAGTATACAAATCCTAAGATCATCAAGGGTTAAAATTTGAGTCGTATTCAAAGTAAGTCAAGTTCACCAAATGTTTGAACTTTTTAGGACTTAGTAAATGTAAATCCTAGGTTATTAAAGGTTTGAGTATAGTAAATCAAGGTAGAAATATGCAATAAGTATAGCCACTTATTTTTAATAGAATTGGCTTAGTTTAACCTTTTTTAAAATAACAATAAATAATGTAAACAAGTACTTAGTTGGAAAATGACTAAAATGGGAGATCTGAAAGCTATATATTGAGACAGAGGTTGATCTAAGTGTCACAAACAAGATCCATGTGTCAAAACACTTATTAGATAGTAGTGCCCTAACTAGACAATAATTCCATGTGGTATTAATGTCCTTATTTTGGCATTAGTGTCCTCTATGCAGAACTATTTTGAGCTTCTAGGTGTACCTGTGTCTGGGTCTGCAAAGCATGTTCCTATGCACATGAGTTTTGGATCTCTATAGATGAATTTTTTTGACTAATTTTATATGTAAATCCTAAACCTCCATGTTCTTATGGCATTCAATTGGTACAAGTAGTAAAGTGTGTCTATTAGTGGGGTAGGCTAGACATCCTCAACACCTTGTTGTGATGAGAGTTGTCTACATACCAATACTTTGAAGAGGTATCAAGCCCGATGTAGTAATGAATCAAAATTACTATCAAGACCAGAAATTACAATAGGCCAAGATTTGAAACAATAACTCAAAATTGATTTGTATTTATTGACCAAAAATAATTACAAGGCCATGCATAAATAAGCCTCGACTTAGAATTAGAGTTGACATGCAAAAATTCAAAAAAAAATCTAAAAAACTTATATTTTTAGCCACTACTATTTTTTAGTAAGTTTTGCATGCAAGTGCATGCAGCTTTAAAAATATCCCAAGACACTACAAACACTAAACTTAGCCTACAGGACAAATTTCAACTAAATTTTATGTCCAGACATAAAAATATGCAATTTCTAAAAAATAAAAAAATCCCCAAAAAATCATTAAACTACAATTTCAGACCCTCAGATGGCCTCGTTTAGCCTCTAAAATATTTTGAAAAATGCCTCCAAGTAAAAAGTATGTCTTAGGGCAACAATAAATTTTTTGAGACGGTAGTTTTGGCACGTGGAAGAGCTCAAACGGAGCTATGGAACAAAAGTCATGGCCTCTAAAACTTGGCCTTTTTTTTTTGCATCATGTAGTTCCTCCCACCTAAGTGTTAGTGCAAGTGCAAGTGAAGCTAGTATGAATGCCAACTTAAGTGCTTTGAATGTGCTTGAGACTGAAAACTTGAGTAATCTAAGCTTAGGAATGTTGTAGATGGTTGTATGCAAAGGTATGACAAAATAGGGATTGATAACCTTGATTGTGCACAACTTGTTCTAAGTTTGTTTGTGTAATTTGCATATGATTTTCATCTAGTGGATAAAGGGCTAAAAGTCATTTATATATATTATTCTAGTGCTTGTGCATGTCTTAAAAGAGGTTTAGGCTGACCCTAGGTGGTTACTCATTTGAAAAGATAGCCGTTGGTAATTAAAGGAAGGAAAAGGACAATAATGCCAAAATTGGGACACTAACACCATGGGGCACTACTATCCCTATTATGGTGCTAGTGTCTAGGTGGTAGAACCTGAGGCACTAGGAGCCAAGATGCTAAAGTGAGGGTTTGGGACTATTTTAAGGATGTTTAGGGATGAGTGTGTCCTATACGAAGGTTGGATAAGTGTTTGAATAGGCCCTAAGATAGGTCTAGGGCTATGCTAGAGATGAGTGGTGTCAAGTAACACTCTTAGCACTCAGGTGTCATTTTTAGGTGATTACACTATGCAAATATCACCTTAAATTGCAAAATCAAATCAACTTTTAGATTTCAAATACTATTGTGGATTGTTATCATACCCAAGTTGGACTTTTATGGACTTTATTAAGTCAATTTACTTTAGTAGCCGATTCACATTTTGGTGAGGTTGAGGAGATCAAATCACTTAATCTTACCGAGATTATAATTTATACTTGATTAAATCATCTAGGTTCACTAGATATATAGTGTGATTTGATTGGATCACTCACACTCACTAGGTTATAAGTATGATTGGGTTGCACAATTGATATATACTCAATGGTTGTGTGGTAACTCACCTTTTTGCCAAGGTTGGAGGCATGTTATCCTCTAATCTCCCTCTATATATGCACTTGTAAGTTTACAAATTATCCTAATCTCATCTCCAAAGCTTCATAAGAAAACATCTCTTCAAATTAAATTGTCAATAGGCAAGATAGTTGCATCGATACATAGGTGTACTCCTAACTTTGCTCTATTTACTTTCAAACATTTAAAATTATTCTAATTCCAAATTATATGCACTAATTATATAATTTAATATGTTCTTCATTTTAGGTCAGTTATAAAAAAATCACTCGAGTTGGACTCACACGAAAGTAAGGTGTGTTGTACACACTTAGGTATGCATTTCTTTCCTTTAAACTAGTAATTTTATTACTTGATTAAAGTGGGTGGGGGACGGGTAAATTTACACACTAAATTTGAATTTTATAACACTTTAGTCTTGTACACTTGAAAATACCTATCATGGTTATACCCTTCAGTTCAAAGACATTCCTATTGTCAAAAGGCTCACGTTCTCTATCTTTTATGCCTAAATTGATTATCTCTTTATCTGACCACTATTATTTTGATGATTGGGCCTTTTATACTGTGCAAAATGTTGTAACCATGATTATTATCACTCTCTACAAGTTTTAGACCTGTACTTATTTTTTAGCTTCTCAAACACTTGTATCCTAGTTAGACACCTACATTGACGTTAGTGTCCCTTTTCAAACTAAGTGTCTAGTGCTCAAAATTCATCTAATTTACAAATGAAATGTATCCTAAAGGTAGGCCAAAGTGCTTTAGTATGAGATATTTTCAAAAGAGATTGATATATATGTATACACACAGACATATACATATACAAGATCAACCCTAATTCATTCCTCACCTAGAGCTCATAGGGAAACTTACCAAAAGCACTCAATCAAGCATCAAGTGAGAAAATCTATCATATTTGTCCCTATTTTCATATCATGTATAGGAGTATTATCCTCGTGAGTCTAAAGTACTGAAAGAACATCTTGTTAGCAATATTTGCCAAGTTATAAGCTAGGTCACTCTATGTACTTACTTGTCACACATTGCATCCTTATGCACATAAAATCCAACATGTAGGGAAGAACTACATAAATCTAAGGCCCTCTTTAGAGTATTGGCTATGTAGGCAGTGCCCATTGATAGAAGGGTCCTTGGGGCAACTCGACACCATATGCTCACTAACCCATTTTTTCCATGGTCACTCCAAAGGTGAAGAAGCTAAGGTTTTATCATTTGACAAAGAATGATACTCTGTGCGCATGATATATATACATCAAAATAAATGTGATAGAAAAATTAGAAGGCTCTAGGTGGTCGCATCTAGATCCAATCACTATTTTGTATTAGACACTTGTGTTCAAATCAGACACTAGCATCAACACAACTATCCTGATCCGATGTAAGTGTTCAAGGCCATATAACACAACATTCCAAAATCTGATGACTATGTCAAAATCTTGATCCAGTTTACTTCGAGCTTGTTTCAACCCAAATCTGCATATGCGTATTGAACCATCTAAGTACTCTTGTTTCCAATTTATTGCAACATCAATCAATAATTGTACTTTCCATTTTTAGCATAACTTAGTATTTAAATTCAAAATATTATTTATTCGAGTTTGCAAATTAATTGACATGTTATAGATATGTTGATCACCCTTGTGCTTATTCATTTCTATATTCTTAACCCTAGATGATCTCACACATCTAAATTTATGGTTAAATAAACCAAAGATTGATAGTAGAGTAGCATACTGGAAATATATGACCGAGCCACTTTGATGGGGTAACCTCCACAACCTAATAATAGGAATAAATTTCATAATATGATCCTCTGATATTAACAACTACCTCCTCTATATACTCTACTAGGCCTATAAATACTCTATAGGCCGACACTATACCAATACAAAGATAAATAAAGTAACATATGACTAAGTAAAAGGTAATGCTAGCCATACATTGAGCATGCATATCCCAATAGATGCTAGTAGTGAAGGGTGTAGTAGTGATACAATACCACATATCACACAACAACCAAAAGGAACCCTTATGAAGCAATTTATAGATAACCACCGCCATTTATTCAATCTTAAATTTTAGGAAGCTCCAATGTCTCACCAATTGATTACCAACTCAACACGCGAAAGAATATCTTTTGCACTCTTAAGGATAACCTACCCATGGTACAAAATTGAATGAACCAATAGGGTGACCAACACCATTCAGAACGTGCCTTCAATGAAAGGATCATGGCTTTTATTTGGTTGCAACCTTACAATAAAACATCCTTGAATTTGAAGGGCCACCAAAAGTTAGCACCTAAGTTTTATGGCCCTTATAAAGTTTTACAACATATTGGACTTGTGGCGTATAGGTTGGACGAATCCTCATCTTCCAAGCTTCATCCCATTTTTTAATGTATATTATTTGAATAAAAGCTTATTAGCGAACATGTGTATGTTCAAATAGTATTCCTAGAGCTCGATATTGAGGGATCCCTTATCCTAGAACCTGAGGTTCTTTTGGGTAGGTGATCACGACAAAAACACAATCAGGTTATAACTGAAGTTTTAGTACAATGGTGATGTATGCAGCCAAAAGATGCATCATGGGAACCATACCTTCAAATATCACAATAGTTTCAACATTTTCAGCATTGAGGACAAAGCTTTTAAGGTTGAGGGCATGTTACGACCCCTTTTTCAGAACTCTCTTATTTTGAATTGGGTGCTATTAAATAAAAGCTTGGATGCATATACTTTGAAGTTATCCCATTATCTAATTGTAATTATCCCACATACATGGGGAATAATAGTGGTCTTTAGTTGAATTAGTTTAAGTAGAGAGCACAATCAAGAGGAAAAGCTATCTATCAAATATATTTGTATTGAGCATTTATCTAAGGTGTTTCGTCCATTAGCCAAGAGTTGTAGAGGTTCTTGTTGCTTTTCCACAAAACTTTCATTTTCATTATTAGACTTAGAAAACTACCTCCAAATATTTTTATATTCAAATTACTTTAATTTTAAAAAATTAATTAAAATGAAATTTACTATCTTACATATATTTAAAACTTAATTAAATATTTATATTATAATTTATTTAAATGTTTATAAATATTTATGTTATAATTTATTTATAAATATTTGTATTACAATGTTAACGTAAATCCATGTATTCATAATATATTTATGAATAACCAAGGCAGAAGTCGCTTGTGAAAAAGAAACGAATTAAAATGAAAATGAAAAATCTTAATTAAAAGACATTGAAATTATGTATTTTTATTTTTGCTATTGATGATTAAAGATATAGGCGGCGGAAAAATTATATGTTTTAATAAGTACAATATGGATTCCTTTTGCAGCGCGAAAGAGAGTCGGAGTAACAGCAAGAAAAGCTGTGGATAATAATGGGATTTTTATTCAATTTTTGGAGGGCTAAAACATTTGTTGCTCTGTAAATGAAAAAAATCGAAAGACTATATTAGTGGATTAATAGTATAATATAATATGTCGGAGCTGGGTATGATACATGACACTGGTGACGGATTGCAGTGGCAGTGGCAGTACAAGTCAGATGAAGTGCCCGTGGCTGTGGCTGTCCCTGTGCCTGTGCTTGGAGTAACTTCTTCTTCTTCTTCTCCTCTGCCGGTGGTTAAACATGATGAAGTGGTTTGCAATCGTGATCTCTTCATTCAAACGCTAAACCAGTTCCATTCGGCCGTGGACACCAAATATCTGTAAGCTTTGCCTAGTTTTTCATTTGGGCTTTTCATCTTCGCTCTTATTTTATTTGGGTATACTTTGATTTGTGGGTTTCTTTCTTTTCACGAGCTCAATTCTTCTTGTGGCCTCCGAGGAGTTTACAGCATTGCTTGGGTGGATAGTTAGTCTGATAGTAGATACTAATCAGACTATTTTTTTTTTCCTTTTCGGTTTAGGGTAATGTTTTTCTTTTTATAAGTTTTGGATGGTCTCACATATAAGGAAAACCAAACGATCTTCTAAAGGGGGATTTAAGAGGCTGATCTGTAAGTTGATATTCGTCGAGTTGGCATTTCTACCAAATTGTAGTTTATGAGTGTTGTTTGGCTATCCGCCATCTAGTATCTACCACGAGAGTTTTATTTTGGTTTTCCCCCAACAGAGATATATATTATTATTACATCGTCTGTAATCCCATATTTGATGTTACAGGTCTAGGTATTGGAACTCCAATCCACAAAATCTAAATCTTATTACATTTTAGCTTATTTTTTGGGCCAAACTCAAAGAAACTTGCCAGAACTTCAGCCCTAGTCGTTGATCTCATCAACGCCAAGATTCTCTTATTGTAGGTCTTATCAATTCCTTGCCAAGCATCAAACCCCAAGAAACATAAATCAATATTCACATACAAGACATAAGAAGTCGTGAACATGTGAAGCTGTACGAGTTAGACTTGCACTCCAGAATGACGATCTCTTGTTTCAAAGATGCAATGCAGGTAAGTATTTTCTGAGAAATATGTGGGATCCCTTTGACCTTTTGTAAATTTTGTGTGAGAGATAAGATTGACCATGTAACTGAATAAAGTTCTAGTTCTTATTCTGATTGCTTGAGTCACCTGCTAGTTTTGAAGTGGGTTTAGAAGTTGACCCAGAATCACAAGCTCATTCCTTTTGTTAGTGAATTGAGTTTTCAATCGTGGAAGTTTGCAAGATTAATTACCTGCCTTATTGCTTTTGCCAAAACTAAATGTTAAAACTCTTGAAAATTTGATTCGGACAAATTGCCTGAATTTGGATGTCCTTTCTCTTGATGAGGTTAAGAAGAATTTTGAGGTTTTGTTTTGACGAAATATGAAATATAGTTTTGGTTTGAACTAGAAGGATAGAGCTGTTAATGTTTTGTGTGCTTATGCATGAAGGTTTCAAGCTTTACAAATTTTGATCTGTCCTACCGTCCTTCAGGGTTCCAACTATTGGAGGCAAGGAATTGGATTTGCATCGTCTCTATGTGGAAGTTACTGCTCGTGGTGGCCTTTCAAAGGTAACAGCATGGGTGTTTCTTCCTATTTAGTCTCGCTTGTCCAAGTTGGAGTCAATTTGCTTACTTCTTGTATCAAGAGATTTTCAGGTGCTGATATATACAAACTTGCATTTTAGTTTTTTCATTGATTGTCAGAACATTGAATCTTAATTTGCATTCATTTGGCCCTCCAAATTCTTGCTTATCATTTCTTTGTGGAGAATTTAAAAAGGTAATTGTTAAGTCTCAAGGAATAGGCTCTTGAATGGTCATAAAACACTTCTTTCATATTGAAGCAAATGAAGATAGAGTTGGAGGATCACTACTTCATATGACCCAGAAGCATTTTAAAGTCATGATCCAGTGTTTCATTTTGAGGATAGCTATTGTTTAACACAAGGCAAGTCAATGTTTGAAATCCAAGCCCTATTTTCTTATCATACTAAGAATCAATGATAAATTTGAGCCTTAATTTACTTGATAAAATTGACCACAAAGACTATGTTTGCAGTGTTACTGTTTACCAACACATAGAAGTTCTATCACATGCACAATTATCGTATTGGTGTACAGATGAACCTCTTGCTTGGTCCTTCTTTCTGACACTGTACTTGTTGACTATGTTCATTAAACAAACCGTTACTGTTAAAAATTTAGGGTTTTGGAGGCTAGTCCCTTTCAATTGTTCCCAATATTTGATGGTCGTTTGATGGGTTTTGTCAGGCTTATTCAACATGCTTAATGAGATATATTAATTTTGAATGTCTGATTCAAATTTGATCTCTTCAGATAATATACTCTGTGATATACAGAGATGTTCTTAAGCAAGCTAGTTGATATATAGATATTTTAACAAAGCTAGTTGATACCACACCGTTGGTTATACTAAAGACACGATATGAGTTTATCATGTCCCAGCTTGCACTAATGGGGGCAGCTTTTATGGTCCAATTATCTCTGCAGTTTTAGGTGCTGCGTTCTCATGAATGATATGTACGTACTTGCACAACTTTTGCAAATATGCTGAAGCCTTCTCAATGTTACTAAAATCATCATCTTATAAAATCACAAAGGTTTGAAAAATATTAATCAGGAAAATATTGCAAAACGTGGGAAAAATTGGGAACTTAAGACAATTAAAAAATAAAAGGGAATTAAAATGAAACCATCAATTTTATACGTGTTTTTGAGTTGTGTGATAATTTTCTGAAAGACATCACAAGTATTTCAAAATTACCAATTTTTTGGCCACTATTTTAAAGTTTTGAAAATTACTTGTATAGGTTTCAAAATTGTGTTGAAAAGTAAAATTGGGTATTAATCACTGAATTTGGTAATGATGGTGTTTCTTTGGTTTAATGCCAATACTTGTTTGTATGAACACATTAATGGATAATTTGATTCAAGCAATGGTATGTAGTTGATGATGTTTAGTCTCATCAATCAGAGTCTTGTTTGTTTGAGGTTTCCTTTGTCGTCTTTCTGTTTTATGTCACTTGCATGGTTAGATTATGTATAAGAAGATTTGCTTGTACAACTACAAAGAAGTCCATTTGTTATTACTAGAGTGAGCTTATTCTTGTCCTTCCATATCTGACAATTATTATTTCCACTATTTCCATCACATTATTCTACAGGAAATGATTCTTTACTAAATCTAGTTGAGGAATTTGGTATGATAGGCTTGGTAGTCTTATTGAGATCTTTTGACTGAGTTCTTATTGTTTGTAGGGTGGCATCTAGGCATTAATATGCTAAGCATGTTGGAAGTTATGTGATTGTTTTATTTACTTCTTGGCAGGTCATTAAGGACAGAAAGTGGAAGGAGATAATAGGCATATTCAACTTCCCACCAACTACCACCAGTGCCTCATTTTCTTTGCGTAAATACTATGTAAGCCTGCTTAAAGCCTACGAACAGTTTTACTTCTTTCAAGCACAAGGTCAGCTTGTTGCCGGTATGTATAACCTATATTTAATTTTTTTTGTTGAAAATTAATTATGAAGAATTAAATGTGATTATGTAGAACCCAGATGTTATGTTGAATCTGGAGCTTCTTTGCCTGCTTTAAACAATCATGTTTCTCAATTGACAGATAATGGGAGTACCTCTCCTGGTTCAGATGAATTGCAGCCTGAGGTGAAAAGACGAAAGACGAAAAGTTTTGACACACCAGTTGTTGGAGGTTTTTATTAATTTTTTTGAGTTATCATCTGTACATGAATATTCAATTATCCTGGAGTGTTTTTTTTCCTTGTATATAGTAACCTCTTAGATTATGTATTTCTTCATTCACTGTCGAATATTCAATCATATTGGAGTGGTTTTTTGTTTGTATATAGCAACCGCTTATATATTGTATTTATTCCTTCATTCACAGTTGATCCCACGTCATCAGTGGATCAACCTGTCACCGGAGTTATTGATGGAAAGTTTGAGCATGGTTACTTTGTCACAGTTAAGATGGGTGCAGATATTTTGAGGGGGGTATTGTATCACATGCAATCTGGATGTTCAGGTGCACAACATGCTGATGTCTCTTATTTTCAAATTAGCAATACCTTTGATGCTGCAACTTCAGGAATAAATGTTCGCTGTAAGAAGAAAAAGGAACGTATCAGGAGGAGGGACCCTGATCGTCCTAAGCCCAACAGGAGTGGCTATAACTTCTTTTTTGCTGAGCAACATGCAAGATTGAAAGCATTGCATCCAGATAAAGATAGAGAGATTAGCAAAATGATTGGGGAGCTGTGGAATAAACTCGACGTGGAAGAAAGAGTGGTAAGATAAGAGATGGTCTAATTTTCTTTGGGTCTTTGTAGCTGTTTTACAAATTACGATTAGGTAGAAAAACTCTATATTATAATTAGCTGCATGTGGTTGGCTGGTAAGACCTAATAAAAGGTTTTTGCCTTCTGACTGCAGGTTTATCAAGATTTTGGATTGAAGGATAAGGAAAGGTACAAAAGAGAGATGCAAGAATACAAAGAAAGGCTCAAGGGTGAGTCCCATATTAGTGAAACTTCAAATCAACATGGGGAAATTTGGAATTCTGATGATCGCAGGCCTGAGTGCCATTCACCTTTAGGAGCAGAGCGAAAGGGCTGGGACCCAAATATGGCCTTTATTCAGACTCAATCTGGCACAGCAAGTGCTAACATTACAGCGGAGCAAAAATCTTCTAATTTGGAAAATGATTGTAAGAAGCCTTTTTTAAAACAGGGAGCTTGTGGTTAGGGAAAAATTTCAATTGTGTCAAACTGATCATAATTATCATGTAGTTGAAGCATTGTTTTTTGGAGAAGGGATTGCACAAACTGTGGCATATATCCTGTCTCAGCTGACTTGCACATGGGCCGTTTGTTTTTGTTTTGGATTTGGTGTATGGTATATTGAATCATACACAACCTGGTGGGAGCCAACCTTAATACCTCTGCTAGCTTATTGACATTGGGCTCCACTGAGAGAGAAACTCACGCTTGTACATGTTATAGACTTAAATTCTAGTTGTTTAAGGTGAAATTCAGTTCAGTAATTTCAAGATTACCACTGCCAAGTATAGCAGTTTTTACAGAAATTGGTTAACTTATAATTGATCGATTTCGAATTGTAGTGGTGTTTCTTTATTTTCTATACTAGGATTTGGGAACCTTTTTTTTGGTAGTTTTACAGAAATATGCTCTCCTATCACTAAAAAAATATTATTCATTTGTAGCATGCCTTTTGTTTTATGCAAAAGCACTTCAAAAGGTTTTGTATGGTGGAAGTATTACCCTGAGCATGTGATGTGCTGCGGTTCACAATATTCTTCTCAATATGTTTGGATTCTAGGAAAGTTGCATTATTGGTGAGATTACGGTTTTGACATTGAAACTTCATTTGGATGGAGCAATATTCCTGGTGGAAGCCCTGTTTAAAGGGCCGAGGTCAAAGCAATTTACAATCTTTTTTTTTTATAGAAGGCAATCTCACTTCCCTCAAAGTTTTAGTTTTTGTATTGATAAAATTACAGTCAAGTTACCAACAGGCCCTCCAGTCCAGGACTTTGATCATTCAACATGCATAGACACCATTAGAACTACAGCAACAGACAGTCCTGGATTCCCACCATTTCATCATCCTTTATATACGCACACAATATAGATCATGGTGATTTGATTCCCACGTATGGGAACCAAAGTACAGTGACAAAGGGGTATTACTTGAAAGAGGTTTCATAATAGATTTGAAAAAAAAAGCATCATTTAATGGAAATCTGAACTGCACACCCCATGAGTGGAAACGAGTCGACAACCCCCAAAATGGTTAGGATGCATCCTATGTCATCTCATGCGCCATATTATGGTTCTGAAGTTGTTCTTAAACTTTGCTTGAATTTTTTTTTGAACACTCTTAAGGTATGGCTGGGCTTGATTTGTGCTGGTGACCTGGGGTTTGTCAATGGTAGATATGATTAATAGAGAGAATCGATTAAGGGGCAATGATGTTGAATCAGTAGGTTGATGTCTTATGCCTTGTGCATTAAACACATAATTGAATCAGTAGGTTGATGTCTTATGCCTTGTGCATTAAACACATAATGGGAAACCATTCATGCACACACTTAGATGAGGTGCTCTTTTATGTTCTATATGCCCTTCCGACATTGCTTGGCTTTATTAATTTATTTGAATCAGGTGATTGTCTCAAGCATGACTAATAAGATCTTAAAAGATTCAAGAGTACATTTTGGAAAAATGCATAAAATTGATTTCAACTAGGTGATAGTCCCAAGCACGACTAGTAAGATCTTAAAAGGTTCAATGAGTACATTTTGAAAAAATGTATACAAGTAGAGTTGTGTTTTAATCTATAAGTGCAAGTGAACAACTACACCTAGTGGCAGATCAATCAATTGCCTTGCAAAATTTTATCATTAGTGGAATAAATATAAAATTTTCTAAAATTATTTTACCCTTTTTAGTGATGGTTGCTATATCATTCTTTTTATTTTATGAGTTGCTTTATGATTTCTTGGCCCAATTATATGATCTTCATACAAAGGTTAGCATTAGAGATGCAACTATTTCTTCTCATACACAACATTCTCCGACTCATATTTACTTTGACCATATTTTTGATGTTTCTTACACTGAAAATTTGAAAGTTAACCTCCTAAAAATAAATTATATTCATAATTTAATTGAAAGCACTATTTTCTCTAGAACAATTTGGAATAAATCACTTCAATCCTTCCAACTTAGTTGAAGGTGTTCTTAAACTTTGCTTGAATTTTAGTTTGAGCATTCCTAAGGTATGGCTGGGCTTGATTTGTGTTGGTGACCTAGTCAATGGTGGATATGATTAATAGAAAGAGAATTGGTAAGGGGCAATGATGTTGAATCAGTAAGTTGATGTCTTATGCCTCATGCATTAAACACATAATGGGAAACCATTCATGCACACACTTAGATGAGGTGCTCCATTATGTTCTATATACCCTTCCGATGTTGCTTGGCTTTATTAATTTATTTGAATTAGGTGATGGTCCCAAGCATGAATGGTAAGATCTTAATAGATTCAATGAGTACATTTTAAAAAAATGCATAAAATCGATTTCAACTAGGTGATGTTCCCAAGCATGACTAGTAAGATCTTAGAAGGTTCAATGAGTACATTTTGGAAAAATGCATACAAGTAGAGTTGTGTTTTAATCTATAAGTTCAAGTGAACAACTACACCTAGCGGTGGATCAATCAATTGCCTTGCAAGGTTTTATTATTAGTGGAATAAAAATAAAAAAATTCAAAATTATTTTACCCTTTTTAGTGATGGTTGCTATATCACTCTTTTTATTTTATGATTTCTTGGCCCAATTATATGATCTTCATACAAAGGTTAGCCTTAGAGATGCAACTATTTCTTCTCGTACACACCATTCTCTAACTCATATTTACTTTGACCATATTTTTGATGTTTCTTACACTGAAAATTTGAAAGTTAACCTTATAAATATAATTTCTATTCATAACTTAGTTGAAAGCATTGTGTTTTTCTTTAGAACAATTTGGAATACATCACTTCAATCCTTCCCTTATTCTATTCGTAATCACCCCTTACCCCACACTTGGATATTGTTGATACTTGGTTTGATAGTAGTTGCAAATCCTACATGCTAGCATTCCTAGAGGAAGAAGTCTATTCAAAATGTTTATCGTCGTATCCTACAAAATAAGAGGAGGTTATATTTAAATAAAATAGCAATAAATGCACTCAACATGCTCAAGTTCAATGCTAATTCCTTTTAGAAAACCTTCATTCTAAGACAATTTGTATGTGTCATATCCAACAGAGATATGTCATCTAATTATGCATCTTCTCTTTCCAACATTCAATACCAAGTCCCAATTGTTGCAAGCTCTTTTCAAACTCAAGATAGGTAAATTAGTTTATAGAGAGCACTTAAGAGCATAAATTTTTCATCATAGTCCAACTCTCCTAGCAACACATATTTTTGATCTCTTTAATATAGTGGCTTCTCATAGATTTCCATCTGTATGGCATTTCATATCATCTGTCCCATATTTAAATCAAGAATCCACTAGGATCCAAATAATTATAAAACCATCATGGTTGGTCACAACTTGAGTAACCTATTAGCTACAATGTTGGAAAGTTTGATTTCCATGTTTACAGAATCCAATAAACTTTAGGGAAAAGGGCAAGCATGTTTTATATGGAATCACTGAACAATAAATCATAGTTTGACACTTAGAGCTCTAATTAAACAAGCAAGAGCACACAAGCATAAGATTTATTGTTGTTTTGTTGATTTTATGAAGGCATTAGACACTATTCCGAGACAACTTATAATCCAACGGATTTGAGATCTATAGGTTCCAAAACATTTGGTTGTTCTTGTGATGACACTTTATGAGAAGGTGGTTGGCTAGGTCTGAACTCCTATTGTTTTATAGAAGATATCAACACCACCATTGGTGTTAAACATGGTTGTCTACTTGCTCCTACTTTCTTTGGTCTATACATAGATGAATTAGAGGACATTATTGCAAGTTTAAAAGAAAAAGTTATGGTTGTATTCTATATGATATAATCATCACTATTTTATTTTTTTACTGATGATATTATTCTCATGTCACATATGTTAGGGTGTGGAGCTAAAAGCTTCACCAAGGAGCAGACTTAAACAGGATCGGGTCTACACAGACGCCGGCGTCGGTCAGGAGCGATCGACGTCGGTCAGTTGCAGTTACAGAGGCGCCGACGTCGGCAGTAGGGTCGACCGGCGACGGTCACAGGCGAACAGGCAGGAACCGACGTCGGTTACCTGTGTGTCCAGAAAAAGATTTCCGAGGACAGAAGCGAGTGTTTGCATGATGAGTTTGAGTTGTAGTCTCAAGCTCACGTCCCTATTATTAGCAATATTATTTTTAGAGCCCTTGTTGAAGAGGCTTAACTATTTGTTGTAAGAGCATGCTCAAGTTTCCTATTTCTATATGTAGGAAAGATCTTCTTAGCTTAGGATGTAAGAGTAGAACTGTATGAGTAGAACATTGTGAATGTTTGAAGGACAGTACTGAGTTGCATCAATCCAGGTTGTTGGATTTGATTGTACTTGAGAGAGAGCTCTTGAGGAATAGAGATCCAGTGAGAGATCTTGTGTGCATCTGAGAGAGGTGTGGAAGAACGAAGTTTCTTCATTGTATTCCTATTGTAAAGAGTTTTAATACAAGTTTTTAGGGTGTTTTCTTGTATATCTTGTTCTGTGCTATTTATCATTTCAGTTACTTATCTATCTGATTTATTTCCGCGTTTATTGCTTTCACAAGTGTAATCCATTGTTGGTTGATCCCCAACAAGTGGTATCAGAGCCTTGGTTACAGGTTTAGAGCTTGATATTTGGTATCAAAGCTCAGGTTCACTAACAGGTGGTTCAGATCTGTGTAGTGTGTTTGGATTACAGGTTGCTCACAGGGGTTTCTGCAGGGATTTCTGTTTGAGTGGGAGAAGCAATGGCAGAAGAAAGTAAGTTGAGAATGGAAAAGTTTAATGGCAAGAACTATCAACACTGGAGAATGCAGATAGAGGACTATCTGTATCAGAAAGATCTCTACTTACCGTTAGGTGGGATTGCAAAGAAGCCCAAGGACATGGAGGATGAAGAGTGGGAAGTTCTTGACAGAAAGGCTCTAGGGTCTATAAGACTGAGTCTGGCCTCCACTGTGATATCTAATTTGTCACAGGCAAAAACAACGGTAGATTTGATGACTACGTTAGCAAATATGTATGAAAAACCCTCAGCTTCAAATAAGGTATATCTTATGAAGCAGTTATTTAATTTGCATATGAATGAAGGTGGATCTGTTTCTACTCATCTGAATGATTTCAATGGTATTGTGAATCAATTAAGCTCAGTAAATATAGTGTTTGATGATGAGATAAAAGCTCTTTTAATATTATGTTCTTTGCCTGAAAGCTGACATGGCTTAGTAATGGCAGTAAGTAATACTGCATCTGCATCAAATATTTTGAAAGTAGAGGATGTTGTTAGTGTTATCTTGAATGAAGAAATACGCAGGAAAAGCACAGAAGAGGCATCCTGTTAGGTTGTGGAGCTAAAAGCTTCACTGATGCAAACAGGAGAGGAGGTTGCAAGGTTGCTGAGAAGCTGGGGTCGGTCTGATCAGCCGACGTCGGTAGGATAGCAGAGAGAAGCAACCGACGTCGGTCATATATCGGCCGACGTCGGTCACCTCCAGGCAGACAGGGACCAACGTCGATCGCCTGTGTGGTTCGACTGCGAGCTAATTACGGGCAGTTAGCTAACGAACCAAGTGTTTGCATGATGAGTGCTAATTTTAGACTCATAGCTGCGGATCTAATTATTGTAATTAGATGTCTAATTATTGTTTGGATGAGATCTATATAATAGACTCATGGTTGTATTGAGAAAAGTGTTCTAGTTTGAGTTGAGCAAAGTTTGCTCCTTCTGTGTGTGAAGTGAGTAAGGGTGTTCCTCCTAGTTCCCTATCAGTGCCAAGCTTGGTACTAGTTGGAGAATCATAAGGACTTGGTGAGGCAAGGACAAGGGTTCTTCAGGGTGTAGAGTGATCTACATGGTAAGTAAGATCGTTGATCTGTAGGTGTATGTGTGTGCAAGGTCAAGGTTCACAGGTGTGCAGAACCGTGTTTGATTTACAGGTGTGCAAGATCATATAGACAGTAACACAACAGGGAGCAGTATCAGGCAGGATCTACTTGGAGTACAGGTGTGTACTCGGATAGAGCAAAGAGGAAGGCAAGGGAGTTCCTTCCATAAGTATGGTCTGTTGAATTGCAGGTTATTGCAGGTTCATGGGAGATCTACTTGAAGTACCTTGAGTACTTGTTGAGTACGTGGAGTACTTGTGGAGTGCGTGGAGCACTTGTGGTGTGCGTGGAGCACGGGAGGTGAACACCAACTCTGTATTTGAGTTGGGTGTTGGGACCTGAGAGGGAGAGCTTTGGGGAGAAGAATTACTGTTCACTTGAGGTGTGGGAAACCTCTGTAAGGTGGTGGAGAAGATGTGGGATATTCTCTATTGTATTCTTTTCTGTATAAAGTGTTAATACAAGTTGTGTATTGTCTCTCATATGCTGTGTTATTCTGAATTCTAGTTACTTGGTGAATCTAGTTATTTCTGCATATTATAGTTGCTTGGTATTTGGTAATCAATTGTATGCTTCCGGTGTTTCGCCCCCTGACAAGTGGTATCAGAGCTAAGGTTGCAGGAAGCAGGGTTGTGTTTGGTTACAGGGCACTCTTAGTAGTTTCTGATTGAGTGGGAGTAGAGCAACGACAGATCAAAGTAAACTAAGAATGGAGGAGTTGAAAAGCACAAATGGTTACTTAAGGTCCCATGGAAAGAAAGAGCAGGTAAAAGAACATTATTGGTTGGTAGCAGATCAGCATGAAGAAATTGAAGATACAGATGTAGCAGGTGTTATTGCATAGGATGTGTTTGCAGGTTTCTTGGATAAAGTTGAATCTTGGATAAAAGATTCGGTTGCCTCTTTCCATGCAGCCCCAGGTAGAGGAGCTGGTGAGCCTTGCCAAAGAATTGGCAAAGGGGAAGTGAAGCTGAAATTGTAGGCGGCCAACACACAGGGGTTGATAAAGGTCATACAGGTCCCAGGTCTAGAGATATGGCTGATTTCTTCAGAAAGATTGGGTGATGAGAGATGCACAAGAACTCTCACAACAGTAGCACTTGAATTAGCTGGTGGTAAGAAAACATGTATAATTTATCTACTTGTTTATATTACTGATTCTTCTTCTGTTGCGGAGACATGGCTTCGACTGAAGCTGGCAGTGTCGGGCAGAGTAAGACCGACGTTGGTCAGGGGACCGACGTCGGCAGTAGGTAAGACCGATGTCGGTCAGTAGGACCGATGTCGGCAACAGGGACAACAGCGCTAGCAGGTTGGTAGTCAGGGACAGATGCATGAGAACCGATGTCGATCGGATGCAGACTGTGGGGTGGCTGAGGTCGGTCACTGTAACAAATTTTGGGTGGACAGCATGCTGTCAAGGAGTCTCAAACACCCATACAGAGGACTGAAGGCGTAAGTAGGCCCTCAAATTCGTGTTCCTCTTCTTCATACTTGTTGCTGATTATAGAGCAGGAAGGATCCAGGAAACAGGTGGGAGCATGGCAGGTATATGATGTAGAACCAGACATGTGATTTGGTAGGTTTGCCAGCTGAATGAAAGCACAGAGACGAATGGATGCCTTAGTAGAAGAATAGAGAGAACGGATACGTGAGACGGAAGACCAGGTATATGGTCTTGAGGAGCTGCAGGACAGTGGTACAGGTTTTGACAGGTGGAGGATGAAGCATGGCTTCAGTCAATGTCAGGGTAACTACTGTGGTTTGTCTTACCAGGGGGATGATGATTGCAACATCATTCTGTTGTTGTATGTGGATGATATGTTTTGCTATATCAGGTTTGTACATACAGGGTTTTGCTAAGCTAAGGGTAAGATTAGTTTCAGTGGCATGTCATGAGGAGTTTGGAGCAGTGAAATTTTTTGACATGGGAGACATGGAGATCACAGGTAGATTTTGTCTCCAGTGGGAGCTGATGTGAATCAGGGGTTGGCGAGGTTTGGGATGCAGAGCCAGAGCACACTAAGGGCTGGACAGGTACAGTGTCCGAAATCACATGAGGTCTGGTATAGCCCTGAGTATTCCCATGCAATGGGAGCTGTCAGAGTTAAGAGCCAATTCGGGGAAGTGGGTTCTTAGGTTTTTTGAGAGGGACTGGCAGCAGGTGTTGCTATGCAGGGTCAGGACTTCACTACAAGTGTTGTAGGTTCGGATGTGGCAGGGTACTCGGATGACAGGTGGTACACCACAGGATGCGTGGTGGGTTGTCTTCAGGATTGAGCTTGAAGAGGGATACAAACCAGGAAATAGATTAGACGGGGTACAGGTACAGGTACAGTGCAGCTGTTTATCTCCAAGTGGGAGATTGTTAGGTTGTGGAGCTAAAAGCTTCACTGATGCAAACAAGAGAGGAGGTTGCTGAAGGTTGCTGAGTTGCAGAGAAGCTGGGGTCGGTCTGATCAGCCGACGTCGACAGGATAGCAAAGAGAAGCAACCGACGTCGGTCATATATCGGCCGACGTCGGTCACCTCCAGGTAGACAGGGATCGACGTCGATCGCCTGTGTGGTTCGACTGCGAGTTTATTACGGGCAGTTGGTTGACGAACCAAGTGTTTGCATGGTCAGGGCTAATTATAGACTGAGAGCTGCGGATCTAATTATTGTAATTAGATGTCTAATTATTGTTTGGATGAGATCTATATAATAGACTCATGGTTGTATTGAAAAAGTGTTCTAGTTTGAGTTGAGCAAAGTTTGCTCCTTCTGTGTGTGAAGTGAGTAAGGGTGTTCCTCCTAGTTCCCTATCAGTGCCAAGCTTGGTATTGGTTGGAGAATCATAAGGACTTGGTGAGGCAAAGATAAGGGTTTTTCAGGGTGTAGAGTGATCTACATGGTAAGTAAGATCGTTGATCTGCAGGTGTATGTGTGTGCAAGGTCAAGGTTCACAGGTGTGCAGAACCGTGTTTGATTTGCAGGTGTGCAAGATCATATAAACAGCAACACAACAGGGAGCAGTATCAGGCAAGATCTACTTGGAGTACAGGTGTGTACTCGGATAGAGCTAAGAGGAAGGCAAGGGAGTTCCTTCCATAAGTATGGTCTGTTGAAGTGCATGTTATTGCAAGTTCATGGGAGATCTACTTGAAGTACCTTGAGTACTTGTTGAGTACGTGGAGTACTTGTGGAGTGCGTGGAGCACTTGTGGTGTGCATGGAGCATAGGAGGTGAACACCAACTCTGTGTTTGAGTTGGGTGTTGGGACCTAGTAGAGAGAGCTTTGAGGGAAGATTTACTGTTTATCATCTAGAGGTGTGTGAGCCCTAGAGGTGTGTAAGGAAGAAGAACTGTGGCAGTCTTTTTTGTTGTATTTCCTTCTGTAAGAGTTATTAATACAATTGGTGTATTGTCTCTCATATGTTGTGTTATTCTGAATTCTAGTTACTTGGTGAATCTGGTTATTTTCGCATATTATAGTTGCTTGGTATTTGGTAATCAATTGGGTGCTTCCGGTGTTTCGCATCCTGACACATCCGGGAACGCTTTAAGTTTTGAGAGCAGGGGAAGGCAGAAAGAGAAGAGCAAGAAAGGCAGAGCAAGATCCAAGTCTAAGGGGAAAGGTAGATCTAAATTCAGAAATGGCAGGAAGCCACAATGCTGGAATTGTGGAAAGATGGGGCACATAAGTAGAGATTGTTGGTCAAAGCCTAAGGAGGACAATCAGCACAAAGGAAAGGAAGAAGCCAAGATTGCAGGTATTGCACAGGATGCTTTAATTTTCTCTCTGCATAATAATATAGAGTCTTGGGTATTAGATTCTGGTGCATCTTTTCATGCTACTCCTAACAGGGAATATTTCAGTGACTATATCCATGGAGATTTTGGAATAGTGTACTTAGGGGATGATGAGCCTTGTAAGATTACTGGCAAAGATAAAGTGCAGCTAAAGATGCAGAATGACAACACATGGGTGTTGAGAGATGTGATGCATGTTCCTAGTTTGAAGAGAAATTTGATTTCTGCAGGTAAGCTAGGTGATGAGGGTTGTACAGTAACTCTCATAGCAGATTCTTGGAAGGTGACCAAGGGTGCACTTGTTATGGCCAAAGGTAAGAGAGAAGGTACTCTCTATTTGTGTAATTGTGTTACTAACAAATCTCCTTCAATTTTATCTACTTCAGATGTGGATGCTAAATTGTGGCACTCAAGGCTTGGCCACATGAGTGAGAAGGGGATGTCAATTCTTAAGTCTAAAGGTATGCTTTCAGATTTGAAAAGTATGGATCTGAAATTTTGTGAGCATTGTGTATTTAGAAAACAGAAAAGGGTTAGTTTTCTCAAGACTGGGTCTACTAAAAAAAGGCAGAAGTTGCAGCTTGTTCACACAGACGTGTGGGGACCGGCTCAGGTAGCCTCTATTGGCGGATCACGGTACTATGTTACATTCATAGATGACGCCACAAGAAAGGTATGGATCTACTGTATTAAAAAGAAATCTGATGTTTTTGAGACTTTTAAGATTTGGAAAGCTATGGTTGAGAATGAAACAGGCAGAAGATTAAAGTGCTTGAGATCTGATAATGGCGGTGAGTTCTGTAGTCTTAAGTTTAACTGGTATTGTTACACTCACGAAATCTGAAGGCAAAGGACGGTTCCAAGGACACCTCAGCAGAATGGTATTGCTGAAAGGATGAACAGAACTATCATGGAGCGTGCAAGATGTATGAGATTGCATGCAAGGTTGCCCTTAGAGTTTTGGGCAGAAGCAATTGACACCGCAGTGTACCTGATTAACAGAGGACCCTCTACAGCTCTGGATGGTGGAATTCCAGAAGAGGCATGGACAGGTAAAAAGGTAGATCTCTCATATCTCAAAGTTTTTGGTTGTGAAGCCTTTGTGCACATAGATAAGGAAAATAGAAAGAAGCTTGATGCTAAGTCTATGAGGTGCACATTTATTGGCTATGGCTCAGATGATTTTGGTGTCAGATTTTGGAATCTAGGAACTAACAAGGTAATCAGGAGTAGTGATGTTTTCAATGAAAGAGTGATGTACAGTGATCAGTTAAGGAAGCTAGATCAATCTGGGCAAAGCAATAGTGAATTGGACGAAGTTATGGTCCAAAATGAGCTCGCGGGAAAAAGAAATAATCACTTACAGGAAAACACAAAGACCGATGTCGGCAGGTTAGGAACCGGCGTCGACAGTACAGAAACTGATGTCGGTCATACAGAGACCGACGTCGGCAGACCAGGCACCGAGGTCGGTCAGGCGAAACCGACGTCGGCTAGTGACAGGGCTACAGGTGACCGAGGTCGGTCACTGTCAAAAAATTTGGGTGGACAACGTGTTGAAGACGAGTCCAAGACACCCATCAGGAGGTCTGAAAGGGTAAGTAAGCCTCCAATTAGATATTCTCCTTCCTTATATTATTTATTGCTAACCGATGGTGGAGAACCAGAGAGTTTTGAAGAAGCATTACAGGTGGAGTCCAGGAGTAAGTGGGAGCGTGGCATGGTTGAGGAGATGGAGTCCTTAAGAGAGAACCAAACATGGGATTTGGTTGAATTGCCAGCTGGTAAGAGAACACTGAAGAACAGATGGACCTACAGGTTGAAGGAAGGTGAGGATGGATAGATGAGATATAAGGCCAGATTGGTAGTGAAAGGATTTGCACAAAAGCCAGGTATTGACTTTGGTGAGATTTTTTCTCCTGTTGTTAAGATGACTTCTATAAGGGTTGTATTGTCTTTGGTTGCTTTTGAGGATTTTCATCTTGAGCAGCTAGATGTTAAGACAGCGTTTCTTCATGGAGATTTGGATGAGGAAATATATATGGAACAGCCAGAAGGATTTGAGGTCAAGGGTAAGGAGAAGTTTGTGTGCAGGTTGAAGAAAAGCTTGTATGGCCTCAAGCAAGCTCCTAGGCAATGGTACTTAAAATTTGACAGGTTTATGACTGAGCATGGCTACAGTAGGTGTCAATCAGACCATTGTGTGTATTTCAAGAGATTTGATAACGGTAGATATATTATTCTATTGTTGTATGTAGATGACATGCTGGTTGCAAGGTCTCACATGCAGAATATTTCAGAGCTTAAGGTAAAATTAGCTCAAACGTTTGCTATGAAGGATTTGGGAGCAGCTAAGAAGATCCTTGGCATGAGCATTAAGAGAGATAGAAAAAATCACAGGTTGATATTGTCTCAGGAGGATTATGTGGACAAGGTGTTGAAACAGTTCAATATGCAGGATGCTAAACCGGTAAGCACACCTTTGGCTGGACATTTTAAGTTGAGTAAAGAACAATGTCCTAATTCACATGAAGAGGTAGAGTACATGAGTAAGGTTCCATATTCTTCCGTGGTAGGAAGTTTGATGTATGCAATGGTGTGTACTAGACCGGATATTGCCCAAGCAGTGGGAGTAGTAAGTAAGTATATGGCCAATCCAGGTAAGGAACATTAGAAGGCAGTTCAATAGATCCTTAGATATCTGAGAGGAACCAGCAGTAGACACTTGTGCTATGGAGGTTCAGATAGTTCTCTACATGGTTATGTAGATTCAGATATGGTAGGGGATTTAGATGGCAGGAGGAGCACTACAGGTTATGTTTTTACTGTAGGTGGAACGGTGGTTAGCTGGATATCTAAGTTGCAGAAGGTTGTTGCCTTGTCAACTACAGAAGCAGAGTATATTGCAGCCACAGAAGCTAGCAAGGAGATGATATGGATGACACGGTTCATGGAAGAGCTTGGAAGAGAGCATGGGAGTTGCAAATTGTATAGTGACAGTCAGAGTGCAATCCATTTAGCTAAGAACTTAGCTTTTCACTCAAAAACCAAGCACATACAGCTAAGGTACCACTTCATATGACAGGTATTGGAAGATGGTGAGTTGAAGCTGGAGAAAATCCATACAGACAAGAATCCTGCTGATATGCTAACAAAGCCGGTTACGAAGGAGAAGTTGAATCTTCATTCAACTTCTATTGGTCTTCATGATTGAGTTGAAGATGGAGGAGCTAGAAGATGTTGCTGTACAGGTACTGGTGCAGCTGGTTTATCTCCAAGTGGGAGATTGTTAGGGTGTGGAGCTAAAAGCTTCACCAAGGAGCAGACTTAAACAGGATCGGGTCTACACAGACGCTGGCGTCGGTCAGGAGCGACTGATGTTGGTCAGTTGCAGTTACAGAGGCGCCGACGTCGACAGTAGGGTCGGCCGGCGACGGTCACAGGTGAACAGGCAAGAACCGACGTCGGTTACCTGTGTGTCCAGAAAGCGATTTCCGAGGACAGAAGCGAGTGTTTGCATGATGAGTTTGAGTTGTAGTCTCAAGCTTGCGTCCCTATTATTAGCAATATTATTTTTAGAGCCCTTGTTGAAGAGGCTTAACTGTTTGTTGTAAGAGCATGCTCAAGTTTCCTATTTCTATATGTAGAAAAGATCTTCTTAGCTTAGGATGTAAGAGTAGAACTGTATGAGTAGAACATTGTGAATGTTTGAAGGACAGTACTGAGTTGCATCAATCCAGGCTGTTGGATTTGATTGTACTTGAGAGAGAGCTCTTGAGGAATAGAGATCCAGTGAGAGATCTTGTGTGCATCTGAGAGAGGTGTGGAAGAACGAAGTTTCTTCATTGTATTCCTATTGTAAAGAGTTTTAATACAAGTTTTCAGGGTGTTTTCTTGTATATCTTGTTCTGTGCTATTTATTATTTTAGTTACTTATCTATCTGATTTATTTTCGCGTTTATTGCTTTCACAAGTGTAGTCCATTGTTGGTTGATCCCCAACAACATATTGCTGCAGGCTTACAAAGACATCTTGACATTCTGAGCTCAATTTGTGATACTCATGGTTTACAAGTAAACTTGAGTAAAACAAAGGTCATGGTTATCAACATACCAAGAAAAAAAATGAAAAAAACTAATATCATTTACGAAGGAAGTTTCATTGAAGTGATTATCTCCTATACTTACATCGGTGTGCCTTTCAAAGGACCTCCCTCCAATATGTTCCTTGTTGTAGAAGAGAGATTATGAAAGGGATAAACTTCACTACTTAGTACACTTGAGAGACAATGTTTCCAACTCAATTTCATGATGCCAAAGAAAAATTGTGTATCTTCCAAAACTCTAGTGTCACAAAAAATACTATATGGCTGTGAGATTAGGGGACCTGGACTTCCTAATACTAGTTAGAATTAGGTTGATAAAGTTATTATTTCCATGCTATCTAAACAATTGTGGGCAAAATGGTCATCTCCACATGCAATTATTTTGATTGAATTTGGCATCCATCCCCTTCATATTTCAATCGTTTTCCATGTAGTGATGTTGCTTTACAAATTAAGATGTATGGCATATGTGTTTTACTTTATTATTGATAAAACAAATAAATGTTATTATGTAATTATATAGGTGTAAAACTAAAAATTTCATAATGTTAAAGATATAAAATATTCATTTTTTTAAGATTTTGACAAATTGCTAAATATGAAAAATTGTTATTTCAAGAAAACACTAAGAAGAAATATACTTAGCTTGCACACTACTTTTTGTTGACGGTTCTGACTGTCTGCAAGTGGAAATCAGAAGAAAAGGTAATTGTATAGGGTTAGGAATAGGATCAATGAAAAAAATAATAATTTGGACATGTATGTTGTAAGTGGATGGCGATATAGTGAGTTCCAATCCACTAACTATGGACTTGTCTCAATTGATTGTGATAGGCTGTTGACAGAAAAAGATAGAGAAAACATGAATATGGAAATAACAGATCAGAGCTAGAAGTAGAAAATATTTTTGGATAGGTCCATCATAGATGGATAGCAATGTAGCGTGTCCAAGATTGTTGATCGTAGACTTATCCCAATTGATTTTGAGTAAAAATTGACTGTTGCACCTTTTGCACATGTATGCTAAGTAATTCAATATATTGTAACTAGAGTTTAGACACACAAAAATCATTGTTTTTCTTCTCTTGTCTTTTTTACCCTTATGTCACTTGGATGGCTTAAAAACATACAAAAAAGGGGGGGAGTAATGGGTTGAGTTGACCTTAATCATCTCCTTGATGATTGACCACTACCTACATATCCAATACTTCAAGAAATGAAATCAAGCCCACGTAGTTCTTCCACCTAGATTGAATGTGAAATTTTGCTCCTTTGATTATGTGTATACAACTAGAAGATTACTTTGATACTTGACATTGATAACTCTTAATTTGTTTTAGAGGGCTCTTGACCTAGCTTACAACTCCTCCTTGTGAATCATTTATAGTTTGGGCAAAATAAAACGCATTTATTCAATGTGCAAAAGTGTACAAGCTTGAACCAAGTAAATATCAAGTGGGGATAATGAATGAACTCTTGACATGTATTTATAGGTAATTATTTTGACAATTTCCTTTATTTGACCATGTGAAACATGCAGAAAGACCCAAAATAAAGTTTTGAATTTTGGAAATTAATTGTTATTTGGCATAGGATGTGGCTGACCTAAGTGGATAGGGGCATGTTGCACCCATGTTTGCTTAGAGCGGACCTATTTAGGAGGATCATTGACATCTGTCGTGAATTGGAGAAAATCTACAGGTGATTTTAGACAACTTGAGCATTTGACATTGGAAGTTACATATAGTAATAATGACAAATAAAGGGTTAAACGCACATATAGATAAACAAATTAGAGGAATGACAAGTAAGAGTCAGGTCATTTTATACAAGTCATGTGATTTGAAATGTGTCAAGAATTCTCTATGTTAAGTACATGTGACTATATTTGTGTCTACATTTTCCCTCTCCTTTATTCGAGAAGTGAAATTGCTAGAGTAAAGAAAAAAGAGTTAAATACAAGTGTGTACAACACACTTTATCTTTATCAAAATAAATTATTAAATTGTGTAGGGCACTCAAATTTAGTAAACCCTACAACAAGTCATAAAGTATCCATTTTGTTCATTTGAAATTTGAAAAATTTTAATTTGAAAATTTTAAAAATTGAAAAGAGAGCAAGGTCTATAGGTGAAACCAATTTACCCTTTAACTTGTAATTGATGACAGAGAACTATGCCCCCTTACTGAAGCACTTGGAGAATTTGAACCAAAAGAGAATTAAGAGTGATCACATCTTAATTCAAATAACTAATCAAGATTTTGAGTTAGAAAGATGCATTATTCTAACTCTCATGAAAGGGGAATAGTACACAATGTACTAATTTAAAAAAGGTGGAACCATGCTAGGTTCACTAGAAGTGATGCCAAGGCCATTGAGTGTCACTAAAAATGAACACATATCACCTGCATAGATTCAAATCCCATTGTTGCAGACAGATCTAGATTCTATTTTTACATGATTGAAAGAGAATAAAGAATATTCATACCCCCACCATGACTATGTTGCTAATAGAATTTGATTTGAAATGAATATTTTCCTTTTGAACTTTGAAACTTTGAAAATTTTAAATTTTTCCATTTTGAACTTTGAATATTTAAATTTTGTGATTTTAAAACTTTGAAACTTTGGACTTTGAATAAACTTGAGCGTGAATGAGTATCACACCCCCTTTGAATATGTGTCAATGATATAGATTGATATGCATATATATGCTCAATTGTGAATATATTTGCAACCTATAACTTTTAATCTTTTAATGGTTTTACACATTCCCATGCATATTCATTTAAGTGTGTATAATTATGTACTTTGAATCTTTGAGAAGTGAGTGTATATGCATGTCACATGATCCCAAAATTTGTATTGATGTGCTAATATCTATCATATGTTTGATTTTTGAATCACTTCGAATCTTTGAAAGCCTGTATTCTACTTATAAAATCTGCTTTTAAATTAGTTTGAATCTTTGAAAACATGTACTCTGTAATTACCTGCATGTGAATCTTGTGCCTTTCATCGATTTTAGTTTATCATTTGTGCTAGAAGCATTTTTCGACTCCCATGTGCTCATATTTTGTGAGCCTTACCATGTTGATTGTCATAACCGAGTCTTTTTTGTTCCATAAGAAGGTCAATTTTGTGATTAACTTGCCTTTCTTGAGTTTGTTTGATGATGGCTATCCATTCTTCCTTTCCTTGTAAATATTAACATAATTTATATTAAAATGAAGTCTACATAATGGGAGGGGGATGTGAATTCCAAAAATTTCATGGTGCTTACCGTTAGGATTTTGGTGTTGTACAAATGTCTTGTTGAGACATACCTTATATGTGTTTAACCCTTTTCATAAGGGATGAATGGTTAAAGGGGGGTAGAATATCCTATACACAAGGATGCATACAACTATTCGAGATTAGACCAATTAATTCAAAACTCAGATAAATAAATATTTTAAATTAAAGTAATGAGTTATATTAAAGATAAAAAGTACACTCAATAATAGTTTGATTATATAAACATGAAGAAGAGGTAATACTTAGCTTATCTAAAAATGCGTAGGTAGATTTGAGAAATACAAAGGTGAAAACAAGTAAGGGCAAGATTAGAATCTAGTCATAAGATTTTACAAATATTGTTTATGAAGGTCTAGACACTTGCATCGCCATGTGGACACTTGCATTGATGTTTCTGTCCTGATCTTGATGCAACTATTCTATACAAAATATTCACTATATTAAAAAGTGATCACTTAGAGCCTTCTGAATTTTTTGTCACCTTTCTATTGATGTCTTTTATTCGCATGTACAAGTTGTTGATGACTGTGTATGAATCAAAATGGTAGCTATTCACCTTAGGTATTTGTACCTTGCCAAAAAAAGGTTAGTGGGATTATGATGTTGAACTAACCTTAAGGACCCCTCTATTAATGAACATTGCCTACATAACCAATACTCTAAGAAGGACCTCAAACTTATGTAGTTCTCCCTTAGGTGTTGGTTTGTGTGTACACGAGGGCAACATATACTATATGTAAAGAAATGTAATGATCTAGCTTGTAACTTGACAAATACTACCCATAGGATATTCTTTGAATGTTTTAGATCTGTGATATGATTGCTCCTATGATTGATATGCAAATAAGAAAGAATAGGGTAGTAGAACTCAATTGTGTGATTGATTGATTTAACTTGAATAGGTGCTTTCTTGGTATTTTATAGATGAATAATGACTAGGCTTAGGTTTGTATTTATATAACACCTTTTGAAAATGTCTCATGGTGGGGTTCAATATGACAAACAGGGTGATCCATAGGATTCAAAATATTTGCAAATTATATGACTTTTGAGGATTGGATGGTTAATAAGATTCTAGACTTGCATCGACAAGTCTCCCTATGTGGGACCTAAGTTTCTGTAGTTTAGAAAGTTGTTGAGGATTTGAAACTGATAATGAAGGATATATATCAAGTTTTAATCTATCTGTTTAGTGCAGGAGATCTAGGTCATCAGAAATGATAGGGTCAGATCATAAGATAAATAATTAGGCACAATGAGATGGTGAATGCAAGAATTTTAGTAGCAGTAAGGTCTATAACTGAAGGGTAGATCCCAGATAGGTATTTTTCAAGTATACAAGACTAAGATACTATATAAATCAGATTTTAGTATTTACACCCCTCCAATTTAATATAGTAATGCATAAAGATAAAATTACTATGTTAAAGGAAATAAATGCATACTTAGGTGTGTATAACACACCTTGCCTTTACTTGAGCCCATTTTTAATATTTTTCTAATGTACAACCTATAACCAAGATCATGTTACAATATAAATTAGTGCATATAATCTAAAATTTGACATAACTAAAATGTTTGAAAATAAAGATAGCAAAGGAGTATACTTGTGTGTCGATGAAACCATATTTCCCCTTGGTACTTTGACTTGGTAAAGATGCTTCCTTATGAAACATTATAGTTGAGAGGGGTTCAAAAATGAACCTTTGATATTTGAATAAGGAGATTAGAAGGTCATTTTCTCCCCAGTCCGGTGTAAGGGTGAGTTGTGACATGACTATTGAGATCATTACACTCAATCACACAACTCTAGTGAAAATAAAATAAAATCCAAGTCAAGTGATATAGACAACTCAACCTAAAAAATGGAAGTAGTGTTATTCCATTGAGGGAATTGAATCTCAACCACACTACTAAAGGGAACCAACTATTCCAGATAGAAAAGTCTCAAAATGGTGCTTCCTAGTGAAAACCATGCTTCTTGGTAAAGTATCAGTGTTTCTTGGTAAATAACTTTGAATAAGTTCGAATCCGTTTTTTAATTTTTGGTCCTCTTGAATCGAATACGCACCTATAATGTGTCTAAATCTAAATTATATGTCAAAATGTAACATCTGATCTATAAATGTGTATAATATCTGTTAGAAAATTGAGAACTTTGTCTTAAATATGTAAACATTAATACAATGTGTAAGATTCTGACCCAAGTATATATCTGAATCATGTAAACTGTAATGAATCTGATAATTTTAATATTTGTATAATTGTAGAGGTAATTTCTCTATGACATGCCCCCACTTATATCCACCCCCTTTTGATGTGAGGGAAATGTAATATGGTAGTTACCCTACCTTAGAAGGATAATATAATTATATAATCTATGCATGAATCATCTAACATTTATGAGTAGCATGTCTAAGTAGATACATCAATTAATCTTGTATAATGTGATCATAACAAGTCCTAAGATGCATGATATAGATCATGGAAACATCTATAAAGGAACAATACAAGCTCAACAAACAATCAAGCTCACACACAAGAACACTCAATGTCAGACAAAATGGGTCTAAGGAGACAAAAAACAAGCATATTTTAATGACACACACTCGAAAGAATGACATATAAAAATGTCCAAATAGAAAGAAACATACAGTGGCATGGGGCCCAAAACAAAATGAACATATTCAAATGTTACACAAGTAAGAAAATAGCAAGTAAAAAAAGACACTCAAAGAAGTGATAATGTGAATAATTGAAGTATAAGGAACCAACATAAGCATATCATACTAGCTCCTGCATGTATTTGTTAGAAAAAAATGTCATGTAATATAGCATATCAAATACATTGTGAAATATGTAAACTTGAATATAGGCATGTGTAAGCGTTAGTATATAAGCTCAACATGATAATGTAAAAATGATCATAAAGTAATGTAACCTATATCGATCGTGATCAAAGAAGCAAATTCCTCCAATGTGGTATATCACATGTGAAGAGGAAAGGTCCAAAATATGTATGTACAAGCATCATAGATATGGGGTATGCTTATATCACACTCAATTATTCATGAAACATATATGTGTAAAGCAATGATATGCTATCTACTAACATAAATTAAACAACATAGATTTCAAGGAGCTACTAAACATGTGAATGCTAAATATTTTTGTATTTTTGATTTATTTGAATGTTTTTATATTTTATTAAATATTTTATTTATTTGAATTTTTGGAATTTTTGGAAAGGAAAAAGGTATTATCTATGATCCCATCTAAGGGATGCTCACAAGTATCTCCAAACTTAGAATATGGTACACCAAACTAGTGATACTGCTAAGGAGAATGCATAAGTGTCATATCTAAAACTATAGAATTTGTGGTACTCTGCATATGTCTCATAGGACTCTGTAGTCATGAAGAGTTATATGATGAGTAGGGGTTCGTAAAACCCATTTTTTAGTTCTCTATGGTTTTATGGGTGTATATTTAATTGAAACATATTTATTTGCTCTTAGTAACTGGGTGGACCGTGTAGGTGTAGATGAGGATTCAGTGGAATCCACTTTGTATTTATGGTGCGAATGTCTCTCAAGTATGGACCACTTAGGAAAGGGGATTTCCCATTGCTTATCTTTTCATAGATGATTAATCGGTTGTATAATTATCTATCTAGGAATAAACTTCCTTATTCAAGTGGATGTTCATATGGAAATATGGAATACCTATGAACTATAAGAGGTATTTTTCACTTAAGTGTGCCAATATTTCCATCTAATGAGTGCCCATAATATGATGGAAGATGTGCATTATATGCCATTTGCTCTTCAAGAGTTTGTTTAGAGTAATCTTGTGATGTATCATTAAATATCGTTTGGTTTTGATGGTCATCAAGTTGTGACCTTGAATCCTTTGGAGGATTACCAAAGTTAAGTTGATCCTTATCGATGGAATCTTATATCTTGTGTTTCAAAATGTAGCATCTTTGTGTATAATGTCTGATGCCTTGGTGATAGTCATAGTATGCATTAACATCATATCCATTTGGTAGAGGTCAACTAATATCAACCTCTATGGGATGAGGAGGAGATATGAGAAGACACCAAAATATTCATAAATATCAATGTTGGAGACTCATGTAATAATGTAAAATGTCTCTTAGGTTCATTGGATAAGATGAGTGGATTAGGTTACTATGACATTGTATTGATCGGTGTTCTAATTTCTATTTTAACCTTTACATCCATGTTTGAATGAACATATATTTGAATATATAAAGGAAATCAATGTTTAATGGTATGTTGGTGTGGTAAATCATTCTTTTCAATGGAAATATTATGCTTGATACATTTGATAGAGTTCAACACAGAGGCCACGTATGGTGGTTCCACAATACTTGTCAACGTTGTCATATGTAATGTTCTTAAAAGGATATCCCTGGGGGGACTTGTGTAACAATAAAAAAGTGAAATTTTATCAATAGAATTATTGGAGTGATTTGAAATATTATATGCCAATGAGACCTACTGCATGTATTCCCTTTAGTTTCATTTATTGTGAATATTAATTTACATTGATAAAGGCAAGTCTTGATCAATGATATCCTTTGAGGGAAAATATTTATGATCAAAAGTAATGATATTTGCATTGTGGATTAGGTTTTTCATAATATCTACAAATGAAGCCAATGTTATGTCACTTGGTACCTAGGTTTTGAATAATAATTTATAGAATATATATTTGCAGACAGTTGATTATTTTAAGAGATCGATGATTGAAATATTAACATGCGTATTGCTCAGTTGGTCAACAAGATCATATCCTTTAGATTTGATTACTAGTTTAGGATTATGAGGGTTTTGTTGCATATTAATAGGTGGTAAGATAGGTTGGACACCCTTACCTTTTTTTATAGTGACAACGTGGATTGCAAAATCCAATATAATCCATGGGAGTAGGATGGTAGTTGTCACTTGAATAGGATCTAGAAGGAACAAAGGATTGAGAGCACACACATTGACATCTGGACATCGGTTCTATATTATTGCAAAAGGAGTTGTAAACATAAATTTAATTTTTATTTTGTTGTAAATCACTCTCTTTGATTTGACCAAATTTTTTAAACCATTTTATTATGCCTTTTATTGATTTGTAAATGTATGGAAAATAATAGGCAATGACAACCATAATTTATTGATTAATGAATTACCGATTAGATTCATCCATATTTAGCACAATTTAATATTTTTGGAATAAATACAAATCTGATTTTTAAGAGTTTTTACAATTCAAAACTCATAAATTAGGGAACCCTAAGTCAAACTAGGATTTGCATAAGGAAACAAAGAGGTTGGGTTTACCAAATGTTTAACCTTTTTTATAAGGTATGGATGGTTAAAGGAGGTAGAATAACCTATACACAAAGATAAATAATACTATTCTTGAATAGGAAAATTTATTAAAAAATCAGATAAATGAATATTTTGAATTAGAGTGTTGAATTATGATAAATATAGAAAGTACACTCAAAATAATAGTTTGATTTCATAAACATAGAGAATAGGTAATACTTAGATTATATGCAAATGCATAGGAATATTTGAGACATGCAAAGGTGGAAACAAGCAGGGGCAAGATCAAGAACTAGTCGTCAGAGTCTACAAATATTGTTTCTAGAGGTCTAGACACTTGCATCACTATCATGTCCCCTCTTTAGCTCGGTCTAGCAGAGACATGTGAGTCAGCTTATTATGGGGTCTTGTAGGTTGACATTGTTGGATAGAGACCCAATATGACTATAAAGTGTTGGGGACTTGGTGTCCTGGCCGTCGTTGATCAGTTTGGAGACGTTCCTTATTTTTAGGAGGTAGTTCCTAAATTTATGGGGGCTATCCCTAATTTTTAGGAGGGCATGATCATACCCAGGGGTGGGTCTCCATGAGATTATTCCTTGAGTTCAATTTCAGAGGATTAGGGTTTGTTTCATAGTTTCTAGGAGCATCCCTCGATTTTAGGGATGAGATTGCCAGTGAATCCTTGATTTTCAACTTCAGTCACAGACAGGTGGCAGGGTGACTTTTTGGTTTGTGGTGTCATTGGTGCAATTTTTCGCTATTTGGGTTATATTTTTAATATTTCTTAAGTTAGTGTCTTTTAATTAAATAAGGCTAAGTTTATAGCTATTTTGGAGTAATAAGGGGTTTTTGGCCTCATATGGATGCATATCCCATGGTGTAATAGCTCGTTGGAAAGGTCTTGGACTTTTCTAAATATTTCTCTCTTAACTCAGATCCTTTTGGTGGATGAATCTCTATTTATTTGAAAAAAAGGTCAATTTCTATGTACTTGACCACTTAAAAAGGAGAAATATAAGATTTTATAACTCAACGCCACATGGAGTTGCTTTTAGCATTTGAACTAATTTTGAAGGGTTTATAAAGAGGTCAAAACAAAATTCTAATTCATTATTGACATTTTATTTGGAATTTGTGCTTTGGCTCTAGAAGAGCTTTTAGCATTTGGGATGCCAAACCCCAGTGCTTTACCTATTTGGGACGTAGCCCCCAATTCAGTGGTTGTTGATTTGCTCAGTAGCATCTGGAGATTGCTCAATATTCCTTCTAGAGGGCACAGTGATTGTGACAAAGTTTAACATGGATTGGAGGGATTATTTCAGTTGAGAGGACCTTGTTATTGTACGATTGTACCTAGTAGCCCTAGCAGCTATATGGCTGTACTTGGCAGCCAACTTTCTTCCCACGCACAGCGCATTGAGGGCTAGAATCTTGCCACAGCTTCCTTCTAGTGTACAATTCTCCTTCAGCCTTCAAGTTGGGTCTATTTATGATTGTAATTTTCTAAAAACTATTGGAAATTTGTATCTGGTTCACTATTTGGTTTAATATCTAGAATTCTACCTATAAGCGAATCTATTTGGTTATATTTGGTATTTAATTTTAGAAGTTGTTCATGTTCTTGTACTTCATTATTTACTTGCTGAAAAATCATCAAAACACAAAAATAATCAAACCCTTCTGCAACTTCCATCTATTTTGGAAAGAAACCATTCACAAATAAGAAAAATCAATTTAAAAACAATAAAATTATAACAGATCAGCCGAAGAGATCCATCAGGGATCTTTCAGTGGTATTAGAGCTGTGCATCCTACCAGCCTGTGTGGTCTTGTGTTGTGGGATTCCTCGTGAAATTATTTTGTTAGTAGATTGTTTCAAAATGGGAAGACTCTACAAAATGTTTGGGCTTACACCACCCAACATTCCTCCAAAAGAGAAATCAAAGTGGCCCAAGCCTAATGAAGAGGTTGGAAAGGAATTGCAAGTGATTAAAATTGTTCCAAACGAATACGATGCTACTAATCTCTCATGTACCTCTATTAAGGAAGTAGAATACATTTATCCCTACAATAATGTTGAGGAGGAACAATAAGTAGATTTGAAGTGCACTAAATTAGCAAGTAAGGATTCAAAGAATGATTTGCACAAAGATAAGGAGAACAAGAAGATTGAAGAGGATACTGCCATGAAGGTTGTCTTCCCTATACATCAGTCACTTTGTTGGTACAATGCAAGTGATAGAAACACCACGAAGGGAATGTATGAGGTTTCTGGTGCATATGTTTTTCATCCCAACAATTCAAGATGCTTTCCTATTGAGGATTATAAGAAGCAGGTTATATAATCCATTAAAAAAGGAGATGTTGTGAGTGAAGTATATCAACAGTTTTTTCCATGGGTATCATAGGTAGTTCTGTTGTACAAGAACTCAGAGGATGTTGAAATTAATTTCTTGGTTGGACCAATTCCAATTGATGATGCCCTAGGGAAGGAGGTAGTAAGCCGATTTACAACAAATATAATGTCAAATAAAGAATTCTACACAAATTCAAATGGACGAGATTTCTTAAAGAGAGTAAGGAACTATAGGGCAGACTGGAATTTAAGTGTACACAAAGTAATTGCTGGAAATTATTACCCTCTGAATCTAGGCATATACTTGAAAGACAATGAGACAAAATTTTCTTTGCTTATTGATTGTGCTATTGGAGGTTCAAGTGTTTTTGATGGAGAGCTCGAGCTGATGATTCATAGGCATCTACTCCATGATGATAACAAGGGTGTTGCTGAAAACTTGAATGAAATTGTATGCTTCAATAACAATAAGACATGTGAAGGCTTAATAGTATAGGGTAAAATGTATCTGAATGTAAATCCAACAGAATAAGCTTCAGAATGGGGACGTACAAAGAGACAAAAAGTAGTGCTTCCTCTACAAATTTTCTTTGCAACTATAGAAGATGAACTAAGTCAGATTAAGGAACCTCAATTTTCAGCAATGGTAGAAGGCTATGAACTACCACCAAATGTTGCCATCATTACACTTCAGGAATTAGAGTATCAACAAACCTTGTTGCATTTAACAAATCTTTACGAGGCTGGGGAAAGTGGCAAGTTATCAAAACTTGCAACTGTTGATCTTCATAATTTGTTTCCAGGTAGGAAGATTAAAAAGATTATGGAGCTTAATCTCTCTAGTGTTAAAGAGAAGTCACAAATGACAACATTGAATTGGCAAGTTGAAGGAGAGATGGGTTTGTCCCATGGAACAGCTAGAAGAAATGCAATGAAGGATGGAGAACATGATGTAGAAGACTCTACTCATTATTTTGATGGAGATCCCTTGATGGATCATGATGAAGACCTAGTTTCTACACATGTAGATTTAACTTGCAGCCATAGGATAGAAATTATGGCACATGACACACTTGATTTTCCATTGAAGTCACTTCTTGGACCTACACTTGGCAATAGACAACTAGCAAAGGGTGAAGACTTGGTTGAGTCCCTTGAAGACAATACAAATAGTGAAGTACTACAAAGTGAAATCATGAATGAAGCTAGAGAGGTTCTTTTAGAATGGAAAGCAGCTGGCAAGATACAGGAGGAAATAGCAGATAGAGAGTTATTGCTAGATTTTTTGATTCAAGTTCAACAACGGAAGCAACAAACAACTAAGAAGTTATATGAGGCTGTCAATTGTCTGACATCAGACATTGAGATTGTTCTGAACTAGCAGTCTATTCTGACACATAAAGGCATAACATCTTTTGACTTTACCATAGAAGAAAAGTTTTGGCTAAATAAAGGAAAGAAGCCTAGTTGTTTACCTCTCCAACTTGAACAAAACAATAGAGCAAATATTATTAGTAGAAGCAGCATGTTGAATGTTATTCTAAATAAAATTGGAAAAATAGGGAAGAAGCTTGGAAAATCAAATTTGCAAAGTGAGGCTAAAGTAGATTTCTTAAATAGAAGAGGTTGAATGCTAAAACATTTCGAGGAATTAGAGAAAGTTTACTTTTCTACAAGATGCATGGCAAGGCAACTGGCAAGTGATTCATTAGGAAAATTCTCTAATGGCAGTCTAGGGCAGGGACCTATGATTAGGACTGAAGGACTCAATGTAAGTTTGGTCAACAACTTAGCTGGTATTACCCATCTAAGGGGAGAAAGTAAGACTGATCGGCTTGGTTCTTTTTTTGACAGCTTGTGCAAATATTTATGCTTCAACAAATTTAAGGTCAAAGCAAATTTAAGGCAAGGGGATTTGCTCAACTCTTCTAGGTTAGTACATTCTGTGGGCTTTGATCGAGATAAAGAGTACTTTGTAGCTATAGGCTTCAACAAGAAAATTAAAGTGTTTGAGTGTGATGCAGTTGTGGATGAGATTCTAGACATACACTATCTGGTTACTGAGATGACAAGCAAATCATAGCTAAGCATTATATGTTGGAATAACTATATAAAAATCAGATTGCATCAAGTTCCTTTGATGGTATGGTACAACTATGGGATGTTACAAGAAACCAGGCTGTTATGGGCTTCAAAGAGCACAATAGACATGTTTGGTCTGTTGATTTTTCACAAACTGATCCAAGACAATTGGTCAGTGGGGGTGATGATGGCTTTATAAAGCTTTGGAATATCAGTCAGGGAGGAAGTATTGGAACTATCAGGACACATGCAAATGTCTGTTGTGTTTAGTTTCCACCAGATTCTCTGCATCTACTTGCACTGGGATTTGTAGATTATAAAATCTATTGTTATGATCTTCAAAACATTAAAAAACCATGGTGCCTTTTGGCCAGTCACAAGAAGACTGTAAGTTATGTCAAGTTTCTTGATTCCTCAAACATTGTCTCTGCTTCCATAGATGGCACACTCAAGCTATGGGATCTTGCAGTAAGTACAAGGGGAGTTCTTAGTGACCATGTCTGTACATTCACTACACATAAAAATGAAAAGAATTTTGTTGGTCTCTCTGTTGCTGATGGTTATGTTTCTATTGGCTCATAATCAAATGAGGTGTTTGTTTATCATAGATCAATTCCAATACCGGTTGCTTGTTACAAGTTTAACTGTGTGGATACAATGAATGGTCTCAAGATAGATGATGATACATGGCAGTTTGTATCTTCTATGTGCTGGATAGGGTAGTCACAAAATTTGGTTGCTTATGAGGTTGAGTCACCACCTGGTAGTAAAATACATAATGTATTCCATGTATCTTGCCTGAAAAAGGCCCTTGGACAGCATATTACAGTTTCACGTGAGTTACCTCCCATGGATGAGGAAGGTACATTGATGTTGGTTCCTAATGAGATTCTTGAGGTGAGGGAATGGTAGTTGAGAAGCAGGGTGTTTCGAGAGTATTTGGTACGTTGGAGAGATCTTCCCATAAAGGATGGCACTTGGAAGGGTGAGAGCATTTTACAACATCTAGCTTTACAGTTGCTTGTGGGAAAGCATCTCTAAGAGGGGAGGACTTTCATGTCCCCTCTTTAGCTCGATCTAGCAGAGACATGTGAGTCAACTTATTATGGGGTCTTGTAGGTTGACATTGTTGGATAGAGACCCAGTATGACTATACAGTGTTGGGGACTTGGTGTTCTAGCCGTCACTGATCGATTTGGAGACGTTCCTTATTTTTAGGAGGTAGTACCTAAATTTATGGGGGTTATCCCTAATTTTTAGGAGGGCATGATCATACCTAGGGGTGGGTCTCCATGAGATTATTCCTTGAGTTTAGTTTCAGAGGATTAGGGTTTGTTTCATAGTTTCTAGGAGCATCCCTAGATTTTAGGGATGAGATTGCCAGTGAATCCTTGATTTCTGACTTCAGTCATAGACAGGTGGCAGGGTGACTTTTTGGTTTGTGGTGTCATTGGTGAAATTTTTCGCTATTTGGGTTATATTTTTAATATTTCCTAAGTTTGCATCTTTTAATTAAATAAGGCTAAGTTTATAGCCATTTTGGAGTAATAAGGGGTTTTTGGCCTCATCTGGATGCGTATCCCATGGTGTAATAACTCGTTGGAAAGGTATTGGACTTTTCTAAATATTTATCTCTTGACTCAGATCCTTTTGGTGGATGGATCTCTATTTATTTGAAAAAAGGGTCAATTTTTATGTACTTGACCACTTAAAAAGGAGAAATATAAGATTTTATAACTCAATGCCACATGGAGTTGCTTTTAGCATTTGAACTAATTTTGAAGGGTTTATAAGGAGGTCAAAACAAAATTCTAATTCATTCTTGACATTTTATTTGGAATTTGCGCTTTGGCTCTAAAAGAGCTTTCAGCATTTGGGACACCAACCCCCAGTGCTTTACCTATTTGGGACGTAGCCCCCAATTCAGTGGTTGTTGATTTGCTCAGTAGCATCTGGAGATTGCTCACTATTACTTTTAGAGGGCATAGTGATTGTGACGGAGTTCAACATGGATTGGAGGGATTATTTTAGTTGAGAGGACCTTGCTATTGTAGGGTTGTACCTAACAGCCCTAGTAGCTATATGGCTGTACCTGGCAGCTAGCTTTCTTCCCATGTGCATCACATTGAGGGCTAGAATCTTGCCGTGGCTTCCTTCTGGTGTATAATTCTCCTTCAGCCTTCAGGTTGGGTCTATTTATGATTGTAATTTTTTGGAAACTATTAGAAATTTGTATCTGGTTCACTATTTGGTTTAATATCCATAATTTTGCCTATAAGCAAATCTATTTGGTTATATTTGGTATTTAATTTTAGAAGTTGTTCATGTTCTTGTACTTCATTATTTACTTGCTGAAAAATCATCAAAACACAAAAATAATAAAAACCTTCTACAACTTCCATCTATTTCAGAAAGAAAACATTCACAAATAGGAAAAATCAATTTAAAAATAACAAAATTATAGTAGATCAGCCGAAGAGATCCATCAGGGATCTTTCAATCACCTTATGGACACTTAAGTTGATGCTTATGTCCTCATCTCAATGCAACTATTTGATAAGGAATATTCACTGTATTGCGAAGTGGCCACCTAGATATTTTTGGGTTTTTTATCACCTTTTTGTTGATATATTTTATTTGAGCGTGTAGGATGTTGATGAATTGTATGGATCAAAACCCTAGCTCTTTACCTTAGGTCTTTGTACCTTGCCAAAAATAGGCTAGTAATTTCTTGATGTCAAGCTAACCTAAAAGAGACCTCTATCAATGAACACCACATACATATCCAATACTTCAAGGAGGGCCTCATACTTATGTAGTTCTCCCCTAAGTGTTGGCTTGTGTGTGCACAAGGATAAAATATACTATATGCAAAGGCATGAAATGATATAGCTCTTCGCCTTAGGTCTTTGTACCTTGCCAAAAATAGGCTAGTAATTTCTTGATGTCAAGCTAACCTAAAAGAAACCTCTATCAATGAACACCACATACATATCCAATACTTTAAGGAGGGCCTCAGACTTATGTAGTTCTCCCCTAAGTGTTGGCTTGTGTGTGCACAAGGATAAAATATACTATATTCAAAGGCATGAAATGATAGAGATTTTAACTTTAAAAATACTATTCATGGGCTATTATTTGAGTGCTCTAGACCTATTATGTGATTGATCTTATTAATGATATGAAAATAAGGAATAACAAGGCAATAAAACTTAGTTGTGTAATTGATTGATTGAAATTGAATAAGTGATTGCTTAGAATTTACTAGATAAATAATGAGTAGGATTAGATTTGTATTTATACCACACATTTTGAAAATATCTCACAATAGGGTTCAATAATATAAACAGGCTAATGCATAATATTTAAATGTTGAGAATCTAAAACTAACATTGAAGGATAGATATTAGGGTTTAATATTTATATTTAGTGTAAGAGATTTGGGTCTTCAGAAATGATAAGGTAAGATCATAAGATAAAAAATTAGTAATAGTGAGATGGTGAATGTGATACTTTAGACAACAAGAGCATATGTAACTAAAGGGTAGATCCCAAATAGGTATTTGTCAAGTATACAAACTGAGATGCTATATAAATTAGACTTTAGTATCTATAATGTGTTATTGAGACACAAGATGTTATTGAGTCCTTGTGACTGAGACATAGATTCTAGATGTTATGATATGTTATGTTTTGTGTATGTAAGAACAATTATTCTTAGATTACATGATTATTCTATGCATTATGATATCAATTTGTTTACACTATTCTGGTTATCCATTTTAATGAGTATTGATTCCATACTGTTAGAGCTTTTGTTATTAAACATGTATTTGATTGTGCATATGTTTAGATAAATGGTATGAGATTATTACCATTTATATGTGGTGCCTTTTATATGCCATGTGAGCCTTATGTTGATTGATATCACTTTTGCTGCTTACATTCTATAGCTTTAGATTTTATAGTAGGGTATTTTATGTGCACAATGTTGTGCATGTGATAGGGGAGGATAATGAGGGAACTAGTACTATGTTGGGCATGAACACATCATTGGTAAAGTGGTGACATGTCTACTTGATATTACCTTGACCCAAGCCAAAATTTGTACCTTGTTGTGGACCTAGTCAGAAGCATAGATGCCATTAATCCATTTTTCACTATTCACCCCCGCACCCCCACCCCCGCCCCCCGGCCCACCCCCCTTGGATTCTATTCTCACCTTTCCTTTTAACCTTGGGAGTTATTTTTTTTAAAATTATTTCATTCTTAAAGTATATGTAAGCCAATTAAGTGTCCCCCTTTGACTCAAAACTTAGATGGATTAAGAGATCCAAATTTTTAGAATGCCTTAAAGTAGATTTTAAATATTTTAGATTGATATTTTTGCCCTTGGACCAATATGAAGGTTGGAGACTCTTTCAAGAAGCCATATATGACTTTTGAGGAAACATATATGCCATTTATGGCATGAGATAGTGAGCTCATTTATTAAAGCATGATGTTGCTTGCTTGCCCACATGTGCTTATCAGTGGATTTGAGGAGGGAGATGACTTTTTGACCATAAGCCAAGGGATGGGAAGGGACACATGTCACCTTCTCATTGGATTTTAGAAGGGAAACTCTAGTTTATATGTGTGACATCTCCACTAGGATCTACTTAGAAATACATGATTTTAAAAAAAATTAATCAATGTATTATTTAATTATATTACACCATGAGAATATAATTAGTGATCTAGATAAAAATTCCAATCATGATAAATGCAAATAAGCATGTGACACCTATACATCACTAATCATTGTCAACATATGAAACACATCATAATAAAATATAGAAAGTAATTATAGTTGTCTAGCCATAGCTAGTTCAAACACAAATCCATAGTTTTCATGGTACATAAGTAATAATTATATCTCATTTGAATAATGTCTCAATAATACAATATAATGTACAACATACAAGGCTCCACAAAGCATAACTTCCTCGAACTCTAGTATCTATGGCAATATCAAGTGTCATCTCAAAATAAGTACTGCTATGAGGAAGGAGAGAATCATTCGAGTGCTTTTCCACACCAACCACAGACCATCAGCCCCTACATAATCTCCCATTAAGGAATGACCCTCCCTTCATAGATGAGTAGATAGTGACGGTGTGGGAATCTAGAGAGACAAACTAGTACCTATGTGCTGCATGATTTCTAAGAACATGTAGTGTACCATAAAGAAATCCATTCTAACAAGATATCACACAAACATGAAAATCATACACATGAAATGACAATGTCTAAATAACATTACTTTGTCCAAAATTTTTAATAGTTATTGATCTTTAGAATCAGTCAATTTCATACATACCACTTGATCGGATTACTTTCATCTGGCATTGTGATGCTAGTAAGATAGTGAAGTCCGTCTCACTACTTGCTTAGTACCAACAATGTGTAATTTAGTTAATATAAATGTAACCAATAGATTAATCTAGCTTACTTCTTACTAGCAGACATAAAACATGATAAACAAAATAATAATCAAAATGCATAGATTTAGTTCATCAAATGTATGAATGAATCTTCACAATATTATTCATCACATAAATAATAAGCAAACAAGTATAGACTATACCAATTGGGTATAATATATAGTAGGATGCAGATTCCATTTTTCATAAGCATATATAGTAAAATACTTTATACTAGCAGTCACAAAACATGCTAAACATAGAAATAACCAAAACACATACATTTAGTTCATCAAATGTATGGATGAATATTCACAATATCATTTATAATATACATAATAATTATAGTTTGTAACACCTGGGTATAATATCCATTTAGACTATAAATTTCTAATTCTTATAAGTAGTTTTCAAATATAATACACTCTATGACTACCCATAATATCATAATTCATTGTTCATGAGCACAACTACTCAATTATGAACAACCAGTCTTACAGTTTCAAGAATCAAATGTCTCATAATTCTAAATAATAAGCAAGTAAGTATAATTTATACCAACCAGGTATATCCTATGTTTAAACTGCATAATATAATCTCTATAAGTAGATTCAAAGATATAATACATTCTATGACAAACACCAATATCATAGTACATAATTTTATGTACACACTACTTAATTTCTAACAACCAATAATAACAATTTCAAAGAAAAAAATAACTCATAATCCAAGTAATACCTCATATGAACATAGTCTTTAATTTATGTGACTTATTATACTTTTAAGATACTGTGTACTTATATAGCTAGTGTCCTACTCTTCCATAATCTATGACTAAGTTTATAAAAATTAATAGAATTATAGGCAAAAACCACAATACACTACTACATGAGATATATGCATATACACTTATACATGTTAATATTCTCATAGTATGTTCTACACACAAGTAATATATATAATATTTTAAGTAATTTACTAGAATCATTGTATATATTTCCTCTCTAGATAATATCAAGAATGCCTCTCATGAATGATAATTTTTACACTTAGCTTACTATGTCTCTTATCTTGACTATATGCTATTCATTATAGTATACCACTATAAATTAATAAATGGGTTATTCATGATTTTAAATATCACTATAAAATTATATATCTCAAATGATATTGCATATATATATATATATATCATTTGAGATATATATATATATATATATATATATATATATATATATATATATATATATATATTATCATTTGAGATATATAATTTTATAATGATATTTAAAATCATGAATAACCCATTTAATAGTTTACAGTGGTATATTTTAATGATCAAAAGAATAAATACTATGATTCATAATGAAAATGAACTAGCAGAATATGCATAGTTTGAGTAAAAACAAATAAGCTCTTTATATTGTATTAGCTGATTACTTAAACATGATGTTTGTATCTTATTCTCTATTCTTACTCTTCTCATGTATCTTCTCAAAACATGTTAGTCCTCATACATTATTATATTAGATTGATGTAATTTTATATTAGCACATGATGTGAATAATTGAGTACTGTTAATACAATATAAAGATTTACCAAATTAATAGATGTAATACTTATCTTTGAGAATAAGTCACTATTTGTGACATAGTTTGAACTAAACCAAACAACATATATATATATAATTCAAATCATAATCACCATATACAAAGAATGGTAGAAGTCCCTTTTTTAAAAATATGGATAGATAACCATCTAACATCCTAATGACTATATATTCAATATCCATTACTACGTGATTATGTCAATGGGGTGTGGCAACAGGGTTTTTGCTTGCAGGATGATGAGTCAATAAAGGATGCTAATGTGTAGGGGCCAAATCACTATAATACAAGTTCTTCACTATTTACCAGTTTGCTAGAATTAAAACATATGTGAAAAATTAAGTCACTGATTTACACCTATTCCTCACTATACTTCAGGTATCAATTTATATTTATATAAACACATATACTGCTATATGGTATATCAAGTTTCAATTTTGGCATAGTTCTATTATGCCCAGGTTGAATGAATTTTAATTAAATATACATACTACTAATTATAATTTACACAATAAAAATAACATAGTTCTATTTTTAGAGAGATTCATTCTAACTTTATTTTCTATTAGATTGCCATCTTATCACCTTAAAAACATCTGACCTTTATTCACTACCTATTGGAAGCATGGATAAATAAGATGCATGGATATTATATTTTTACTTATCCTAGTAATGAATTTATGTATATGACTGGGATCTTATCAGATGTGATATTTTTTTGTATTTAATTATTTTTCTTTTTGTATATACCCATACAACTACCAGTTATATAAGCACCAGGTTGCTGCTTAAGATAATCATAATTTTATTTTTTTACGATTAAATATTTGTTAATGTTTTTATTTCAGTATATCTCTTGATTATTATGAAAAGGAGGAATATAAAAAACTAAATCCAGGTATGGTTGAAAAACTTGATTGATAGTACACACGTTGAAATCAAAAGATTGTGAAGAGCTTCTCTTTAGCTTTGGAAGATTACCTACAGATAAGAAAGAATAAAGTAAACTTTTTTGTTAGACAAATAATTGGGTGGATTGCCTAGTGATAACTATATCTCAAAAGTGAGAGATTCCTTAGGGGCTGTCAATCCACATGTTTTAAACAATTAAGCTTATAAATAGAAAAGAAAGATACTTGCATCGATAAATTAAAAGGTACTAAAAATAAATATAAGAAAGCTTGCTAAAAAATATGTTAGAGATGATTAAATTAAAATAAACTAATCAATACTAGTGCTAGAAGGTTAGGGTATGCTTCAAAAAATCAAAAAGGGGTCTGTGAACAAGCAGGAACACATAAAATCAAGTTTAGTTGGGTGTAGGTAGGTGAAAATAACTTACTAGTTTTCACTACCATAGTGACTATCGATGGTTAGGGTAACCATCGATGATTAAGGTGACCATTAGTGGTCAAGTTGAGAATTGATGGTTAGGAAAACTATCAATAGTTGAGTCAACTATCAACAGTTACTGTGTAATATTTGGGTTGATAAATTGCTTATTGATGAGATCTAAAAGATGGATTTTGAGAGGTGGATAAGGTCTAAGTTGATTGAAAAATAGAAATAAAGTAAATGAATGATAATAAATAAGTAATTATCTTACCATAAGATGGTTAGGTGGATGGTTGAGGTAGTTAGCTCATTGGTAGAATCTAGCTTGATTTTGATAGAGTAATAATACCTAAAAATATGGTGGAGAGGCCATAGTAAATTGACTCTCTAATATGATTGCTAGATTGTTGGGTTACTAATGGTGATAGACCTATAAGAAATAAAATCTTGGATGCACAAAGATATTAATAACAATTACAGATGATTTTCACCTCTTTGCTCCTCTCTTCTTATAGGCACAAATAAGAGGTGGAAGTGAAGGTTCACTAGGATTTCTAATTATAAATTATCCATGCAAAGACTCAAAATAGGTTTTAGACAAGCTATAATTATAAAAACAAAGTGGATGGTTTGCATACTTTTGGTTAAGGAGGTGGACCCTGACCATTGAAGATCAGGGTGATCATCGATGGTTACCCTGATTGTCAGGTGATCAAATATGGTGGGGTAAAAAGGGATAAAAGGTAAGGTTAAGTCAGTTAAGTTGAACTAACTATGGGTGAGCTCAATTAGGGTTTAGAGGGTTATATTGGTCCTGAGAGGGTCCCAAGGTGGTCAAGGGCTACTTCAACATTTGGAATTGCAATGTGTGTATTTTTGATGTATATGTTTTGCCCCTTTTTATTATGTGACTTAAGTGAACAAGCTATACAAAGAAATTAATTGCTAGGTTTAAGGTCTACTGATTACCTTGAGTATGGAAGGAGGTATTCCCCTCAAACCAGGAGGTGATGAGGTAAAAACCAAATTGGGTGTGGGTTTGACAAGGTATGCAAGAGTGAGGATGAAGGTAGATGATAGGTTGGGAATGAAGATGCAAATAGGCACACAAAATGTGATTAAGTGTGATAACCAAGATCAAACATAGACTAAGGTTGATAATGCTATTAAAAATAAGGTCAATTCTAGAAGGACTGGTGATAGTGTAATCGGGACACAACATTGGTAATAGCTGATCGAGTTACTTTATCAAGTGTTCTAGATAGGGTCAATGTTCTTACAAGTATCCAAGGTAATAAATGCTCCTGTGAAAAATAAAAAGGGTTTGGTCACATATGATGTGTTACAATTTTAAATGGTCAACATGGAAAAAATGGTTTATGCGATCAAAAATACCACTGCAAGTTCATCATAAAACACATAAATGTTTGGGTAAAAAATGACCAACATCAAGGTCTAGGTGTAATGGTTGGTTGGGTGATTGAGGTTGGTTAGTAAGGGTCTAGGTAGGGTGTGGCTAAGCTATCTCCATATGCACTAGGCAAGTGGATGCTACCTACATAGTTCCATGGACGTAATATCTAACAAAAACTTTAGGCTGAATGTAGTTCTCCATAGGTTGGTTAGTGGTGTTCAAATGGGTTAACCCAATTTGATGTACCAAAGTATTTGGTTTGGTTAAGGTACATGGATGTGATTATGGGTATGATTATGGTTCTTTTTTATTTATTATTTATGATAAAACACATGAGATTGTTTAATTAACAACACTTGATGAGAGAATAGAGAATATAATCTAGAGGTGAATGCCACAATGAAAACATCAACTAATCATGATAGGGTAAGAAGAGGGCATGATGAATCTTCATTGATAATGAGTAAAACAAAATTGAATTTGGATTGACTTAATGAACATAATATTTTTGAATGCTTCACATTAGTGTTCGTTAATTAGTTAAAAAGGTGTCTTGACCACATAATGTCAAGTAATCTCAAGAATCCCTTGCATATAGTGTGGGATGGGTGAAAATGGAACCTTCTTATGAGACTAACATGCCTCTTCTATAAGTGTCTATAGAGTTAGTGTAATAAGGATATACCAAGCTATGTAGACTGATCGATACGATAAGTCTACTTATGGAAGCTGATTGTGGATTTCACTTTATTATGCCATCTTGAGAGCTGATTGTGGCTTTTGAGATTATTTTACTTTTGTTTTGATTGTGATAATGGGTCTGCTATTAATTATTATTTATGGGAAGCTAATTGATGTGAGAAGCTTCCAAAAAATTGCTATATTTTTGACAAATGCTTACTCAACCATCCTTCAAAGGAGTGGTCTAAGTTTATGTACTTTGTTCAATGCCTTTTGATAGCTATCCTTCAAGGGATTAGTCCACCTTATGTTTTAGAAAGTTCAAAGAGGTTTTTCAACAACTTTCCTTCAAAGGATCAATCTGAAAATGCTAGGATTGACCCATGATTTCTAGGAATCTTTTATTTTACTTGACATAGACTTGCTTAGGCCGGCTTAGTGGTTCACCTTTATGAAGGTAAAAATAGAAGTACAAGAAAGTTGTTTAGGTGTGAAGAGGTTTATATGTCAATGATCATAGGGATCCATCTTGAAAAGGAGTGGAAAGTACCATGAGAACCATGCCATGGGTATAGCTATGGTACCCATTGTTCAAGATTAGGATATGCCAGTGACATATAATCACATGATTCATTGTTAATCGATTGCCCTTAAAAGAGGGAGATTAATGTGGGTGGATAACAAGGGATGAGCTTACATTAAACAAAAAAGGTGAACTTGATCCTTGTTAATAAAATAATGAATATAAATTCAAAGTATTGAGGGGTTCAGGCTCTGGGTGGCCTTCAAGAGAAGATAATTAGTAAGCTCCTGATCCATACTTATGGGTTATGATATAAATTCCAATCCAATTAAAAGCAAACTTGCCCTATTTTTTTTTTTCCATATTAGTGGCATGTTGATTTTCCTTTAGGATGAGGTCTTTGATATTGAATTCTCACACTTTAAGGTATTTTTTATAAGCATGCTTGATGTGCTCTTGGTAGACATGAAGATGGGTTAGGGCTGTTAGATAATGTTCATCAAGTAGATCTACTAGGTTAAATGGTGTTGGTGGTAATCATCATCCAAAATAAGATCTTGTAAAGATATGTGAAGAGAAGGGATTTGGACTTCAAGAGGCAAGATAGCCTTTGCTCTAAACATAAGAGAAAATGAGGTAGCACTCGTAGGGGTTCTAATGCTAGTATGATATGCCCACAAGGTGAAAGGGATGTGCAAATGCTAATCTCGACTGGATGCATTGACCATTTTAGTTAGCATGTTATTAAGAGTTTTGTTAGAAGCTTAAATTAATGCCAAATCACATAGACCCTAAACTTGGTTGTTCTTAAAGGATTCACCATTGTCGATGATAATTTTATGGGGAACATCAAAATGATAGATGATATGATGGTTGATAAAGTTGATAAATTTTTCTACTTTGGTTGAGACTAGAGGAATAGCCTCTACCCACTTGGTAAAGTAATCGATCATGGTAATGATAGAGTGGTTCCTCTATGAGGAATGGGGATTAATTTTACCAATAAGGTCTAGACCCCATTATTAGAAAGGCTAAAAATTGGTAAAAATTTGAAGGCTATGGTTAGGTGCATGATGTAAATTAGCATGTTGTTGACATTTAACACACTTTTTCACATAATCAAAATAGTACTTGTTAAGTGTAGTCTAGTAATAGCCAAGGTGAAGGATGCACTTAGCTACAATAAGGACATTAAAGTGACCCCCATAGATACCATTGTACATTTCCTTGATTGTGTGGGAGGCTTCATGACTGTGCATGAAATAGAAGAGGAGGTCATCGAAGTTGCATTTATAAAGAATTCATCCCATAATGTTATAATGTGAGGTACTCTAATTAAATTCTCTTTGAGCATTATTAGAGAGGTCAAAAGGAATTATGCCAAGGTTAAGGTAGTCAAAGGTTTAATGGTACCAAAGGTCAGGTTGAGTTTCTTTCTCATTGAAAATGGTGGGAGAATCTAGTTTGACATAAGATGGTTGGGTAAGCCTATGGATAATGATAGATAAATTAGAGTCTAAGGGTGCAGATGGGATCTGAGAGGTAAGAGAAGGCATGGTGTTGATGAACTTATTGGTAGATCATGGGGTGGATTGGATGCGATAGTGCTCAAAGGATACTATGAGTCTATCAACTAGTTGTTTGTACTACTATAAAAAATCATTCTTACACTAGTAAGAGCCATTGATTTGATTGAGAATTAGTTAAGTGTCACCAAAGATATTAATTATTTTGACTCTTAGGGCTAAGGCAATCTAAAGGCCTATCACTAGGGTTTTGTACTCAACCATATTATTGGTACATTCAAAGTCAAGCTTGAAGGACAAAGGAAGAGGTTCACTATCAAAGGGGATAAGTATGATAAATACCCTCTCCCCCCCGCTCCCACCACATTAACATTTTGATCTACCAAAAAAAATGGTAACTTGATAGGTGAAATATGCTTGAGAGAGGGTCACAATGGACTCATCAGGCAAATCAAGAGAAGGAGGTTGGTTATATGCTAAAGGTGCCTCAGCTAATTAGTCAACAATGACTTACCCCTTAATTTTTTGTTGTTGGAGAAACTCAAGATCAAACTCTACTAAGAGCATGAGCCACTTGGCTATACACTAGTTTTGGTATGGCTTGGAGTGCATGTACTTAAATAGGTTAGTGTTGGTTATGACATAGGTTTTGTGGTTAAGAAGGTAGTGGAAAATTTTGGTAGTTATGAAGACTAAAACCATGTAGATTTTATTAGTATGAGTGTACCAAGTCTTTTATTCTACAAACATGATACTATAATATAGTATATGACTTGCTCTCTATGTTGTTCATCTTAGTGAGCCAACATTGCCCCTAGGGAATGGTTGGTGGTAGAGATATATAGGTATAAGGGTTGGTCATCCTGAGGAGGGGTAAGGATAGGTGGTGACAAAAGGTACTCTTTGAGAGAATAAAAGGCCTTTTAACAATAACTATTCCACTTGAAAGAGACATCCTTCTTCAGAAGGTGGTGGAAAGGTTGCACCAGTCTGAAAGCTAAGAAAGGAAATGATGAATGGATTAAACCTTCCCTTGCAAGATTTGGAGTTGATTAAGGTTGGTAAGAGGGAGAATTTATAGGATTGCTTTGATTTTGGTGAGGTTGAATTTGATTATATGAAGGGAGACAAGTAGGCTAAGAAGCTTTCCTAATAAGACCCCAAAAATGCACTTCTTAGGGTTAAGATGGAAATGATAGTGGATAAGTCACTCGAAGATGATCTTAAAAATGGCCAAGTGATCCTTTGAAAGTTTTGATATCCTGAGAAGTTCATCCACATAGTCTTCCATGATCTTATGGATAAGGTCATGAAAAATATAGGTGATGGCACATTGGTAGGTTGCACCAGTGTTCTTTAACCCAAAAGGCATGATTCTATAGAAAAAGGTCCCTTAAGGGGTGGTAAAGGTATTTTTATGTTGGTATTTTGTAGCAATTAGGATCTGATTTTAACTTGAGAACCCATCCATGAGAGATAACATCTCATGGCTAGTTTTAAGATCAATAAGCTAGTCGATGCTAGGTAGAGAAAAATCATCTTTAGGGTAAGCAAGGTTAAGGTCATGAAAGTCCACACAAATGCATAGTCCCCCTATGGATTTAGTGATAGGTACGACATTCAAAACCCATTAGCAGTAGTCAATAAGTTGGATGGAGTTGACATATATGAGATGTTGAAGCTCTTTTTTGAAGAGAAAGGATATGCGAGGATGCATACATCAGAGCTTTTGCTTGATAGGTCTGGTGTCATGAAGAGTGAATATGTTATGGGTAGCAATGTCAGGATCAACTCTAGGCATATTGTTGTAAGATCAAGAGAATGCTATGCTATAGTCTTGGAGGAAAGAGGGGAAGTCCCAAAGTTCCTCAGTATTTAGTGATTGGCCAAGTTTGAGGATGTGGGGTTATCTGAAGTACCCAAGTTGATATTTTGTAGTGGATTCATTCAATGGTCAAATTCTTAGGAGGAAGAGATTTATGGATTGAAGAATTTGGGGAACCAAGGTAGGTGAGAATAGAATCATTATCCTAACACTAAACAGTGTTAATGGTGGGAGAGTCTTCTCCTATCACTTTAGGATGGGTCAAAGGGATGGTTATAGTTGCCCCCTTCTTATGATAATTAGGGGTCTGAGGCTGATCATGTTTATGAAAAAAAAGTTAAGTGGGATGATGTAATCATCCTCACATGCAATTGGAGGCAAGGTTAGTGAGGAAATGCATCCTCTTCAATAATGGTAGTGACAGGTTATTTAACTTTCTTTTTATTAGTCAAGATGAAACCAAGTCCATGCTTCTCATGAGGTTTCCTAATCTCAATGGAGACCAACTCATGCGGGCCATGCTCATATTATCTAAGACCAAAAACTTTTCAATCACATTGATGGAGGTATGTCTTGGTGAAACTTGGTTTATTAAGGTAAGAGAAACCAATGGTAAATGGTCAAGGTGGAAGAGAGGTGGTAGGAGCACCAAAGGATTTATTGAGTCCCCCATAGACAAAGTGGGTATGACAGTGTAGAAATCCAAACAGAATGATAATTCCAACATTGGGGTCATATCCTAGTTGATTAGTAAGTTTCCCATACTCATGAAGAGTAGGGAAAACATCAAGTGCTAAAAGGTGATACTCCCCCAATAAAAGGTGATGGAATGTGGATTCAAAACAGTTTATGGTAGGGATTTGGTATGAAGGTATAAAGGATCTAGTTGATGTCTCATTGATGGAGGGAGGTATGATATCTACTTTGGTGATTGAAGGTTGGGTTTTAGCTACTGAGGGTTTGCTAGATGGGGGTATGAGGACATCATTGGGATAGTAGATCATGTTTCATGTCAAGAAAGGACTTGTGTCAGCCTAGATGGTGATGACTTGGCCTTCATGTTTAAACTTAATATAATGGTGGAAGGTATAGGGAATACAACCCATGGAATGGATCCAAGGTCAACCTAATAAGATGTTGTATTGGAATTCACCTTTTAGAACATAGAATAGTTTGGGTAGTGTGTGAGGTCATACACGGATATGAAGGATGATAGTTCCCAAGGTAGTGGATATGTTATCATTGAAGGAACAAAGGATAGTTGAATATTTAGACATAACATTGTCTAACAGGTTGAGTTGGTTGTAGGCATGAGAGGAAATGTTATTGATGCTAGCTCCCCCATCAATCATGACCTATTTGATATGGTTTGGTTGATGTAGGCAGTGATAAAGAGTGGAAGATATGGGTCCTCAAAGTGGATGGAAGGTATTTTTGAATCCTTAAAGGTAACAAGGTTGGAAATTTGAAGAGAACTGATAAAAGTGGCTAGAGGTTAGGGGTCCTTAGGTTGGACCTCGATGGATTATAAATATTATATTAGTGTTTGGTGGTGATGGGGAGAGGTAAAATTTAACTCATACAAGCTCATCTTAATTGAGGTTTGATGAAGTTATTTGAGGATAACTCATCAAATGGATTTTGAGGGGTTAGATTGGGAGGCATCTAAGATAGACACCTTGGGTTTGGTCAAAGATGAAGAAGGTTAGGTGTAGGTTGGTTGGGAGTTTGAGGAGGGATATGTCCAAGGAATGGACACCTTAGCCTTCCACTTATCCTTCTGCTATGCTCTTGTGACTACATTGATAGTATAGATAGAAAGAAAGGTTGAGCTAGAGGATTGGTTAGATTCTTCTTCACTCCAAGGTGAGAGTAGAGGAGTGGGTGAGTGTTGGGTAGGTATTGTGGGTGGTTGGATTGGTATGGGGATCATAAGAGGTTTGTTTGTTAATAGATCATCCTCATCATAATGCTGATGGATGATGGTTTGGAGAGCTTTGTAGTTCTCTTTATCATGGTTGGGTGTTTTATGATAAGAACATACATGGTGGTCATTGTACCAAATGGGTTTTGAAGCTAAAGGGTTAAAGGGCCTAATGGGAGGTAAGGATAAATAGGAATTTTATAATAACCTATAGATAATGGTCAAGTAGGACTTGGCCAAAGGTAGTAAAGGTTTAGTGGTTTTTGCTCTGGTGATTGAGGTAAGAGGTTATTTGGAAATTAGCTTAGAAGTAGGTTACTTGGGTAAGGTGATACACTTGGTAGATGGCCTCAATTAAGGCAAGGATGTTGATGATATAGAGGTGGGAGATTATAATATAGGTAGCTTAAGTATTGTTGGGATGGTGAAAAGAGGTGCATCGAATAGAAACTATGAAGGCATAACCAAAAGAGGTGGTGAGGTTTTGTTAGAGGCAATTCTCTTCCTATTCAAGGTAGAGGGATGAGGCCCTAGAATGGAGGGAAACAATGAAGGAGGCAAAGTGTAGGCCTACTAGCCTTTGTGTGGTTTCACCTTTGTGGTTGCTTTGGTTTGGCATTTGGTTGGTGGTTTTGGAGGGGTTAGGTCCACTTTGACAGACATGTGAGTAAGGCTTAGTGTAGGGAGGATACCAAGATTCTTGGTAGACCTAGTTGGGATGATAGAAGAAAGATTGGCTACTTGAGTCTTGGTTGGATTAAGTGGTTGGGTGTTGGTTGGTTTGGTAGAGATCTTAGTTGGTTGTCTATAGGGCTTGGTTGTTTGGATAGATATGATAAGGGGTTGGTTAATGGAAGTGACAGGTTGGTTAGACTGAGAAAGGGTTAGAGGCTCTAGTTAGGTAATGTAATGGAGACCTAATTATTTCTATAAGGTGGCTCGATCTATGTTAAGGTTGGAGATAAATTCCAATTTTTTCATTATCCTATAGAAGGGTTTATAGGTTGGCTTGATTATCTTGAAGAGTGGACCTAAAAGATAAGCCTCTAGGCTAAGATACAGGGATGGGAAGCTCATCCTCTTCCTTAATCAAAGGAGATAAGGTTGAAATAGATGGTTCCTCCATGGGAGGAGTAGACATGAGGTTTTTATCCTTAAGAATGATCTTTGAAGGGAAATTAGTTTTCTCAGAATTTAAAGGTGAAGGTGAGGTGATGATGGTTGGTTGTTTCAGTGTATCAGTGAAAAGGGTGGTTAGTGGCTCCACTAACTCAAGAAGTGGAGGGAGGGGGGATATTATTTCATCAATTTAATTGTTCAAAGAAGGTAAGGTGAATCTACTACCTCAATAGATGGAGGAATTGGAGGGTCAAAAGTTTGGATACTAGGAGGTTTGGTAAGGATTATATCAAGGACCATGTTAACTATATGGGTATCTTGAGAACACTCAATGTTGTTGCTCTCATTCTTAGTAGGGGCATGGTTTGGGAAAGGTTTCCTAAATATACCAAAGGCTTGGTTTTATGGTGCATTAGGGTTATCCAATGTGAGCCCCCCCTTGTCAATGAGGGATTGGACAAGGCTCTTGAAAGTGTTGCACATACTAACATCATGTCTTATCACTCAGTGGAAGGCACATATATTATTCTCATTATACCAACTAGGTGTGGGATGAGAAGATTCAAATTGTTGGGGTGGATTGATAGGAAGAATTTGAATGATGTTGGATTTCAATAACTTCCCCAAGATGGAAGCATAAGACTCTCCAAGTGGAGTGAATTGCTTTTGGTTGTTCTAGGTTTGGTTCCTTGGGTTTTGCTTTGAGGAACTAGAGGAATTGGATTAGTTAACAAAAGGTGGAGGATCATATTTTAGGATAACCACATTTGTGATTCCCTTATTCTTAGTGTTGGTATTGGGCTGGTTGTTTGACTTGGAGGAAAAAGCCTCATTGGTTTTATAGGTTGGGTTCTTTTTTTGAGTTTAAGCTTTCCTTCATCAATGGCCCAGTTCTATAACTTATGTACCATGGTAAAAGCTTCATCTAAGGTTTGAAAGCTTTGGACAATAGTGTAGAGGAGATATTCTTGGAACATGTTCAATCAAAGAGCTCTATGAGTTCAGGTTAAGGTAAGGAAAATTAAAGTTGGTTAATAAGGTTCTTCTAATGAGCCACAAAATTGGTGATGGATTAATCCTCAAACTGTTAGATAAAATAGAGTTGATGATAAAAAATTTCTTGGAGATATTGATAGAAAAGTGGTCCAAGAAGGTTTGGGCCAGTTGAGTAAAGGAGAAGATAGAATGCTTGGGTAAGGAACTATACTAATCCAATACCATAATAGCTAAAGACATGTGGAAGGTGCAAAGGAGAAGGGTATCATCATAAGTGATGAGATAACAAGCATGCTTGAATGCCCTAAGGTGCTATTGGGGACCTCATTGCTTTGAAACTTAGAGAACTTGGGAAGTTCCCATTGGGGAGGGTATGGATTGATAGGTATGGACGGGCTCATTATAAATATGGTCATAAGACAAGATGTTGTGAGCACCCAAAATTGATGACTCTAAGGTGGTCATTTTGTCCATAAGCATCTTCATTAGGTCTATTTGGGGTTAGGTACCCAAAGGGTTATAATATGCATATTGCTGAGGTGGTTGAGAGACATACAGATAGTGGGGAGAAGGTTGGGAGGCTGACATATATGAGTAAGTTGATGTCAATGGTTGGGTGGAAGACACATAAGGGTAGGTAGAGGAAGGTAGCTGGGTAGTGGGTACATGCCTTTATAGATTAGGGATGTAGTCTAAGGTTGATCTGAGGGGTGCTTGTTAGATGGGAGTGGTAGTTGGGTTGGTGACTGATGGAAGGGTGGTAACCCTTATACTAACTAGTGGTATGGTAGAAGGTATGGACACCATAAGTATTTGAAGTGGAGTGGTGGTTAACTAGTTGAAGGTAGCTAGAGGGAGGTTGATAGTGCTAGAGGTAGGTACTCCTAGAGTGGAGTGGTTGTTAGGAGTAGAAAGTATAAGGGTGGTGGTAGTTTGAGTTGCTTAGTTTTCAATGGTAGTCTCAAAGGGGTTACTGGTTGATGAGGGAGCTTGGGTAGTCAATGGTTGTGTAGTGACCATGGAAATAGAGGTACTCCCCATGAGATGGGGGGCATGCCATAAAGTGGATCTTTAGATGGGGCTAGATTCAGAATATAGTAAGATGTGGTTGAAAGATAGTGTTTTAAGTCTAGAATATTATTATCTAGGAAAGCAGCAAAATTTGCATCTCCTTGATGAACCTTGCAAGGGAAGGTAGGACTTCTCTATGGGTGAGGAGAGTTTGTTGGTTTGGAGGTATAGTCCATGGATGAAGAGGTGAAAGAGGAAGGTTGGTTGGGGGATGGGTTTTACTCCACAAGGTCTCTTTACTACTAGAAAGTGAGAACCATACAAGATAAGGGAGATAAAAAGTACAAATAGCCTCATTACTCAAATAAAGAGAAGACAAGAAAAGATCAAAGAAATCAAATCATGCTTTAAGAGACACGTTAAGCCCTAGATTTTTAATTAATCTCTCTTTTGGATTATGCCTTAAGAAGATATGTGATTGAAATTGGTTTGTAGAGAGGGTACTAAAGAGGTAATCTAAGGTTGGTTTCAGGTTATGTTTAGGTGTTCAAAAGAGATTTGTATTGGAATCAGTACATGGTATTGGGGCCTACCCTTCACTTCACACACTACAGTGATAAAGGTATCAGGTGCTTAGCTAAAATATATTGATATCTAGAGATTATACTCAACCAGAGCGCTGAGTCAGTTTTCCCCTTGGTAATGACCTCCAAGTAGGATTACCAGGAAAGGGTAAGGTTACCACTAGGTGATGAAATCATAGTCAGGCCTTGTCTCAAGTATGTTTTATGTTTAATTGATGAAATTAGTTTGGTTTAGGTGTGTGTAACAAAGAGTGAAGCTATGATAGATTAATTTTCCTTTAAGTTAAGCTATGTGAACTAAACTTTCAAGCAGTCAATGTATGCAATTAATTTTAAGCCCAAAATAAACTTTTGATTTCATTAATAAGAAAATAATAGAGAGAGAATACAAGCAAACAAGAACCCAAATAGAGACACAATGGTCCCACCAGGCATGAAAAAATGTCTTAATAAATTTATTTCTTATTATGGAAAGGAGGAATAGAGGAAACTAAATATGGGTATGGTTAAAAAACCTAATTGATAGTGTACGTGTTGAAATTAGAAGATTGTGAAGAGCTCCTCTTTGGCTTGGGAGGATGATATGTAGATAAAAAGGTAGTAAAGCAAACTTGTTTGTTAGATAAATATTTGGGTGGATTGCCTAGCGATAAGTATATCCCAAAAGTGAGAGCTTTCTTAGGGGCTGTCAATCCACACATTCTAAACAATTAAGTTTATAAACAAAAAAGAAAGGTACTTACATTGATGAATCAAAAGGTACTAAAACTAAATAAAATAAATCTTGATAATAAATATGATAGAGATGATTAGATTAGTAATAAACTAATCAATACTAGTGCTAGAGGGTTGGGGTATGCTTCAAAAAATTAGAAAGGGGTCTGTGAATAAGTAGGAACATAGAAAATCAAGTTTGATTGGGTGCAGGTAGATGAAAAAACTTGCTAGTTTTCACTACCATAGTGACCATCGATAGTTGGGGTAACCGTCGATGGTTAAGGTGACCATTGGAGGTCAAGTTGATAGTCGATGGTTGGGTAGACCATTGATGGTTGAGTCAATATCAATAGTTACTATGTGAATATCTAGGTTGATAAAAGCAAAGTGGGTGGTTTACATGATTTTGGTTAGGGAGGTAGACCCTAACTGTCGACAGTCAGGGTGATTGTCAATGATTACCCTGACTATCGACGGTCAAGTGATAAGGGGTCAAAAGGGCTAAAAGTCAAGGTTAATTCAGGTTAATTCAATTAAGTTAAACTAATTATGGGTGAGCTTAATTAGGGTTTAGAGGGTTATATTGGTCTTAAGAGGGTCCCAAGGTCGTTAAGGGTTTATTTGACATTTATAATTATGGTATTTGTATTTATGATGTCTATAGTTTCTATATCAAATCAAATAATGACAATATATCTACTTAAGAATGCATATGATGATCCCTTCATTTTATACATCACCATATATATCTTATATACACCTAAGTGGAAACTATTATACTACATAGTATACACTGTATGATTATATTCTTTATATCAGTGTCATATAATTGCTACAGTTCAACTGAAGACTAATAAACATTTATATGGAATGCCATATATGTATACCTTAGTATTTATACACAAATTACCCCTATAGATTACTAAGTGTATTTATACATCCTTATTTTTGTATGAAAGGATACTCAAACTACATATTATTCTAATGACACATTTTATCCAACTGATCTTATATATATTATTTAGGTTCATATGCACCTGATATATTATTTATAAATTTTGAGCATAAATAGGTTAATCCACTTATTAATTGAATAATTATATCAGATGCAGTTGATATGTTAAATACAAATTATTCAAGTATATTTTAAGGATTTGAGCATATATATATTCCTATAATATATATGTCTGTTATATGAGTTTTATTGAATGTTTAACATGCAAACCCAGATCACCCCTTTAAATATCAACTTTCAATTTAGATGTTATACAACATTCATATGTAAATATTAAGTGAATTTACATAAGATAAATTAAAAACACCACCAACTTGGTATTTGTGTCCAATATGAATGCTCTGTCAAACTCCCCAATTGACCTCGCTTCTCTTATTGCACCCCCTCTTTTTATCTTTTTTTACCTTCTTTGCATAAATTATGATATTTATTTAAAACTTTTCTTTCTTTTCTTTTCTTGTTTTCTTTTTGTTTTTCCTTAAACTTCTAAATTTACACACTTTCTTATTTACTAGCTATATCATTATGTTTTTTATTTGTTTTTATTTATTTTATTCCTTTTTGTTTTCTTTCTTATTTTTATTTTTCACATAAATTATAGATAATATCTTAATAACCATAATGACTTAACCCATATGAAGTCAATAACATTTTTTTAAATTGAAATGATAATAACAAATTATTATTTGAATCAATGTATTTGTTGTTATCACTATGTTGTAAAGATTATCCACACCTTTTGTTATTTATACCTATTAAGGCATATGTTGATATTCTCGAATATCATATGATAACAAGCTAATGTTTAAAAGCATTGCAAAGACATTTTAGTTAGTTCATATACCATATTAACCTGGTACTATTCACACTAATTTATGTTCTTGTAAACATTAATAATATGACATAATGCATAGTAACATTATTCATTCAATCTACTTATAACAATCACAAAAAGATTAATTCTACATAAGCATTAAACTAAAGAAGCACACATAACTAATATGCATAAATGATTATCCAAATGCAGATAACATAAATAATGCACCACTACTAACCATTCAAATTATGCATATAATGAGTGCTATTTAACATGGTGTGTGTAGGGTTTTATCTGTTCCTCTGTCATCCTCCAACATTTCCATCTACATCACCCTCTATGATGATGCTCTCCATTTGTTATGATTTGAGGGATGAATTTCTCCTATATCCAACTTATGACAAGTAGGTAGTTAGTCCATACATCGTGACATATATACATCATAAAATATTATTGAAATAACAAATCAATATGATCATAATGTAATAATATACACTACAACTAACTCATAATAATGTAATCAAAACAATATTCCACTGTCCTATAATAACATATAACTCATAGCTTAGTTAATAATAAACAAATCAAATTGGTAGCTATAGATAATCCATAGATAATCAAGTAAATTTGCTTAGTGAGAAATTAAGATGTAACATCCTTCCCCTGTAAAGTTGGTCACCATCCCAATGATACTTATTCAAACATGAGCTCTAAATTAAAAACATTATTTAGTAGAAAAATAACATAATATGAAGTATCAAATTAAGCAAATAAATGTGAAAATTATTTTTATAACTCATCATAGTCCTCCCAAACACTATCTTCAAAGTATTAGTCCTACAAGACCCTGCACTGCGACATCTCCTTATTATGCAAACAAAGTTTGTGAGTGTCAATTACTCTGATTGGTTATATCATGACTACCCTAGGGTTTAAAACTAACAAAGTATTTTAATCCAACACATGTGAAGGATCAAATATATACCTCTTAAGATAATAAATATGGAAGATATTATGCAAAAGAGCTAGGATTGGTCACAATAGAAGCCTAAATGCTACAAGATTGACCTTTTCTAACATCTCAAAGGGTCCTACATATATTGATGAAAGTTTTACTGACTTTCCAAATTTAATCTTAAACCATAAACACATGAAATCATCATAAAATCTAGAAAAAATGGCCAGGGAGAGTTTTCCAAAGCCTCTCATACCCTCTACACACCTCTCTAACCTAGAGAGTATTTTTCACATTCTTGAGAAAAGTATTTAGAGAACCTGTCAAGAACAATGTGTATAAGTCAATACCATTGCTACTCTGTGTAGCTCCTAAAAAGTATGAAAATGAATAGGAACTAAAAATAATACATTTCAAATGTATACAAAATTAAGGAATAAACATTCCTCAGTATACATGTGTATGACCATATGACTATTTTTGACAACCTAGATTCAACAAGCTCCCTTGGTCATATCCAAACTTAGAAACTACTAAGTTAATGTGAGACTAATTAGGATCCACTGCCATCTCTTATTACTTACATTCCTAATTAACCACTTGTCCCTTAAGCCTCTATATCCTGATGATCTCCAAAATATGCACATGGTTTAATGAATCATAAATCCATACTAAAAAATCCTAGAGTGCAATGATATACCATAAAAAATATCACATTTCAAAACTTAACCCATCTTAATTATATTCATAGTTAGGAGGAAATAATGTTAAAACTAACATAACATACAAAGGCCAAGAATCACATTGTCCTTACAACCTTATAAAGAAAATAAGTGAGATAATGCCTCCTCACTGGTCAGTTAGTTACACAAGTTATAAGCTTATCTCAACCCCTTAGACTAATAAGAGGTTCTGCACATCTTATTCTTAGGGTTTATTTTAAGAGTCCTTATTAGAAAACCTATTGAAAATATTTGGCGAATCTAAGAAAATTTGATTCATAGCTGTGGTGAATCCTCTATGGGTGATGGCAAATATATGATGATTTTAAAGGAGCAAAAACAAGTAGTTATCTATTTTTTGTATACAAAAATTTAGATGCACCAAAAGATAGACACCAAATGGAACCATTGAAATGCCACACTAAATAATCTCACTAATTGGATGAACTAAATGACTACTTCAAATGGCTGGATCAAACGACTAAACCGAATGGATTTAAAACCTACCTATAAAAAATAATAAATCAAAAACTTCAAAAAACATAAATATTATTATATATTTGGATTAATGTTGAATATATATGCAATTTCAAAAAAATCATCGTAATCCAAGTCCGTATGTAAAAATTATGACCTCCAAAAGTTGGCAATCGATAATGTCATTCAGTTAGGTCATTAAGTTATGTAATTTAGTTATATTATGTGGTTTAAACCAAACAGATGCACCGAATGGTTGCAACTAAATGGTTACGATCGAATGATGTAACAAACTACCAACTTTTAGAGGCCATAATTTATATGTATGAGCTTGGATTGCAATGATATTTTTTATAATTACATAGATATTCAAGAGGAATCCAAATATAAAATAATATTTTGGTTTTGGGAATCTTTATACCCTATTTTCATTTATCCCATAACTTATCTATTTTATCTCTCTAATGCACATAGTGACTTCCCAAATTATACTAATATCATGAAATGATTACTGAAAGTATATATTGATGGGTTACCCATGGTAGCCTTTGTACTATATATATGTGGTGAATTGAATGATAAACTAATAAATTATTGTAAATGTTTGGTGATACAACCCCCAAAATAATTTAAATTCTTAAATTTTAGGTAATCTAGACCTATGTAGTGACCCTAAAAAATCACCAAAAATAAATTTCAAAAAATAGAATATTCATGAATTAATGAATATTCACCACTAAAATTTATCCTACCTATTCCATACTCACTCTAGGTGAAAGGTACATAAATAAATCATCAAAACAACATGTTTTAAGTAATATGAAAATACTATCAATCTAATCAAGGGTGAATCAATCATAATGATCATAATCAACTTATAAATCTTAATCTAGAACTAATATAAATTCAAGGTTCACCACTCCATGTGGTCAAAGTTCACAAGTGTAGATAAAGTAGCACTGTAAGTGTGACTCTAAAACACTACAAGGGAAAAGTAGAGAATTAACATCTCACATCAAAAATCTTAAATACCCTCATATGATATGAAGAAAACACCGTAACCCAAGTCACCAAAATCATTACACACTTACCAAACCTATAAGAGTAGTATCACAACCTGTTTCCACAACCGAAAGGAATTTTTTTTAACCAAATAGATGCATCTATCTATTCCATTCCTAAAAATTTTCTATCAACATTAAGTAGAAGACACTATACATTCCATGAACCCTAGGGAACATATCAATATTTTAGAAAAAACCTTCTAATTAAAGGAACACTAAATCAACATCATGAAAATATGAATCCAGTTAGTGGGATTATAATGATGTCATAGGATGGTGATAGAATAATAACTCACCTCTATGATAACTATGTGAGATGAAACCTCTTACCAATCCACATAAACATATGGGGTGTCAATCCATAAGCAAAATCCTAACACATAGGAATCTTCAACAAGATAACTACACTCTACTACAAGGACAATTCCCATTGCATGAGGTGGTGCTAATCCATAGAAAATATTTTAGGATTCCCTCTCCTACATAAGACATAACATTCTATCTAAAATTCACATATTTTAAAGTGAGAAACACCCCATATTTTTTGAACACTCATAAAACAAAACACAAGTGGTAGAGGTGACTTGATTACCAAGTAAGGATGTCATCATTCTCTAGGTGTTTGATCTAAGTGATGAAAAATACTAAATGAATCTCTTGTTCATGACTCATGAACTATGCTATGCACTTACCTACCCAAACATTGTATGCAACCATCACTATAGAGACACTCGATAAATCAATCCTATAACAACTCTAAGAGGCTATAGGTACTCCTAAGGATACACACTCAATGTATCACACAACATTAGGTGAACACATTTCCAAGAAGCATCAAGCCATGCATTAAGATCTACTAAATCTCAAAACTCCAATCATGGTATAGCATGATTTTGCACTAAGGCACTACAAGTCCAAAATACACTTCACTTAACCAGTGTAATACTGCATGTCACTAGGTTCTCCATACATGGGTTCATCATGTCCTAACCATGATTTAACTCTATCACCCAAATCAGTTCTATTAAATTTAGGTAGATTTACCTTTTTCATATCTCTATCCAACTTTGTAGCTACATATGCTCTCACATCCTAAGGGTTTTCCTATTCAACAAGATGCTCTTCAGGTTCACACTAGTGTTCTTCCTCCTCATGGCCATAAATTTCTTATTTTAGGGATAAAATTTGATCCTTGATTTTGTTCATAGATGTGAGAATATGATATAACTTTTCTACTTTATCAATGAAAAATTGGTTAGGATCAGATGGAAGGTTACTATCATTGACATTTGAAATACCCTCTCTGAATAATCTATCTTTTGCCATTCTCCTTTTTGATAAATATAAGGATGTAGAAATGCTAATGGACTCATTAGGTCCTAGAGTTCAAGCCACAACTCTTATACCACATGTAACATCCCCACTGGGATCTACGTAGAATTACATGTTTTTTTTTAAAATTTAATCAATGTATTCTTTAATTAGATTACACCATGAGAATATAACTAGAGATCTAGATAAAACATTCTAAGCATGATAAATAAAAATAAGTATGTGACATCTATACATCATTGATCACTATCAACATATGAAACACATCATAATCAAATATAGAAAGTAATTACAGTTGTCCAACCATGAATGGTACAAACATACAACCATAACTATCATGGTACATAAGTAATAATTACATTTCATTTGAGTAATGTCTTAATAATATAATATAATATACAAGATACAAGGCTTCATAGAGCATAAGTTCCTCAAAATCTAGTATCTATGCTAATCTTAAGTGTCATATCTAAATAAGTACTACTATGGGGAGGGAGAGCATCATTCAAGCACTTTTACACACTAACCATGGACCATTGATCCCCCACACAATCCCCCATTATGGAATATCTCTCCCTTCATAGATGAGTAAATAGTGACAGTGTGGGAATCTTGAGAGATAAACTAGTATTGTGTGCTATATGATTTCTAAGAAAATGTAGTGTACTATAAATAAATACGTTCTAACATGATATCACATAATCATGTAAATCATACACATGAAATGAAAATATCTAACTAACATTAATTTGGCCAAAGTTTTCAATAATTATTGATCTCCAAGATCAGTCAATTTCATACATACCACTTGATTGGACTACCTTCATCTAGTATTATGATGCTAATAAACTAGTGAAGTCCTTATTACTACTTACTCAGTACCAATAATATCAGATTTAGTTAATATAAATGTAAACAATAGATTCATATAGATTACTTCGTACTAGTAGGCATAAAACATGCTAAACACATGAACACTCAAAATTTATTCATTTAGTTTATCAAATGTATGAATGAATCTTCACAATATTATTTATCACATGAATAACAAGCAAATAAGTACAAATTATATCAAATGAATATAAGATATATTAGGCTACATATTCTATTTTTCGTAAGTAGATACAATACAATACTTTCCACTAACAGTCATAAAACATACTAAACATATAAATAACCAAATTGCATACATTTAATCCATCAAACGTATGGATGAATCTTCACAATATCATTTATAATAGACATAATAATTACAATTTGTACCATCTGGATATAATATCCATTTAGACTGCAATTTTCTAATTCCTATAAGTTGTTTTCAAATATAATACACTCTATGACTTACCATAATATCATAGTTCGTTGTTCATGATCACACCTACTCAATTACAAATAACCAGTCTTAAAATTTCAAGAATTAAATGTCTCATAATCCTAAATAATAAGCAAATAAGCATAGTTTATACCAACCAGGTATATCCTATGTTTAAACTACATAATTTAATATCCATAAGGAGATTAAAATATATAGTAAATTCAATGACAAACACTGATATCTTAGTTTATACTTTAAAGCAAACACTACTTAATTTCTAACAATCAGTCATAATAATTTTGGAGAAACAAATAACTCATAATCAAAGTCATATGTCATATGAACATAGTCTTTCATTTATGTGACTTATTATACTTTTAAGAGACTATGTACTTATAGATCTGGTGTCCTACTCTTCTAGAATATATGACTTAGTTTATAAAAATGAATATAATTATAGGCACACACCACAATACACCACTACATGCTATGTATGTATATACACTTGTACATGTTAATATTATTATATTATGTTCCACATGTAAGTAATACATATAGATTATTTAGTGATTTATTATAATTTTTGTAACTATTCCCTCTCTAGATAATATCAGGAATGCCTCTCATGAAAGACAATTTTTACATTTATTTTACTGTCTTTTATCTTGAATATAAGCTATTCATGAATAATATGTCTTATTACACACACACACACACACACACACACACACACACACACACACACACACACACACACACACACACACACACACACACACACACACACACACAGTCACGAACATAGTCTTTCATTTATGTGACTTATTATACTTTTAAGAGACTATGTACTTATATAGCTGGTGTCCTACTCTTCTAAAATATATGACTTAGTTTATAAAAATGAATATAATTATAGGCACATACCAAAATACACCACTACATGCTAGCTATGTACATACACTTGTACATGTTAATATTATTATAGTATGTTCCACACGTAAGTAATACATATAGATTATTTAGTGATTTATTATAATTTTTGTATCTATTCCCTCTCTAGATAATATCAGGAATGCCTCTCATGAAAGATAATTTTTACATTTAACTTACTATGTCTTTTATCTTGAATATAAGCTATTCAAAAATAATGTCTTATTATTACATTTAGCTTACTATGTCTATATTATATATATATATATATATATATATATATATATATATATATATATATATATATATAGTGGTATTTAAAATCATGAATAACCCATTTAATAATTTATAATGGTATACTATAATGATCAAAAGAATAATTCTTATGATTCGTAATGAAAATGAACTAGCAGAATATACATAGTTCGAGTAAAAATAATATCTTTATATTGTATTAGCCGATTAATTAAACATGATGTTCGTATCTTATTCACTATTCTTACTCTTTATTACTCTTCTCATGTATCTTCTTAGAACATGTTAGTCCTCATACATTATTATAATATATTAATGTAATTTTGTATTAGCACATGATGTGCATAATTGAGTAATGTTAATATAATATAAAGATTTACCAGATTAGCAGATGTAATACTTATCTTAGAGTATAAGTTTCTATTTGTGGCATAATTTGAACCAAATCATATATATATATATATATATATATATATATATATATATATATATATATATATATATATATATATATATATATATATTTCAAATCATAATTACCATATACATAGAATGATAGAAATCCCTTTTTCAAATAGATGGGCAAATAACCATCTGACATCCAAATGACTATATATTCAATGTCCATTACTATGTGATTATGCCAATGGGGTGTGGTATCATGATTTTTCCTTGGAGGATGATGACTCAATGAAGGATGATAATGTGTAGGGGCCAAATCTCCATAGTACAAGTCCTTCACTATTTACTAGTTTGCTAGAATTAGAAAATATATAAAAATTAAGTCGCTGATTTCTACCTATTCCTCGCTATACTTCAGGTATAAATTTATATGTATATCAACACATATACTATTATATGGTATATTAAGGTTCAATTTTGGTGCAGTTCTATCATGTCCAGGTTGAATGAATTTAATTAAAATCTACATGCTGCTAATTATAGTCTACACAATAACAATAACAAAATTCTATTCTTAAGGAGATTCATTCTAAATTTGTTTTCTATTGGATTGCCATCTTATCACCCTAAAAATACCTAACATTTATTCACTACCTATTGAAAGCATGGATAAATAAGATGCATGGAAATTGTATTTTTACTTATCTTGGTAATGAATTTATGTACACGAATGGGATCTTATCAGATGTGATATCTATTTGTATTTAGATATTATTTTTTTTGTATATACCCATACAACCATCGGTTATATAAGTGCCATGTTTTTGCTTAAGATTGTTATACTTTCATTTTTTTACAGCTAAATATTTTCTAGTGTTTCCATACCGAATTAAACAAGGATAGTATATCTACTTAAGAATGCATATGATGATCCCTTCATTTTATACATTGCCATATATATCCTATATATACTTAAGTGTAAGCTATTATACTACATAGTATAAATTGTATGATTATATTCTTTATATCAATATCATATAATTACTGCCATTCAACTAGAGACCAATAATAATTTATATGGCATGCCATACGTAAATGCCTTACTATTTATACACGAATCACCCCTTGTAGATTACTAAGTGTATCTATACATCTTTTTTTTTGTATGGAAGGATACTCAGAACTACATATGCTTCCAATGACATGTTTTATCCATGTGACTATATATATATATATATATGTATATATACACCTAATATGCTATTTATAGATTCTAAGCATAAATATAGGTTAACCAACTTATCGATTGATTAACTATATTAAACACAATTGATATGTTAAATATAAATTATTCAAGTATGTTTTTAGGATTTGAACATATATATATTCCTCTAATATATGTCTTTTATATGAGTTTTATTCAATATATGAATTGCTCTATATGAATGTTTCACATGCAAACCCAAATCACCCTTCTAAATATCAAATTTCAATTCAGATGTTACACAACATTCATATGCAAATATTAAGTGAATTTACATAATATAAATTAAAAACACCACCAACCTAGTATTCACATCCAACCTAAATGCTCTATCAAACTCCCTAATTAACCTCCTTTCTCCTATTTCATCCCCCATTTTATCTTTTTTCCCCTTCTTTTCATAAATTATGAGATTTCTTTAATTTTTTTTTCCCTTTCTTTTCTTGTTTTCTTTTTCTTTTTACTAAAACTTCTAGATTTCCACACTTTCTTTCTACATATATATTTACAAGCTATATCATTATGGTTTTTATTTATTTTATTCCTTTTTTTGTTTTCTTTCTTATTTATATTTTTCAAATAAATTATAAATAATATCTTAATAACCATAACGCCTTGACCCATTTAAAGTAAATAATATCTTTTTAAATTAAAACAATAATAACACATTATTATCTGAATCAATGCATTCATTGTTATCACTATGTTGTAAAGAATATCCACATCTTTTGTTATCTATACCTATTAAGGCATATGTTGATATTCTCGAATATCATATGATAACAAGCTAATATTTAAAAACATTATAAAGACATTAGTTAGTCTATATACCATAGTAACTTGGTACTATTCAAACTAATTTATTTTATTATAAACATTAATAATTAGACATAATGCACAATAACATTATTTATCCAATCTCCTTATAACAATCACAAAATATTAATTTTGTGTAAGCATTAAAATAAACTAGCACACAAAACTAATATGCATAAAAGATTATCCAAATGGAGATAACATAAAGAATGTACCACTGCTAACTATTCAAACTATGTATATAATGAGTGATATTTAATATGGTATGTGCAGGGTTTTATCCATTCCTCTATCATCCTCAAACATCTCCACCTACGTCACCCTATCTAATGATTCTCTCCCTTTGTCATGCTTTAAGGGATGAATTTATCCTATGTCTAACTCATGATAAGTAGGTAGTTAATCCATACATCGTGACATATATACATCATAAAATACTGTTGAAATAACAAATGAACATGATCATAATGTAAGAATATACACTACAAATAACTCATAGAAATGAAATAATGTAATCAAATCAATATTTGACTTTCCCATAACATCATATAACTCATAGCTTAGTTAAAATAACCAAATCAAATTACCAGCTATAGATAATCCATAGATAATCAAGTAAATTTGCTTAGCGAGAAATCAGGATGTAACAATATGAGGAAGGAAACCCTTCATTGTGAGTAATTTTCTTCTCATTTTGAATTTTGTAAAGACCATAAGTGGAAGAGAAAAAGTGAATTTTGGAGGAGGATATTAGAGAAGAGGTGATTTCTAGTGTGCAAGACTTGTAAATGAAGTTATTGAATGGATTCAAGAGGTGGATTCATAGAGGCTCCATCACCCATTTTTAATTTCAATGTAATCTTTTTAAGAATATATTATCCCTACTCTTAAGTGTATTTTTAAATAGGGTAAGGCTATTTGGCTTATCATATCCCTTTTACTTATTGTCCAAGGTTTATGTTAAGTCCACCATGTGATTTTGATTACCTTTTTAGCTTAGAGATGTATCACCCACCCTAGATTGGTTGTATTTTTTTAAAATTTTTATCTTGACTTAAAATGGTACTGTTATGATACCCAAATAGGATTGTATTGAATTATTTATATATGCATCCTTACATGGGTTTGGGAAACATTATGCTTCCAAGGTTCTCATCCTTCAACCCCAAGTGTAGAGAGTGGAAATTCTTGTCTACAAAGGAGTGAGTAAAGGACTTGTTATGTTTGGATTTTTAAGTTTGTTTACTATTAATTATTTATTTATGAGTGTTTTTCCTTGATGTATTTTTCCTTATGAGCATTCATTGCTTAGTTTGGCTACTACCTAATACTTCTTTTACCAACTTGTTTTAGTAAACCATAATGTGGTGATGCCTAGAACTTGGAGTCTTAGGCTCAATGGTGCCTAGGGAATCTTACTGATGATGGTAAAAGTATGGGAGGTGAGACCCTCCTTTAGTTGGCCTTGCATTTGCATGTGGAGACCTTGTGAAGACTTGTTGACCAAATTTGAACCTGTAGGTCAAATTGGGACCCCTATAGGTAAAAAATCATTCTTTAGGTGTTTTAGGGGTCTAGTATTATGTAATAGGGTATATTATAATTATTTTTATGTCATTTCATATCATATTATCCTTGGTCTTTGCCATTTTAATCCTGATCTTTTTGAGCCATTTATAGGTCATAAAAGGAACATTTAATGACTTTTAAAACATCCTTGGGTAAAGTTAAGGTGTAAAAAGGTTATTTAATGTGAAATTTGTCCTATTATGCCTTAATAAACTATTTATAACTTATAAGTTGTAGGTTTTTTAGAAGAAAGAAAAGTTTTCTTTAAAAAAGGAAGAGTTTGGCATTTGTATGGCCTAGAAGGGAGTGTGACACATGGGTCAAGGTTTTAATATGAATATTAAGATTAATATAACTCATTTACATGATTTAAATTATATATAAGTTCCAAATTTGAGATAAAACCATTCTACTCCTTCTTTACCCTTCTAGACACACATAACTAGCAAGCAGGTTTATCTTTGGTACGACCAGTTGGAGAAGTTATAGGTAAAAAAACTTTGGTAAGTGAAATTAAACTTATATGGATACATTTATGTGAAAATATTTCAAGGATTATTCAACTATGATTTATGAATCATCTCTAACAAGTTGACTATGTTTTTTTACTGACTATTTCCCATACCCTATAGGTTTTGCTCTTGTTTGGATAATTAATTACAATCCAATTTATAATATTTATTCCATAGGATTTTTAATCCCAAATATAATTTTTTCCATTATTGGTTTCATGTTTCAAGGTGTTTTGATAGGCAAATCATCTCATGTTGCAGGAAGGTGCCACCATTTGAGGTCTCAGTCAAGTTTCCTTATTTTTAGAATGTTTGGTTCTCTAAAAAGGTCTAATGTGAATGAGATATGATGTTTAAATGTTTAATTTACACAATTATCACTTAAATTCCATGTTTGGTCTCATAACATCATCCCTTGATCAAACATTCAACCTTATCATATTTACAGTCAGCTCTCTATCCAATTTCACTTACAGTCACATGTATGAAGCTTGTCTAGCATGTTCATGGAGTTTTAATGAAGGTATTTAAATTTTTTAAAGTCATAATGATCTGAAGAGAGTCCATTTTTATGTTTTAATAAGATGTAATATTGGTTTCAAGTTCATGCACTACATAAAGTAGTCACTATGTACCACTGCTTGCTCTGTAACAAGTGCATGAAAGATGATATCACATTGGAATAGAGGTTTTGAAACTTGTATAAAGATACCCAAAGTGATATATATATCCATTTTAATAATTGGTAAAGAGATTAGGTTTATTCATGGGACCATTCACTATGCATATTGCTCCAATTCTATTCACTACTTGCAAGTAATTTAAAATGCACCTACAGGTACCCTTATAGTAACCGATCATGTTGAAAACGAGTATTTGAAATAATAAAGGTACTTTATAATGAAAATATTCTATTTTAAATCTTTGATATAGGTCTAAAACTCATTAAATGGTCAAATTAATGCTCATTATCCATACTCAACCTCACTGTTTGTATGTGAAAATGTCCACCTACAGGTGAAACCATAGAGATATGGAGGTACTTGTATGGAGAATATTAGATAAATTTAAAACCTTATTGATGACATAAAATTTGTTTTTTTATCATGAATTACCTATTTAAAAGGTTAGGTTGTCAAACATAGGTGAAAACCTTGATCAAACATGAGATGACTATGTTCAGGGATCTAATCCCTAAAAGATTAAAACAAGGTCTAGGCCTTTTTATCAAGGTCATATAATAGGGTTATTAGAAATCTTGGTGAATATAAGTGAATATTTATTTTATTATATACATATTATTCTAAATTTAAAAAATAAGGAAGTTATTTGGTCATCTAGTTTTCTTGCTAGAGGAGCCTAAAGATGTACTTTTATACACTGAATTCTGACAATGACATCTACAAGATTTGAAATTCCAAGGTGATTATAGCATCTCAAAGCAAAAATATAGTATCTATTCATAATTTATCTATCTAATTAATAGGAAATTCATAAAAATGAAAAAAAAAATCTTCAAAAGAGGTTCATATGCAAAGTTTTGAGCCCATACACACTTACAAGTGTCTACTTCTTGAAACTATTCACCTACAACCAAGGGTCATCTTCTACATCATCCATAGAAAGGGATTAAGCATGGAAACATAAAAATTGGTGTATGGAAGATTATTAAAAATGGATAAAGATATATAAAATTGATATAGCACATGTCCCAAGATGAGTTCTCACCCATAGGCTTATATTTGTCCTAGTACAATCAACTTTAGGCAACATTGGGCTAAGGAGTAATGCCTAAGTGTTGGTAGTGAATAAATATGAGATAAATGGGAAAAAAAATATAAAATAACCATATGGGAATATAAGGATGTTTTTATACATTTTCCTCAAGCCTAAGCATGCAGGATCACCTACAGGTATAGTGCTTACAAACAAAACACAATTAGGAAAATTTCACACAGTGTTGACTAGTCAAGGTATGGGAGGGGGTATGTAGGGAGATGAAGTGATTAATATAATTACATCACATTAATTATGACCATTATTTTATCCATAATATCTTTAAAATATAAAACAATTAGAGATAAGGTTCTAATCAGGTAACCTACAATCCATATCTAAAACCCTACACATAGTCCCTTTTCATGTAGTCTATTTTGGGTTTTAATTATTTTAGAGGGTCAAATGATATGAATATGGGATGAAAATTAGTATATATAATATATATAACTTAATTAATCCCATCCAAATGTTCAATTAGTTTTAGGGAATAGGGGAAGTATCCTCTATTTTGTCTTAGTTAGATGGTACTCCCTTAAAGCATAAATTGGTAGGTTTTAAAGAAGGAAGGTGATAAGGTGAGTTAAAGGATAATCAGACATTGAAATGAGGTTTGGGACATTAGATGACACATATGAAAACATGAGAGACATATCATAGAAGAATTAAGATCTATAGGGTGGCCTAGACCCTCAATGTTATAGACAGGCCTATGAGGCACAGTTTAGGCCTAAAGCCAAATGGAGAGTCACTTTTACTTCTAACATGAGATGAGAATTATAATGGATTGAATAATGTTTATAGGTTAATTTTATATGTGTAAAATATTTTATAATTAAGGGGAAATCATAGAAAAACTCACTTTGACTCGAGACTAATTCAAGCCTATAGGAAATGAAGAATTAAGCTTGATAAGGCAACTTGGGATGCTTACATCTCATTTGACACTTTAAATGGAGAATGAAGGGGACATGATGAGTTAGATAGGATCATAAATAACCATTTTTTGTCATTGAGTTTATATTTGAATGTCAAATATTTATGAATAATGGATAAGAGGGTAAAATAAGCCTAGATTCACCAAAACCCTTACTAGTGACCAGTTTGAGGAGATGGAGTAGTTAGTGAATATAAATGGAATATTTTGCATAGAAAGGAATTGGATGATGTATGGTAATATCTTAGGATACTCCCCATACTTTTGGAATATACATAATTATATGAATGGAGTAAAAAATAGGGTTTTCTTGATAATTTTTATGTTTTTATAGGTTGTAGAAAGAGTCTAAAGATGCTAATCACATAGAAAGAAATATTGAGACTTAAGATAACTCCCCATGTAAATTTATTACTTCAAAAAAACTCCTAGTTTCCTCAAAAAAAGGTCTCATCTTATCTAGTCAGAACTGACATAGTGAACATGATAGTGAGAAGGGTGAAAACTTCGAGTGGAAGCCTATTTAAGGGGCACCTAAGTAATCCAAGACCATGGATGGTATTGAAACATGTAATTAACCCTATTTTATGGATTTTTTTGAAAAATTTAATCCTTTTTGGAATCCAAGTGTGAAATGTGTGTGAAAAGAGTTTTTATTTGACCATAGGTAGTGATGGCTCACTTGTAGAGGAATAAAGATGATTTCAAATGCATAAAATGCATGAAAGAGAATGTATAAAACCCCTCCATATTATTAAAATCATGAGATATATCCCTAGTTAGTTTTGGGATGTTCCAACAAAGCTAAATGATGAAGATAATTTTGTTGTGCAGAATGAGAACTCTTATGCCACGTTTCATGAGTTGTATAGTTTAGAGAGTCATTTGTCCTATCAAAACTTACATAGTATGTCTACTACTTAATTATTTTGCACATGTAACTACTCTTACCATGAAACTTATCCTTATTACATTTAGACTTATTTATTATCTTCTCTCTCTCAAGTTCTATAAGAACTAGCCATTTTGGCTATTGTAAGGATGCTCCATCTTAGTATGGTGAAGCCATAATAATTTGCATACATGGATCAATAAAGATTATGGATTTTATCTCTTATATGACTATTCATAGTGTGTTCACTTGAATGATTGATCTTGCTTAGTGATGACTATTTTTTTCCTTAACATTGTTGTCTCATTTTCTCACCTATTTTTAGCTTGAAATCTTCTTGTAGGTTACGTGAAGTGTTATATGGATTTTCAAGGTTGAGTGAGTTAGTATATCCAATATTGAAATTCTAGGCCTCTTATCTAGTCTTCTTAGCTTAAACATTCATCACAACCTCATAATGAAATACTGATGTGAAAATATTTAGATTAGAGAAGTGTATGCCTAATTAGTCTTTTTGTCTCATGTGTGACATGCATCTAGTTGGTAGTTATCAATTAATTTGGTGTATCACTACCTTTAGGATAGTTTACTTTCAATTTTCTCTCCCTTTTCCTTGCAAACATAGGTGTAGTAGTGATCTAAAAGTGATACATCAAGGGAGCTATCCCTATCTATATATTCACCTCATTATTAGTCTACTCATATCATAGAAGTGTTATAATTGTGCCACTTGGATGAGGATACCTGAGACATATCCTTAAAGGGTTTAAATCCAAGTGACAATAGTTTTTGGCATTCCTAGTGGGACTCATTATCCAAGAAGTTGAAATATTTTTGGTATTCTCTTTCAACACATCAACCTTTGGAGGCATATATCCAAGTATCGATGGTGACTCTAAAGTTACATTAGCTGGTCAAGCAACCCAGGTTTCCATTTTGAATATTTTTGGTAATTTTTCTTTTTGTTCTTGCTTCCCAATGAAGTTCCATGGTTGGTTTTGGTGTTGAGTTTTTTTCTACACAATTTGATGAGATATATAAATATTATGGCATTCCATATCATCATTTTTATGATTTTGATCATCATTTTTATGATCCTTACCAGCTTCAATATGACCCTTATCAACCTTGTCATGAGTTATATCAGTCTTATAACTAACATTATCAATATCTTGCTCCTCTTAGTCAACCTAGTCACTTCTCAAATCAATCCATTATAACTTTCAAATAAACTCTCTTGGGATATGAGAGGTACATGATGGATCTTGATATACAAAGGGGACATTCAAGATGTTCCTAGTCATCTCATTAATAATGTGAGAGATACATTAGAGCTGGTTAAAAGAGAGTGGACACCTATTGAGAGAGCGAATTGGAAAAGGCTCATAATTGAGACCCTAGATGTGAGTGACTTGGTTTCATCCCTAGAAGATAAACTATGAATTTATGAGGAATAACCTCACAAAAAATATAAATAATAATATACACTTCCCAATGATTTATATTAGTTATATTTGACCCCTACTTATGAACCCAATCAAACTTATCAAAGTCATCTTTTTCCCAATCAATTGGAAGAGAGAGTTGGAAGACAAACTTTATTTTTGAAGTAAACCTTGATAGGTATATTGAATTAGCCAATAATCAAAAGAATCAATCCATATTATTAGCAAAGGAAGTGGAATCTAAGCCCTCATTACCCTCTCCCATTACATCCCCACCTCAAGAAGATACTTCTATATATGAAATCCAAGTTGGAGACAAGGTGGAGAATCCAAACCTAAGGATATCCCAAGTTTATTTAACACTTCATCCACCCCTGAAATTGCATTACTAACTCAAGAAGAGACTCCTAATCCTAAAATACTAAGATATAATAAGGTAGTGGAATACTAGGAAAAGAAAGGAGATAAAATCCTAGATAAAGAGTGTGAAGTTGAGAAGGAGCTTGATACTATTCAAGCCCCTCCCACCCTTCCTCAAGAGACCTCTTGTTTTCCATATCAGACCTCTTATACTACTTATCCTCATGAATATTCCTATAAACTTCAAGATATAATTTTTCAAGAGAACCTAGCCAAGAAAATTGAAGAGTTAGAGTTGAGAATGAAATTATTGGGTCAAGGTGTGATGGAAGGTTTAGGGCCAAAAGAATATCCTACGCCTACACACACACCATATAACCTTCCTCAAGAGAGTGCTCAAGTTGAATCATATTTCAATGAAGTGATTGTAAAATGGAAGGAAGAAAACCAAACTATTTTAGCCCAAGGTTTGCCTCCCCTTCTTTATGAACTCCCAAAAGGATCCCTTACAATTCATTCTCAATCTGATGTTGAGTTTTATGTTCTACCTCTGCCAACTAGTTCATCTTGTCCTCACCCTATCACCCTTTGCCTTGATGTACCTATGGTGTGAGAACATAAAGAGAAGAATTTGGTTGATAATAATTTAAAACTCTTGCTTGAAGAAAACATATCTCCTTAGCAGCCTCATTAGGCTAGGTCCCTTGATTACAAAATGCCTAGCACTGGCATCACCAAGAGGGATAAAATAATTGAGGATCTTGTAGTATTTGAGAATTAAATTTAGGTTATAATAGTTTAGATATAACTTGAGAGCCCTAAAGAGGTTCTAAATGCTAAAGAATAGGTGATTTCTTGTGTTGAATCTTCTAATGTGTTGATATTGAAGAATGTCTTCTTTATGTCAAAGAAGAGGAAATCATCATTGGTTCTTCCATCACTATCCAAGATATCATAGATAGGAAAGAAAAAGTCTCTAATCAGCCTCAAAATGGCATGTTTTCAATCATTAGAGTAGGTTATACTCCTCTTCAAAGAGGCTATGATCTAGTCAAAAATGGAGAAGGCAGTCTTGACACTCAAGTGGGTATGCAAAGAAGAAGAAAATTTTCAAATTGGTTATGCCAAGAGGCATATGAATCCCATGATGATATGTTTTAAATAATCATAATGGGTTATCATCCTCTTAAACAATTGGGAGAAACATATTAGCCTTTAAAGGATAGAACAAGCTTTTATTGGCCTCAATATTCTAAAGAACAAGAAACCACTCCTCTTAAAGCCATGCCTACCAAGAAGATACAAGTTAATCATGAGATGAAGAGTGGGTGACATTATGAGGTATGTGTAAAAATTAAAGATGAATACATTTACATTGGAGACATATTTAAGGATGACCTACTTGCGAGCAAATCAAGTGAAGTGCTAAGGAATAGGTCTGATCTACTAAGCATCCAATCCAAGGAATAACATGCTTGACACTATGATTCATTTCATGAAGAAGATTATTCAAGGAAATTTCCTTTTGATCCTAGAAATAAATTATTCTTAATTTATAGTTTTTCATAGTTTTTTTTCTATTTTCCCTAAGTGCTTTGAGCACACATGTGTGTCTTGTTGGTGTGTTTGATTTACTTGGTGTGTGTCCTTTATTTTGTGTGGTTGAGGTAATTAGTTGTCTTGTCTTGGTCAAAGCATTATTATCAAGTGTCAGGTCTTATTGTTTTGTTTCAAAATTTAGATGACTCCCTAAGACCGTGGATAGGATAAGGCTACAAATCTTTAGCATAATAGGCATGTTACCCTTATGAGTCACCAATTGTTGACTAAATTTGACCCTGTAGGTCATATTAGGACCCTTATAGGTAAATAATTGATATTTAGGTGATTTTAAGGGTATATTATTATGTAATAGGGTTTATTATAAGTATTTTAATGTCATTCCATATCATATTATCCTTGGTCTTAGTCATTTTAATCCTTATGTCTTTTTGAGCCATTTAAAGTTCATAAAAAGAGCATTTAATGACTTGTACAAATTCCTTAAGTAAATTTAAGGTTTAAAAAGGTTATTTAATGTGCCATGTGTCCTATTATGCATTAATAAACTATTTATAACTGAAAAATGGTAGGTTCTTCTTGAAAAAGAGTAGTTTTCTTGGATAAATGAAGAGTTTGGCACTTGTACTACCTATAAGGGAGTGTGACATGTGGGTTAAGGTTTTGGGATGGATATTAAGATTCCTAATACTAATTTACATGTTTTAAATACTTTGGAAGTTCCAAATTTGATCTAAAACCATTCTAATCCTTCACCCTTCTAGACACACAGAACCAATCAACATGTTTATGCTTGGTACAACCAGTTGGAGAAGTTACAAGTCAAACACCTTTGGGAGGTGAAATTAAAATTATAGATATAAATATACATAAACAGAGTTAAAGGATTGGTCAACTATGCTTTATTAATCATCTCTAATAGTTTGACTATGTTTTTCTACTCACTATTTCTCATACCCTATAGCTTTTGCTCTTGTTTGGAAAATTATGTACAATCCAGTTGCTAATATTGATTTCATAGGATGTTTAATCCCACATATAATGTTTTTTATTCTTTTTTTCATGTTTCAAGGTGTTTTGATATACAAATCATCTCATGTTGTAGGAAGGTGCCACCATGTGAGGTCTCAACCAAGTTTCCTTGTTTGTAGAATGCTTGGTTCTATGCAAAGGTATCATATGAATGGGATATGATGTTTACCATGTATCAGTTCCATAATTATCACTTAAATTCCATTTTTAGTCTCATAACATCATCCTTTGATCAAACATTTAGCCTTGTCATACTCACAATCAACTCTCTATCCACTTTCACTTATATTCATGTGTATGAAGATTGCATAACATGTTTATGGAGTTATAATGAAGGTATGTAAAATTTTTCAAGTCATAAAAATCTGAAGAGAGTCCATTTTATTATTTTAAGAAGATGCAATATTGGTTATAAGTTCATGCATTACACAAACTAGTCACTGGGTACCATTGCTTGTTCTATAATAGGTGCTTGAAAGAGATTATCACATAAGAACAAAGGTTTTCAAACTTATCTTAAGATAAAAATACTAATAGATATCCATTTGAATCATTGGTAAATATATTAAAGTGTTTATTCATGGGACCATTCACTATGCATATTACTCTAATTCTGCACACTACTTGCAAGCAACTCAAAATGCACCTACAGGTTCCCTCATATAAACCAGTCATGTTGAAAAAGAGTATATAAAATAAGAAAGGTAATTTATAATGAAATTAGTCTATTTTAAATATTTTATATAGGTGTAAAACTCATTAAATGGCCGAAACAATGTACATTGTCCATACTCAACCTCATTATCTGTATGTGAAAATGTCCACCTATAGGCGAAACCATAAAGATATGGAGGTACTTATACAGAGAAGATTGGACAACTTGAAAACCTTATTGATGACCTATAATGTGGTGTTTATCATGAAAAACCTATTTAAAAGGTTAGGTTGGAAAACATAAGTGAAAACCTTGGTCAATCATGAGATGACTTTGTTCAGGGATCTAATCCCTAAAAGATGAAAACAAAGGTCTGGGCCTTTTTGTCAAGGTCACATAACAGGGTTGTCAGGACTCTTTGTGAATATAAGTGAATATGTATTTTAGTCTCTACAAAGGAGTCAAACTTTAAAAAACAAGGAAGTGATTTGGTCATCTAGTTTTCTTGCTAGAGGAACCCAAAGATGTAATTTTATGCACTAAATTTTGACAATGCCATCTACAAGATTTGAAATTCCAAGGTGATTCTAGAATCTCAAAGTGAAAATAGAGCATGCATTCATTATTTAACTATATCATTAAGAGAAAAGGCATACCAATGAAAACAAGGATCTTCAAAGGAGGTTTATATGCAGAGTTTTGAGCCCATACACACCTACAAGTGTTTAATTCTTGAAACTATTCACCTACAACCAAGGGTCATATTATACATCATCCATAGTAAGGGATTAAGCATGGAAACATAAAAATTTGTTTAAGGAAGATGATTAAAATTATCTCAAGAGATATAAAATTTATATGGCACATGTTCCAAAATGTGTTCTCACCCACATGTTTATATTTGTCCTAATACAATCAACTATAGTTGACTGTAGGCAATAGTGGGATAAGGAGTAATCCTTAAGAGTTAGAAGTGCATAAAGATGATAAAAATGGGCCAAAGCAAATATAAAATGACCCTATGATACTACAAGGAGGTTTTTAGACATTTTCCTCAAGCTTAAACATGCAAGATCACCTATAGGTATAATGCTTAGAAATAAAACATAGTCAAGAAAATTACACACAGTCTTGACCAGTCAAGGTATAGGAGGGGGTATGTAGGGATTTGAAGTGATGAATAGGCATGGATTAAATTAATTATGACCATAATTTTCTCCATATTCTTTTGAAAATATAAAATAATTAGAGATGAGGTTCTAATCAGGTAACCTATAATCCACATCTAAAACCTTGCACACAGTCCCTTTTCTTGTAGATTGTCTTGGTTTTTAATGCTTTTGGAGGAAAAAATGATATGAATATGGGATGAAAATTGGTATATATCACATAAATGACTTTAAAAATCCCATACAATATTCAATTGATTTGAGAGAATAAGGGAAGTACCCTCTATTTTATCTTAGATAGAGGGTACTCCCCTAAAACACAAATTGGTTGGTTTTGAATAAGGAAGGTGATAAGGTGAGTTAAAGGATAATAAGACATTTAAATGAGGTGTGGGAAGTTATATGACACATATTAAAACATGATATACATATCATATAAGGAGTAAGCTCAACAGGGTAGCCTAAACCCTCAAAGTTGTAGAAAGGCCTATTAGGCATGGTTTAGGCCTAAAGCTAAATGGAGAGTCACTTTCACTTATAACATGAGATTAGAATTATAATGGATTTAATAATGATTATAGGGTTATTATATATGTGTTAAATCTTTAGGAATGTAGGGGAGATCATAGGAAAACTCACTTTAACTCAAGACCAATTCAAGCCTATAGGAAATGAGGAATCAAACTCGATAAGGCAACTTGGGATGCTCACATATCCTTTGACACTTTGCATGGAGACTCAAGGGGATATTATGAGTTAGATAGGTTCATAAAAAATCAATTTTTGGAATTGAGTTAAGATTTCAACATCAAATCTTTATGAACAATGGTTAAGAGGGTAACATAGGCCTAAATTCACCAAAACCCTTACTAGTGACCAGTTTGAGAAGATGGAGTAGTTAATACATCTAAATGGAATAGTTTTCCTAAAAAAGTAATTGGATGATGTAGGGGAATATCTCAGGATACTCCCCATCCTTTTGGATTGTATGAAATTGTATGGAAAAAGTACAAAATAGGGTTTTCTTAATAATTTTTGTGTTTTTACAAGCTCTAAGAAGATTCAAAAGATGCCAATCACATGCAAGGAAATATTGAGACTTAAGATAACTACCCATATAAATTTATTGATTTATAAATTTTTTTAAGTTCTTAAATAAGAGATCTCATCTCAGCTAGTCAGAACTGACATAGTGAACATGATAGTGAGAAGTGTTAAAATTTCAAGTGGAAGCCTATTTAAGGTGCAGCTAAGTAATCCAAAGACATGGATGGAATTTAGATATGTAATTCACTCCATTTTATGGATTTTCATGAAAAATTGAAGAATTTTTGGAAGCCAAGTGTGCAAGGTGTGTGAAAAAGAGAGTTTCTTTGATTAGGTAGTGATGGCTCACTTTTAGAGGAATCCAAATGATTAAGAATGTAACCAATGCATAGAGGAGCATGTATACAACCCCTAACTATTATTCAAATCATTATACATTTCCCTAGTCATTATTGGGATTTTATAATAGAGATAAATGATGAAGATAGTTTTCTTGTGCATAATGAGAACTCCTACACAATATTTCATGAGTTACATAGTTTGGAAAACCATTTATCTTATCAAGCCTTACATAGTCTATCTCTTAATTCATTATTATATACATGTAACTCATTCTCTTAGCATGAAACTTGTAATTGTGACCTTTGGACTTATTTCTTCTCTTCTCTCTCTCAAGTTCTATAAGAACTAGCCATTTTGGCTATTATAAGGATGCTCCACCTCAGTATGGTGAAGCCCTGATCATTTGCATACATGGATTAATAAAGACTATTAATTTTACCTCTTTTATAAATATTCATACTGTGTTAAATTTAATGATTGATCTTTCTTAGTGATGACTATTGTTTCCTTAGCATTGTTGTCTCATTCTCTCACCTATTTGCAACTTAAAAGCTTCTTATAGGCTATGTGAAGTGTTATATGGAGTTTCAAAGTTGAGTGAGTTAGTATACTCAATAGTTCCATTCTAGGCCTCTTATCTAGTCCTCTTAACCTAAACATTCATCACAACCTCATAATGAAATACTGATGTGAAAAGATTCAGATTAGAGAAGTGTATGCCTAATTAGTCTTTTAGTCTCATGTGTGACATGCAGCTGGTTGGTAGTTATCAATTAATTTGGTGTATCACCACCTTTAGGATACTTTACTTTTTCTTTTCTCTCCCTTTTCCTTACAATCATAGGTTTATTAGTGATCTAAAAGTGGTACATCAAGGGAGCTATCCCTATCTAGAGATTCACCTCATTCTTAGGCTACCCATAACCTAGAGGTGTTTCAATTGTGCCACTTGGATGAGGAGAGCTGAGACATCTCCTCAAGGGGTGAAAATCCAAGTGAAAAAAGACCCTCTTGTTCAATTTTGTCTATGCTTGTAAATAACTATTTTAGATTTTTAAGAGCCATGGTTATTTTATTAATTTTAGTTGAGAACATGCTTATATTAGAATGAAAGTTTATAATAAGTGTTTGGAATTAGCATGAAATTTATTATCACTTGCACACCCTTTATAACAGATGTCTAAATTTTTAAAATCAATAGAAAATATTATTTTCTATTTAAATTTCAATTTTGCATTCTATATTGTACATGTGTATCATTAAATTTTTATAGAGATAGAAAATAGATGTTTTTATAGTAAATAGATACAAAAAATTCTTCTTCTATTTACTATAAAAAATAGATACATGTGTATCATTAAATTTTTATAGTAGATAGAAAATAGATGTTTTTATAGAAAATAGATACAAAAAATTCCAATATGATTTTTTGTGTGTTAATGTTTAAAAATTATGGAATTTTAAAGTTTTTATACTAAAACACCTTTTTGTCCTTTGTAAATTAAATGACTTCACTTAATTTATTTGCATGCTATATGAGGAATTTAAGCACCTGAGTTAATTTTATATAAAAAATTAAAATCATAGGACCTAATGCAATTCGTTTTGAATTTTTTGGGTTCCTAATTTTCCCAAAATGATTTTTTAATGTTTACTGGTCTATAGGATATGTTGTATAATTTATAGAGCCTTTGAAATGGCAATATACCCCATTTTTAAGGTATCCAACCTTTTTGGTCAATTATCACCCATGTGACTACATAACAATGGTGCAAATCCCCTAGGAGATGGCATTTTTTTTCTAATGGTGAATGTAGATACTTCATTTTAACCACTTTTATGTATAAAACTATGTTTGGAATGACTTTATATAATCACATCAAATTTTAACTAGAAATCTCCAAATGGACCTAATTTACCTACATAATTACCATTTTAAACTAAAATTTCAATGGTATATCCCTGATTAGGGTAATGGATCATCTTGCATCATTCATCTTATCTAGTGCATCTTGAATTAAATCATCCCTTTCTAAGTGTTTTCACAAGATAATTAAGAGAATATTTGATTGATAAATAGAAACAATACAAAAGGCCACCTTTCTTCTATTTATTGATTAATCCCACTTAATCAAGCCTTATTATTCCTTTAATAAGAAAATTCATGGATTTTAATTATCCTCTTTTCTTAAAATCAAAATCAAAATATTACCTCACCCAAGATGACATCATCAGGTAAAGTGTCCAAGAAACTAAAGGTTATGACATGTCTTACACATCACTTACACAGTCAAGATAAGTTATTACATTTCTCTTACACACTTCTTCTCTTACACCCCTCTTACACACTCAATAGGACCAATGAATGTAATTTTCTTCCAATATGCCTTCAATACTCTAAAAATGTATTAAATGGCCTCTCTTACACACTCCATGTGTTTAGTCATGGATTTGAGGACTGATCCTCAACTCTCTATCTTGAGATGATATGAACAATCCAAAATAGCTTAGGAAATATATAAATAGAACCCCCATACCTCTCATTTCATCAATATTTCTAATGTAAACTTACTCTACTAAACTATTCCAAGAAGCTTCATCAACTCTCTCATACCAAGTTAAATCCAAATCATGTGTAGACAAAGAGAGATGCTAGTCACATGAGGATTCAAGTATTGACAAAGACTTATAGATCTACAAGTTAATATAAACTTCTTTTAACCAATTTTCAAGAACATCTTCAAGGGAGGTATAAATATTGTGTTTATCTTCTAATATTACATTTATTGCTTGATTACTACATAACTCAACCAAGGGGTTAGGCTTAAGAAGTTATGTCTTCAAGTTGTTTTAGATTATTTCATTAACAATTCAATAATCTCTCTTGGATTCTTGATTTGTATAATGAAGCACTTGGTGGTACCTCTTGAATGATTATATGCATCTCAAAACTCATTTTAGACCATTATCATTCTTATAATTACTAGAATTAACCTAGTAACTAACTTAATTCATTTATTTTTATTCAAAAGTTTATTTAAAACTCATTCCAGGTATAAATGGAGAATTTATCATAATAAATAGTGAATTCAACCCCATAAATAGTGATTTCATCCCTATAAATAATAAAATCATCATTACTAACAGTGAAATCATTTCATTATGTTTTCTATTTATAGGTCTAAATAGCAAAATCACTTTGTGGAATGGAAAATTTACTGAAATCAATAATGAAATCATCATATTAATCAGTGAAATTGGTGAAATTATTTTTATACCTCTATAATTTTCTATGTTATTTAAAATGGTGAAATCATGTGCCACAATAGTGAAATCATCTTTATCATTAGCAAAATTGTTATAAAATAGTGAAATCATACTCATTTGTTTTCTATTTTGATGATTTCTTTCATAATTATGAAATTATAGCCATTAATAGCAAAATTATTGATTTCATTAACAAAAATGTAATACCTAATGATAAAATCATCATTAATGTTTGCTATGTTTTCCTATCTGTAGGTCAATATAGATAAAATCTTCACCATTTACAACAAAATCATCATTTCATGCAATAAAATCATCTACTTTACTAGTGAAATTTCTCAACCTAATAGCAAAATCATTTTTTTCATCAACAAAATATTTTTTTAACTTTTTTTCTCTGTTTACAAGTTTTAGTAGTGAAATTGAAGGATTTAGTAGTGAAATTGGCTTGCTAAATGGTGAAATCATTCTAATTTAAGGTCAAGACTTAAACAAATCAAATTACAAGTTCCTTATTAGCTCAAAACCACTTTTATCAAAATTTTAACCATTTTGTGTTGTTGGACCTTAGCCAGAGAGTGGTGTTTTGAGTCAAAACAACTTAAATTCTAATTCATATTCCAATTTGGTCATTAAAATGAATTCACTTTTCAATTTGAGTTATAACAAAACTTATTTATTTTCAAAGTTATTTATTTTATTGAAAATTTTGTGGGGTTATCTTGTGGGGGTTATTTTTTGTGTGTATGCTCTCCCCTTTTTGGGTGACTCATAAATTCAAAAGTTATTGTTTGCCTTTTACTCTATTTTCAATTTGAATTATTGGGGTGGATTTCATCACCCTCTTTCAAGTATTTATAGGTGCATTGACTTAGGAAATGACATCCTAACATTGTATAAGACCCCACTTATCTGGTGGGGTATATAAATTGAGGAAAGTTGCCATCATGAAGGCCTAGATATGTGCTTACACAAAGTTTTATGAGGAAAGTAACCCTAGGGAGTTCTTTCCAATATCCTATCTTAATGTGTAGTACTCTAGAAAAAAGAAATCTTGGTAATGCAATTGAATTTATTCATTGATGGATCTATGCCCATATACCACAAGGTATATAGGGACTATTTAGATAGCCCAAGTGAAATTTTAAGAAAACCCCAAATATAGTAGCACTTCACCAAGACCCTTACAACTAAAGTGGTTATAGAGGGACAAGACCCTATCATAAATGGCTCAATATTTATTACTTCTTTGATGCCTCTTTTTTCATTAACCATTCATTGATGCATGAGTGCAAAGGTAACAAACCTTGAATATTGTGATAATCATATAGACCTTGAGATAGAAGGGGGGATTAAAAATCCTACCAATAATTGTAATAATTTATTTTATGAAGTCTTAAATTTTATAATCCTCTCTGAAAGAATGTGTTTCATAAGGTTCAATGGATGCAATGTAAACCCATGTTAGTTATTAAATTTCCTTGTAATGTTTGTGTGTTATTTCTTTATTGTTGTGTCAAAACCTTGTTTATAATTGAGATGAAATCAAACCAACCAAGACTAAAACCAAACTATTTCTATGCACACATAATGAGGCATTACTTTGCTAAATTCCAAGTTAAACTAAAGTGACATGCTAAAAATTAGTCTAAAAAACCTATCTTTCTTGTCCAAAATACATCATTAGGATGCCTAATTTGAAACAAGAGGTCTTATCCTAAACCAAATTTCCATTTCAAATTCAAGTGCCAATACTAAGTCAAATTTCTTTGTAAAGTTTAACCAAATTCAAAATTTTGATTTCTTATTCATGTTGTGCCATTATGCCATTCATTTGATTTCAAATCAAGAGCCAATTCTAAACCAAACTTATTTTCAAGGTCAAATGAAGTCTACATTCCAAGTCTAATTTTTAATACCATTTCCAATATCAAAATCCAATTCTATTCCAATTGTGCCAAGACTAATTCCATTTGGAAAGTCCAAAATTTGAAGTCTAGTTCAAATCTTGATTTACCATTAACGACCAAGACCATTTGTTATGCCAATATTTATACACATTTACAAATTTTCTAAAGTGTATAAAATAGACCAAGTTTCCTTCCTTTGTTCACAAAGCCAAGTTTTCAAGATCAAGACTTTTCAAAGCAAGACCAAATGCAAAACATTTCACAAGTCCAAACATTGGACACTTATAATTGAGGTAATTATGCCTAAAACTTGTTACTTTTCCCTTTGGAAAAATACCTTTGAAACATTTACATTGATATAACTTTGATTAGTGAATTATAAATTGATGGTTACCTTAGCATAATCTAAAAATATTACCTCAAACCTATTTTCCAAGTGATATTCTAAGTGAATATCATGTACCAAGTTAAGTCATAGATATAGGCATTTAATACCTTTTAAATATGAAGATTATAAACTTACACATGCCTAAGTACACGTGTAGTGGGTCCATTTAGAACCTTCATTTTATGATGAGGTAGTTTACAATCCCTATGGGTATTATAAATATGTAGAGGATGAGGAAAGCCAATAATACCTTTCTTATGCACCATCTAATGTTGAAATTGAGAAATAAAACCCATATCTTCTAATTGTATCACCTACTATTAATTAAACAAGGCTAATACCAACCATACATTTCACATGTTCTTTTTGATATCGATCATCATCCTTATCCAACATACCTTGTCAAACCACCAACTATTGATGAGTATCGATAAGATCAATTCAATCAAAAACTATTTGAAAATAAAGATGAACATCTTGTTAAATTATTAGAGATGGGTAAAAAATCCCCCCTTAACTTTCACCTAGAGGATTTTTGATATTTGTTTTGAACACCTAAACAAACACCTCTTACATTAATAGATAACCAAGTTGCCTTTAGCCAAGACCAAACTTTCAACCAAGGCCTAGTTGTGTCAAACAAAGGAAAGGGTTAATTAGTTATTCCTCCCACATAAAGACTACTTATTACTTTGAAAATAGATAAATCTAATATTATTATAAATTCCTTATCTAATTACTTGGCTGAATTTAAATTTAAAAAAACCACATTATTGGAATGCAACCTCCAATATAAAAACCATTAGATTTGTCTAATTATCCCATTTATAATCTGAATCCATTTGCCACTAAAACATTAGTTATGGATATGTTTAACATACCCATAATTGAAACCAATTTAGCAACCAATCTGGATTTGAATCTCCTTATAGATTCTACCCAAAATGTGGTAGATATCTCTTAATTAGCATATTTTTTCCCACATCAAGTACCATCAAACACATAATTTTTTTTATTCCATCATCTCCATGACCTTTTCCTTCCAATATCCCTAGTATCTTGTAATAAAAAATTTCAAACCCATCTAAATCACAACAACATGTTTCAAATACTCTTGTTTAATAAGTAACAACTAATCCCCCACCTCAATAGGTGGCAATCAACATTCCATTAAAACAAGTGCCAATCAATCAATAACCAACATTGTCTAACCAATAATGTGTTTCAAAAAAACAACCAATTACCATTTCTATTAAAAAAGGAGCCTCTTCAAGCCAAAAACATGTTCCATTTAACCAATAATAATTTACCCCTATGCATCAAATTATTAAGATTCAACAAATAATTCCCTTGTAATCCCAATAATTTATGTTGAATTCCCAACAAAACATTCCTTCATTTAGACCTCAGTTCCTTCCAAATCAAAGTTACACTCGCAATAAGTGCCTTACCAAAAATAAGTCCCCTATCAACAATACAACTCTACTCAAAGAGTGAATATTCTTGGTATAACCAATCATGTACACATTCCTCAATATTCTATACTACATATTTATTTGGGTTAGGGTATTGTACCTTTGAATACCCAACAAAATTTTCCCACTTTTTCTCATACTAGTCATAATTTTTAGGATTTATAAGAAGTCAAAGATGTAGTTTCTACCATTCAGGCAAGAAATCAAAGGAAGAAGTTTAAATTGGATGACATATATTCCTATCCTTTTGACAAGAGATATCTTTAGATACCTTTTATGCATCAACTTAAAATGCCCAAATTTGAAAAATATAAAGAAAAAGGTGATCTTAAGAAGCATCTAAAATAATTCTTTGGTTGCATGATAAGAAGTTGTGTATAGCCCTATATAACTGCTTGACTTCTTCCCCCATGATTTTTTGGGACACATTTTAGAATGATTTCTTGGTCTGCCCAAGAATTCTATGGATAACTTTGATGGCTTGCCAGAAAAAATTGTGCAACACTTTTCTTTCAATGTAGAACATGATATATCTATTGTTAACTTATGTCATAATAAATAAAGAGGAGGAGAAATATTTTCTAGTTATTTACAATGGTGGAACTCTTTAGCTAGCTAAATTTTTCATAATATCGCTAACAAATAATTGGTCATAATGTTCACCACAAATATGTAGTTTGATGTTTCTCATAACCTCAAGCTTGCTTGGGCAAATACATTTGAATAAGCTATGGCCAAAGGGATATAAATTGATCAAGAACTTATCAACAAAGGGATAATCAAGTTTTATTCTCAGAACCAAACTCAAAATAAGGCTCAAGCATAAGCTCTTATGTAAGTGCAAGTAAGTACATATAACAAGCCCAATCCATTCAAAAAAATAGAAATATGTGGGAGATGGGATGACTGAATCACAACATGTGAAATTGGTGAAACCACTACTTGTTCAATTGAACCCACCTACTCAACCTCTTGATTTGAAAAGGTTGCCTTCAATAAGAGGTCATTATCATAAATTTTTTTCAGCAATCTCAATGAGCCTATTGAGATAGTTTTCCAAAAGTTAGTTTCTACCAACATGATCATTTGGACAGTACCAAAACCATTTATTGAAAACTAGACTAAACCATATTGGTATAATGAGAATGAATTTTGTGATTCTCATTGGGTTAAATGCCATTCCATTCACAAATGTGTAAAACTTTTCCATATTATTTAAGGTTTGATTGAAAGTGGAGAGATAAAATTGGATAATGTGGATATGAAATCTAATCAAGAGTTGGGTATATATCAAAACCCTTTTTCATAGCATAATTTCAATAATAATTAGAATAGACCTCCTCAAAATTAACATCAAAGATGACGATGACGACAACAACAACAACAACAACAACAACAACAACAACAACAACAACAACAACAACAACAAATTTGAAATCAAGGTCAAGATACCCATTCCAATAAAGTCAATTATAAAAGTGTCCCTTATCACTATGATATTATAGGTCAATCACTAGTGGACACATTTATAACATTAATATCAATCATAAGATAAATACCAAAAATACTTGAAGACCTTTTCCATCCATTCTAGGACCTACACCTCCATTAACCATTAATCTTCCTTTGGTTTGTAATGGACCAAATGCCAATAAACATTTAGAAGTTACCATTTGAGGCCTTTATTCCCCTTATTCTAATTATAGTAACCCTATGATGACTCAAGGTTGAGCAATTTCAATTCAATCATCTAAGGTTACCATTCAAGGTCCTACACTTTTTTCCTCTAGAAAACCCATTCAAGGTCCTCTACCTCAGAAGACTAAGCCAATTGCTCCTATTCATGAGAAACCTTATGATATTGTCGAATAATTACAAAAGAAACTGATGCAAATTTCTATTTTAGATTTTTTTTTGTACATCAAATGTCCATAAAAACATATTAAATGAGCTATTAATATAATCCATAGTTCCAAGTGACATTTCACTTGATAAATTCCAAACACTTGTGAGTAATATGGCTCCCTAACAATAAATCTCCTTTGATCAAATGGAGATGTCATCCCTTGGACCTTTGCATGATAACCTGATTTATATAAAAGTAATAATTTCCTAAAATAAGGTTAAAATGCTCCTCACAGATAATGGTTTAGGGATATATATTATAACTTTGAATTGGGTCAAACAGTTAGGATACACATTGGTAGAATATTAGGAAAATACCACTTCCATCAAAGTTTATGATAATGAGGAGTAGGAATAATAGGGTACCATTTGTTTACCTATTGTCATTGGGACTTTAACTCATGATTCTCTATGCCATTTTATTAATTTAGAACTATCTTATAAATTTCTCCTTGGACAACCTTGGATTTATTAAGTGCGTGTTGTACCTTCTACCTTTCATAAGTGCATCAAGTTTCCTCATTCTAGGTTAGAAGTTATCATTCCTAGTGACTTGCAGCCATATCAATTCTATAAACAATTTGAAGCAAAATATGAAAGCTGTAACTATAAATTTAGCATAGAACCTATTCCCAATAAGGATAAGGAGGTAGTTGATCAACCACCATAATCCAATTATTTGAATCCAATCACTCTTGCCTCCACTTCATCTACACCACCTAAAATAATAGCCAACCATTTCACTATTCAAGATAATAACCCCTTTGAATATAAAATTGGTAACACATTTCAAATATCCAAATTACCTAAAACACTTAAAGCATATGGTAGACCTAAGGTACAAAATCCTAAAGTGGAATCACATAAGAAGGACAATTATCATCAGAAAGGACCTTTGGTTTTTATCAAAACCACTACCCAAATGTAATTAAAAATTGAGGTTGATGATGATTCATGGATATACAAAGATGATTTTTCCACCTATTACAAAAATACAAAGTTTCCTATTCCAAACCAAATAATGGATAATCAAGCCTATAAGGGCAAAGGCTTAGGAAAAAAACAAGGACTTATTGAGATAGTATCAATTACCAAACATAAAGGAACTTGAGGTATTAGATATAAACCACCTGGGGGTGAGCCCATAGATCTTAAAAATGATTATTTTATCATATAACATAAATAACACTAACATTGATGTAGAGTCCTATTATAGCATCTACAATGAGTTGGCTGATATAAATTTATTTGACCCAAATACCATCTATACGATGACTATTATGCCATTTAATTCCCCTCTTTTCCTCCACCATCCCAAATTAATCAACTAGGACTAAAAATATTATTACATACAATTATATGATTTTTAAAATGATGAGGCAATCTATAAATTTATGGGCCTTAGAGATAATGTGCCACTTAGTGATCATAAATAAGTATTTTCCATTACACTAGACCCTACTACCTAATTTTGAAAATATTCAAACTTCCTTGGTCATAAACAAAAATAAAAATAAAATCAAACATTGAAGTCCCAAAGTGAAAACCTCTTTGAGGTGATTTTGGACTAGGGTAAAAGTAAATAAAAAGACAAGCCTCATAGGTGAAACCTTGTTTTAGGTGTCATTAGACAAGGAAGTTCACCCTCTTTCAAATGAAGTTCAAGCATATTCTAGTTTTATAACTTCATGTCACTAAAGAATCAATTTATAAAAATAACAAATATTTGATTGATTAGTTCAATATTATCCACATGAATTTTTTGAATAGCCTTTACTAGACTTTGGTGATTTAGATTGTTTATACTTGGGTGAAATTGACAAGCTAGTCAAGTCACCAGATGAATACAAAGACCAATGCACCACTTTACAGACTATTTTAGAAGATAGTTCCAAACTGCTTGTGGAGGATACCACTAAAGTCAACATTGGAACACTTTACAATCCCAAATGGATCAAACTTGGAGCATCCCTCATTGAAGAGGAATGTGAGATTCTTACTAATATCCTTTAGGATTTTGTTGATATTTTTTCATGGTGTTATTTATATATACTAGGATTGGACCCCACTTTAGTTGTACATCACCTTGTTGTACACTTTGAAGCTAAGATAATCAAATATAAGTTGAAAAAATGCACCCTCACATATCCATTCTTGTCAAGAAATAATTATAAAAACTATTAGAGGTAGGATGCATCCATCTTATTGATTATTCAATGGATCTCCAACATAGTCCTAGTCAACAAAAAGACATAAGGAATCATATTATATATCGACTTCATAGATATCAATAAAACATGCCAAAAGGGAATTTAATTTTCCCAATATTAATATGATTATAAATTCTAGGAAGGGTATGAGATGATATCTCTTATGGATGTCTTCTCAAGATATAATCAAATTAAAATTTAAATAGAAGTCCAACACAAGATAGAATTCACAACTCCATGGGGAACTTTCTATTATCAAGTGATGCCATTTCAACTGAAGAATGCCAATGACACATACCAATGTGCCATGACTATCATTTTAAATGACATAATACATGATATTGTTAAATACTATGTGGATGATATTTTATGAAAATATCAATCAAATGAATCAATCATAATAAAATGAAGAATTTCATTAGCAATCTCAATCTCATTACCATTTACCTCAAAACACTCTCACCATTTTGTGAGTATGCCTTTCCTTTTTTCCTCTACAATAATTCTTTTTGCTTATCATCATTTTTATTCTATCCCACATCCTTGGGGGAACTAAATTTGGTGTGAAGTCCATGGGACTATGTAGGAAACATCCACTTATTTGGATCATTTAGAATCAACTTGGCCACCCCTTCATTTTTCTTCTATTCCTCCCTCCCTTCTAGGTTTCCATATTATTAGGCCAATTTTCCTATAGAGATTAGGGGTAAAATTCCAAAGAGTAATGCCTTACATTGACACATACACAAATGGTTCCTTAATTGCTTATATTATGATGTGTTTGTGTGTTTGTTTATCATTATTTTATTTTATTATTCTTGATGTGTTTCTTTGAGAAACTAGATGCTTTCTTTGATTTTATTTAAATTTTATTTGCTTACTTATTTTCATTTTTTTTCCATTATTCTATTTTCACCTTGAATCATTCCACTGTGTTGATATGGTCATCATCATAGTGCTTCCTATTGCATATTTGTATTTGAGTCCATCTATTGACATATGTCAGCATTGTGATAATGGTTTTAATCATTGGTGTATTATTTTTGGTTGTCTATTGGATTGAGGGTCAATCCTTATTCACATTACAACCTAGTCATTATGGTATTTTATATCATGGTGCATACTATGTACATAATTTTTTTTTTATCAATTATTGATGCTTTATCTCTTTTAGGAACCCATAAAGTCTTAATCTCTATGAGTTCACACCTTAAAGGATGAATTTGGAAAGGGGTGGGTAGACCATTGGTGCTTCAAAATATGTTTTCCCCCTATACTACCAATTTCAATTTGCACAACCATATCTTATACACTTCCCTAAGATTTACCACCTCCACTACACACTCCTCCAAGAAATTAACCACCTTATTCAACCTCTATCTAAGCCAAAAACACTATTTGACATTTATCAAACAATGTAAGCTTAAGCCAAACCTATATTCAAATTAATATTAGAAAATTATGGGTTTAGGTTAGACTTGATTGACCCAAACTAGGACCTAACTTGTTTTTATCAATTAATAATACAAGATTGAATTGGGCTGATAAATATCAGCTAAACTTTTGGAAAGGTTTAAGGTTAGATTCAGTTAGATATACACATCCATTTCCATCATTTATAAGGAAAAAATAAATAAAAACATCATATATTATGCATCTGATTATCCACCATTCTACTTGAGGATCATTACTTAGGCTTCCAAAACTACACTTGGAGATTCAAATCTTGTCTTGTGGAGAAGTTTTTTAGATGCATAGAGAATTTATGTAGCTTAGAGATAAATTATCATTATTATCCTTACATAACACAATAACCTCTTGTGAAGCACCTTGGCTAAGGGAGAGATTGAGGCTCAATGGGTTCATATTCAAAGGTAAGTATTCCTAACTTTGTTCCTCATTTTTTTAAAGTAGTTAGATTTACATTTGTTAGATTATATTATTCTCTCCTATGAATTAGGATTTCCTATAATTTATATTAAAAATATATCTTCTATGCATGTTTAATTTTTATGTTTATTAACCCCACTTTATGCTACAATCTTTAGTGATCACTAGATTAGGTTTTTCTTTAATTATTTAATTTATGAAATATATAGAAAATATAGGACTTAGCTAGGATTATCACATGATGTTGCTTGACTAGAGGATTTTAACCCTCTCTAGTGATATTATTGTGGTAAAGGACCCTTTGGTTAGGTCTAACAGATCCATATTGGTCATGACCATAATTATCTATATATATCAACAAGGAGAAATCTAATTGTGATTTGTCTTCTTCAAGCTAGGATTGATTTGTAGATCAATTGCATTTCCTCTTGTATACATTATGGTGAACCTAACATGAATCTAACCCTTATAGGTTTTATTTTACACACTCATATTATTATCATATTATATATTTTTATTTTTACAGTATTGTATCAGACCTATCGATACAATCTAAGATTCTGTGCATAGGTTTAACACGCAATTACTCTAAATCAAATCTATTTTCTCTGTGTAGATCTTCTCCAAATATAAGTGATTGGATAAATCAACTCAACACAATTCTCTTCTTCATTCATAGGGTTATAAATTTTGTTGAACTAGTTGACTCTATTTTTAATTCTCCTTTTTTGTATATAAGTTTTTAGACATAGTCAAACAAATTGGATCTATTTATAGATTATTTTTTAGTACACAGGTTTTGTAGACTTCATCGACCTAGTTGACTTCTATTTTTATAAACTAAAAATAAGCATTTGAGTAACACAACATAAAATTTACAAACTAAGTATATAAAAAATTACCAAGGTTCATTCTTACCTTCTTTATCATTTCTATTTATCATTTTTAGTCTTATTTTTCATAGTTTACAATATATAAAACTACAACCCTATAACAAATTGGGTCAACTAGCTCAACATAGTTATATAGCCTATCTTCTCTATAGAAGACTCAATTGACCAGTTTAACCATGTTCTTTCAAATCTTACTTTCATAGAATAGTAGCAACCATGTTGACTATATTATGTATTATTTGCATATAATGTCACTTGAACCAACTCTGTAATCTTCATAGTCATAAATTAACCTATTTTCCTAGTAATTAATTATCTTTCCATTTCAGTTGCTTGCATGCTTATAGTAATAAACATTTATTAATTAGGTGGTTTTTTAATTTACTGATTTAGTCACATTATTTTTCTATTTTATACACACTTAAAAATCACTTAACACTCAAAATAATTAAACATTTTCTTCCCAAATCTTACCTACTTGGATTTCATCCCCAAGGGTGAAGCTAAATTGGTTTTCTGGCCAAGAATAAACACAAGATTGATGGTATATATTGGCAAATCACTCAACACCCTTATCACTATGGGATTGTGAAGTGAGAGGGTAGGACCCAATACTAAGCCAATATCATCACCAATATAGATCCTTTTTAGCCTATGAAACTATCCATAGATTGATTTCTAGTTCCTTATTAAATCCAATTCCCCATCATATTAATTTCAAAATTTATTATAACTTAACAACATTTAGGAATGGCCAATTAGCTTATCATTTACATTCAAGTTTAACTATTTGGTCTTTGATCATTGTATTTTGTATTGCAAAACTTGTACTAGCCAGTGTTAGTGTAAGGTTTGTGTTGAGTGCTATAATTAGATCAATCACATTGATATAATTACTTGTATACTTCATTATATTTTCTCAGCCATTATATTGTAAGAGTTTTCCCTATTTTCATAACATAGTCATTCCTATCACTATAGTCTCTTATAGACTATTATTTTTTCTTACCTTCAGTACATAGTCACCCTGTACAATTATGTATCTTTTCAGCCCATTTAGTTTCTCCCTCTAGAGTACATAGTGGACATGAAAAACTATGTATCTTTTCTACATGTTTAATTTCTCTCTTAGAGTACACAGTTGACTTGTATGACTATGTATATTTGCAACCTATTCTATTTCCTATGTTACAAAATACAATCAACCTATCTGACTGTGTCCTTTATTCTCTATTTTATTTTATATCTTATAAAACACAATTGATTGGTTTGATTCTATATGTTATCAATTGACCCTTCTTTCCATAAGGTTTTTAACCTCTTTCCTTCATCATAAATTTCCTATTTGAGGATAATACATAGTTAAATTAGACAAACATGATGAGTTTTACCAATCCTAATAGGTTTCCTAAGACATAGCTTGTGGCACACACTTTGGATGAAACCTCTTCATTCATCCTCAGTTCACAATCCTTTATTTTCACTAAAAGATGAGCATGATTTAGAGTATACAACTAAAATGATTTTTTTCATCAATGAATTCTCTCAACATAGAGGAAAAGACCCTTCAACCATTTATAGTCTAATGATAGGTCCTCATATAAAATAAGCTCCTTCACCCTCCCATACCTTTTCTCACATATTTAGGGGAACCACTTTATTTGTATCCCAACCTTTTTATTCTATATGTCTCCTTCACACACCATGACCTCTTCTTCTATGAATTTTTCAACCTCCATGCCAAGCATTTCTACTAACATGGCAGGTTTAACTTATAGTGGGTCTCTTTAAAAGACCCTTCCACTTAACCATGCTACTAGTGCATCTTTTGATACCAATACTTCTCATGCCACTAGTGCTTATTTTTATACTAATGCTAGTCATTTCAATAGTGTGGTACATGCTACTCCTCATAGTACAACTCAAGATATCAATGTTAATACTAATTCATCGCATGCTACACACACTAGTCAAAATACCTCCCAAAATAGCCAAATATTATTAAAAATATTTAATCAAATCATACGTTCCAAACTAATAATGAAAATTAGATGATGTAAATGCAAAATCATCTCATTCATCTTCAAAACCAACCTCAACAAGTTTTATGGGGAGTCCATAATCTAACTTCCCCCACCCCCCTTAGGGATTACCATGGTAACCTTATCCAAAAACCACCCCTAATTAATAAAAAAAATTAAAAATATAAAAAGTAAACCTATTGTTCCTCAAATTTATAGTATTGATATAGGAGGCATCACACCCACCATCACCTATAATGGATCTACTGATCCCACATTGCATTTAAAGACATTTGGTAACCTTTATAAATATTGGGTCAAACTTAACACCTTTGATGATACCAAAATATTATCTAAAACACTCTCAAGAGATGATTTATATTGGTATAATTAATTAAAAACTCATTATATCACTATCCTTTAAGACTTGGTTAACTCACTAGTCCAAAAATTTCAAACTAGTGATATCCACAAGAACAACTTAGCCCACTTTATAAATTATAAACAACTTAAAACTAAAATAGTAAGAACCTTAATAAAATGATGGAATAACTTATTTAAAAAATATGAGCATAATATGGTGGAAGAAAACCTCTTCCACCTATTCACTAATGTTTTATACCCAAATTACAATATTAGGTTAGGACTCTCTCTCCAAAAACTTTGAAAGACGCCCTTGACTAAGATAAATGACAAGACTTACTCATGTATCAATTAAAACCATATAAAACTAAAATGGGCACTCGTATTCTCATTTAAAAAAAAAACATCATGCAACCAATGATGATGTTACTGATACCTATGATACTATTCATAACATTCAAGAAATTTCTCTAAAAACTACTATGGAGCATGCTCCCCCTCCAAGTAATAATCCTAATCCTATATTCTATCAACCCAACCACACTAATGTACACAAACATTTATCCCTAAAATATCTTAAAAAATGTCTTCCAAGACCTCTACCATGAGATATGTAACCCACTTGTCATATGAAATTGTGGTATGATCTAAATAAATTTTGTTGGTTTCATGCAAGTTGGGGCCACTCTCATGAGACTTTTAGATAATTACATAATATTACTATGGATTTTCTTCTTGATCCCAAATTTAATCATGAAACCTTTATTCAAAATCATCAAAAAACATATGATATAGATTTTAAATCCCATGAAACTCAAAATAAAAACCAAGCTTTAAACAAAACTAATGTTTATCTTGCTATCTACAAAGATTCTCTTCCCAACGATTAAGATAAAATAGATAAGCCTAATCTTATAAATAATGTTAAAATTATTATATACCTCACTAATAATTAATAAAACATGGTTAATATGAATAAAATGAGAAGATTAGTTGCTTTTATTGACTTAAATCGAATACCTATGCATCACACCTCTCAACCATTCTACATCATTTGGGATACTTACCCATCCCACATAATGGAATTAGGGAAAGAGGGAATTATAACCATTCAAGCACCACTCTCAACAACACAACTTGATTTTACCTCTCATACCATCTCTACTCTTCATCCAACATCCACACAACAAGATAACATTCCCCAAACTTCTAATAGTTTTTCTTCTACCCAACCACAAGAAATACCTCAACCAACCATCACATCACCTAAAGTCAATCAACCCATTTATAATCAACCCAAACTGAACACAACCAATCAACACAAGTTCAATTTCACTTCTAACCCTCCTCATGATTTCTTATAACATTATGTGCCTATATCTATCAATCTTCCCATGGGTTATGATGAGTGGGATATCATAACATAATTTTCTCATCTCCCATATCAAATACATTTATTATAATTAATGTGAACTTATCCCCATCATAAAAACTATCTAATGTAATTATTTTGGAAATGAACGTCCCTCCTCCTCCTCTAGTGAAGCTACCTTATCTAGATCTGAAGATAGTTTACTTCAACAATGTGAAGAGATGTCCATACATGTTGACAAAAAATGGATACTTATCTTTCACTTATGTTTCCTATCACTTCCATGATAATTGATGAGATACTGATTCATGTAGATGATCCTCCTATATTCATTAGCATCCAAATTGGTAATATCTAAGTTAAGCATAGCTTAATTAATGGAGGTTTAGTTACTTGCATTACTTCCCTTGAATTCATTAAGATGGATTTTTGAATGCAATGTCAAATTTACACGTAGAACATGTCAAGGATACAATAAAAGGCAAATTCCCCCTCTGGGTTGTTTTTGTATTCTCATTACCATTCTTCCTATCACCATGCACATGAAATTTATGATTGTTGACATTACACTTTCTTACATCTTAACTGGTCAACCTTGGACTCAACATATGAGAGTAGTTACCTCATCTACATGCCAATGCATCAAATTCCCCCACAATGGAGCTATTTATAAGATTCAAAGAGACATAAACCCTTAGAATTTAGAATAATTTTAAGGACATGGTGTGTTTAAAATTCCTACCCTTAAACCTTTACCTAGTATCCCATTTAGGGAATCCCAACTCTTTAGTTATCTCATCAATTCCACCCGCGGTTATAATGGTCACCCCAAATTAATTGGGAATATTCCACCTAACCTCCTATATTCCAATGATGATGAGCCAAATATAATTAACCTCAATATTAAAAATTCCAATCTATCCCCTCATATCATCACCCAACTTCCTCTTTATTTTCAACCTTGATCCTATCAAACACCTGCCAATGATATACCTATTGACTTAACCAAGACTAGACATTTTATCAATCATGCATCCTCTAACGAGAAAATAATACCTAAATGTACCATAAAATTTCATATACCTAAATATGATGATGGATATGATTTAGATAGCTCATTTTTATCTAGATTTATCCAATCTATAAATGTTGAAATTCTTTGATATCGCTCTTCTTTATTTTCTTCTTTTAATTCATCTTTTAGCATTCATTCCTTTAAAGTACCTAATACTAGTCTTCTTAATATTTATCATAGGGTAGAGATGGAGAAATAACATGGTACGCCTCCAATTATAGTAGATCCTCTTAGGAGTATACTCATGGATCATTCCATAAAAGGGCCTTATCACTTTGATAGACACCGAGATTTCTATAGTTTGCTTCTTCTAGAGATGTTAGCTATTGTTATTAAACCTACTGCATGGCTAACCTCACCCTCAAATGAGATTAGTATAGTTTCTACTCTAGATTTACCTTTAGATGAGATTAGTCTATCTTATATTCTAGCCTCACCTTCCCTTGGTGATGGATTTCACCTTCCCAATGGGTATATCAAACTTATTATGATATCCATATAGTTTTTAGTCATTTGACCAAATATTTGTAGTTATATTAGTCACCCTTAGCTTCTCCTTCCACTTATTTAGCTAGTAGGTTTCCAAATCCTACTAAATAACATATCTATTACTTTTATGGGATAAAAAACCACTCTTCCACTCATTTCTATAAAATTAGGCTATATGTTGACACATTACATCCAACCACCATTTGACCCAAATACAAGACCACACCTCCTCTTAAGCTAATACTAGAGTAATCCATAAATATGGAGAAGTAAACTATCTTTTAAACCAGTGTGGTTCACATCATACTGATCACTACTGTAGCATTGAGAAACATGTTTATGATCACCCATAGTTGACACCCACATCAATTATTCCTCCTTCCATAGGTTACATATCAAATAAGGCTCCCCCTTTATCATAGGTTGCACCTCTTTCTTTCCCTACAAATATTATTTCTATTCAGACATGTACTCCTCTCCTTTAGTATCCTACACATGATATCCCTCATGAGCATGATTCTTCATCAACTACACCTACATTTTCAGTTGAGGATATTCAAAAGGAAGTCTTTGCAAAAAAAATTATGAATATTGATGAGACTCTAGATGATGACAGAATTGAAATTCATAGAGATGTTGTAGATGTCATGGATAATATTTATGGTCAAATTTATTAGTATTTGTGAACATGGAATGGTGTTATTTCACATTGTTCTATGTTATGATTTTGTATTGGATTTATGATCCATTTTTATATATCTTGTAAACTTGACCATGTGTTAAATTTGGTTTCACTTATATATTTTACATGGATCATTATTATATGCTTTATGTGTTTTATATGGTTTCATTTATTTTCATCTTCCTTATGGCTTCTTATCATCCTTTTCATGAATGCACACTTATGTTTATGAGTGTACTAATTTCATGGATTCTTTTTCTCTTAAAATGATTGTTTACTATATTATCTCACTCAAAAATCATATAATTATTAATGTGATTTGGTTATAAAAACCTTGATTCCCTTAATAATATCTCTTTACCATATGATCATTTAATAGACAAGAATTCTCATTGTACTACTATTTACCTATCTAATTTGATATCATTTTATTGCTTTATTTTTCTTTCACATATTAAGCATACATATGGTTGAAATTTTAGATTACATATTGGTTTATAGGTAAGCATCAATATTTAGTTAGTCATATATTTGGATACTTAGCCTCTTTTAAACAAAATTATAAAGCTCATTCATGTATCACTTCTGTCACTCATGTTGGTTATTCCAAATCTATATGGATGAGGAATCATAAAATCCATAAAAAAGTTAAAATCTTAATCATTTAACAAAAGGTAATGATTCAAAAAGGTAACAAACAAATTTAAAAGTATAATCACACCAAATGACATGATTCATAACACATATTCTATTTCTAATCAAAGCTCAAACTCCACAGTTGGCCTCATGATATGGTTGAGGTCCATTGGGGTGATGTAGGCCAGTAGATTGGGATAGGAGAATTATATATATATATATATGTATGTATATTTATACACACACACACACACACACACATACATACATACAAAAAAAATGGTAATGACTACTCATGCTAGATTTTGATTGATGAAAATGAGATCAGTGATGGTAGTGGAGCTAGGAAAAGTCTCCTTATGGCATGGGTGAAAGGAAAGTATTTTTTGAGAGACATCACCCAAAATTAGTAGAGATGGATAAAAAATGGAGTTGACAGCCCTAGAGTAAGAGTATGGTCAAGATAAAGTCATAGAGGGAAGAAATGAGAATAGGGTCTGGACATATGGAACACTAGTGGTGCCTAATCTGAGAGGTATGCCCTTAAGGGGTGGTAGATAGGTAGAAGATTCATAAGTTAAGCATAGATCAATATACAAGGCATGAACAATGGATATAGAACTTTTAATGGCTGATGTATATGACAGAGCCTATACTTGGCTCCAAGATGTTTATAGTGAAGGTAAGTTATGTTAGATTCACAAACCCATCTTCCCTCTTTTTCCCTTGGACCCCCTTCATGCAAATGCATCCACCCATAATAAAGATGAGAATTAAGGTATCTATTTGACAAAATGCAATAGATATATGCTTCCATTTAGATGATCTATACAAAATCTAGAGAAGTAGAAGAAGCTAACCAAATGTTTGACAAAATACATGTACAAAATATAGCTTACAACATAGATATTATGGGGAAAATCAAGGGGCCTATGATTGTCATTACATTGGAGAGTAATTTGGGTAATCAATTCACAATAGATAAATAAACTATTACCCAATTGATAGGTTACAACTTATGGTAAAAACTCTTTCTAGAAAAATAATTTATCTTTGGGTAAAAAAATTGACCATGTTTTTGATCTAAAAGGCAAGATAGGTCAAGCACAAGGGTTTTTCAAAGGATAAGAAATGCCTTATCTACAAAGGTAGACAACTGGAAGATCAAAAACCTCTTACATTTTATAAAATTTGGAAAGATTACACCATCAATCTAATGCTCAGAATGTGGGGTGGAGTTTATCCAAGGAAGCCTTCTACATTAAAACCTTCTTTCAAGGAAGCAATAAAAAAAATCTAACATATCTATGGATAATATGTCCTCTTTCACTCTAAAATATTATGTTGTGGATCATACTAAAGAGGTACAGATGGTGGATATTATAGTTGAAATGGTTTTTGAATATCATGAAGCTTTAGAAAAACAAGCAGTCATTTGTAAATTCAATGATTACTAGCCTTCCATAAAAACACTTTACCAATAGATACACACCTCTTGGAATAATCAATGTGAGATCATTATATGCTGTAAAGGATTTTTCATAGTATATTTTGCTAAAGTGGAAGATTATGAGATATGCCTTGTAGAGGGTCCATGGTTTTGGGGAATTATGGGGCTTTATATCTCTCCTTATATCCCAAATTTTGATCCTAATTCCCACTCTATCACCAAAGTGCTTGTTTGGGTTAGGCTACCCAATTTACCTTTACACTTCACTTACACTTTTCCAGAGATAGGTAACTCCCTAGGCACATATATCAAAAGTGTTATTGATAGATTTTTTGTAGGGATTTACACATGTTCTCGAATATGTATTGAAATTGATCTTAGCCAAGGACTCCCAAATAAAATCATTTTAAAATGTGGGAAATTTCATCACATTTATATGGTGGATTATGAGAACACATCATTTCAATGTATAAGCTATAAATTACTAGGACACCTTCATACTACTTTCCCCTAGGCACAAGCCCATCCTCATAAAAAAGGTAAGAAAACAACTTCTAAAAGATGGAGCTATTTGACACTAGAGGATCTAGATGGAGAAGATGATAAAGGTAAACATACAACAAAGACAAAAGAGGATACACATACAAATATTGAACCCTAAGCTGAGGCATATGTCCATTTTGAGATGGGAAAAGGAGAAGATAAAAATCCATCTATGAAAATGGATATGAATGGGTCATTATTAGGAGGGATGAATAGAGCACATGCATATGAAATATCAGACTCTGATAAGGAACATAAGATATCACATACTCCCCCAGATATTTAGATTATAGAACTATAAATAGTCATGATGGATCCTTCCCCATGGGCGTGGCAAGAGGTTAAAAATAAGAAAGGAAAAAAGGGAAGGATAAAAGATTATATGAGATATATCACCCATTAACACTTGGTTTATATTATTTGTAGGCTAGTGATTTATACCTATCTATGTGTCTTTTCTGATACATATTTACTGATTTCCTCCCCTTTGGAATTTTTGTGTCAAGGTGTTCTTTTCCTTTGTATGTTATTTTGATATGCCATGTTTGGGCTCTCTCTTTTTTTGCCAAGTTACTTTGGCTTACTAGATGTATATTTTTACCAAAATTTGAAATAAAATGTACCAACATTTTTATTTTGATATATATATATATATATATATATATATATATATATATATATGCTATCTACTTCTCACACAAGTAACCAATCTTCACAATAGAATGATGCCTTTGTAAGAGATACTGAGAAATAGGGAACATGTTATGGGAAGGTAGGTCTATTTTCCTTTTTCTTATTCATATAACCTTCATGAGTTAATCTTAATATCTAACCTATTTACCTATACAACTTTGTGATTATTATGAGCAGGTATTTTTTGTATTTTGATGGTTAATAGACTCTTAGTGTCTCTCTTTTATACCTAGTATGCATTGTGTTTCCTAAGGTCTTATCATAGATGATCGTGTCATGAGTTTTACATTTCCTATTTCATTAAAACATTCCTAATATTTACCCTTGAGAAGTATTGGTTTTTTAATTGATCATTCCCCCTAAGGTTTCCCTTTGTGAGTTTTAGTGTAAGACCATGGATAGGACTAGGATCTCCTCATAAATTACCATAACAAAACATTTCCTTACTATCATTCACCTCATTGGTGTTCCCGTTGTGAGTTTTAGTATAAGACCATGGATAGGACTAGGCCCTCCTCACAAATTTCCAAATTAAAAACATCTTTAAAATTATTCCACAATTATTTCCACTTCATTGGTGTTACATTTGTGAGTTATATTGTAAGACCATGGATAGGACCAAACCCTCCTCAAAAAATATTCCAATACTTAGTTCATATGATAACCAAGTCATAATAAAATTACATGATTTAAATTTGAGATAATTTGGATTAGATTATGATTTACGTGTCATTGAAATAATTCCCATCTTGATTTATTATGTTTCATGCTTACTTCATAAGTACTTCACTTTTATCTTCTTATTTTATTATTACATGTATGTTTACTATTCAAAGCACAATCAATGAGAGTGGGGGGGGGGTAAATCAGTATCATTAATAATATTTTAATTTTAATTCATCATTCATTCATTAACATTCATAAATCAATATCAAATGAATGTACATAAGCATGAAGAAAGTACTAATCAACCAAAGTAATGCATAAACAACCATAACACATCATATAAGTGGGAAACCCTCATGAGGAATAAAACCAACTAAAGCATAACTTAGACAAATAGTAATATAAATAATTGAATAAATCTTTAGATGAACTAATCTAGAAAGGAACACCAAACACTAATTCACCAAGCACCCATTTGGCTTTAGCAAGAACCAACTTTCTAGGAGGTACCAACCCCCTTATTAATCAAACACTCACTCAATCAACACTATGATGACCCAGCATCCACTCATCCACAAATGATTTTTACACATTTTATTTTATGCTTATTAACACTTGATGATGGTATTATTTTTCTCTCTCTTTCTTTTTCTCTATGTCATCAATGTCATACTCAATCTCTTGTTTGCTCTTTCTCTACACACCAGCTACCTCATCATAGACTTATAACCATATTCGAGCCTCTGATACAACTATGCTCATATATGAAAACATCATATAATTTTAATCTACTCCTTTTTTTACTTATTTAAATTTTCAATAAATTATGGTCCTCTTCTTCAACTCTTCACACAATTCTATTCATCTCAAACTAGCCTCTAACCTTCTTTACTCAACTAGCCCTCTTCTTTACTTGATTAGACAATATGACATTGATATTCATATTTATAGATTATGTTATATATTAATGACACAAATATGATGTTAAACATGACCCAATTATTCTCCTCTTTGTGTTATTTTATTCTCTTGCATACACACTTCTCTTACACACATAAATAGGCCTATAATTACCTTGTACTTATACTAGTATCTTGTTCTCATACACCTTGGTCAGACATATACATTTTATAACTTGTATTATAATTTAAATATTTATTATAACATGGTTCAAAAATTAATAAATTAATATATTATTTCAGCCATAGATTAATAGGATGTATTCCTTCTTTATGTCTCATGGAGACCTAATCTCATTAGGCCTACTTAACACACATTACCCTTTGATATTATTGGAGCATAATAAAAATTATAACATAGAAGGAAAATATAAAATAATACTAAAATATAACTTATAAAACTTCACTTTAGGTCCATAATACCTTTTAGGTTCAACCACCACTTGAACCCCTTCTCAAAACACTATTCATAATAGGCCTGTGCATACACAAAAAATATGTCTTGAACAACTGAATCAATAACATCATTTTTCAAAAAAATCATGGAAAAAAATCATATATTAAGAAATATCATGACCTAAGGGTCATCAAAAAATTCATCAGATGCTTCAACTTAGGGTGTATAAGCTCAAACTCTAATATGCAAGTAGCAAACTTAGAAATGCCAACTAGCTTCAAAATATAGTCAAGGAAAAATGAACTTATGACACATTATTAAAAACAATAAATGGATTTAAATGTATTAAAATTATATTATAACATCATCAAAACAACCTCAAACAAATATATCACAATCTCTAATGGAAATTATTGGTCTTACAGACCAATCTATTGACTTTCTCTCTCACAGACTTCACTCAACCAGACAAGCCATTTTGGATTCAATGGTTCAACATATAACACTAAATTAAAATATTATTAAAATAATGTATATATAATTAAATTAAAAAAAATAACATCATATGAATTTTATTCTTCTTCTCAAGTTAAATAGCCTCCAACTCATCACTACAACTTGCTTATCCAGATCTGCCAGTTTACCTTCAACACCTGTGAATTTTTTTTAGAAACTTTCAATGCATGATGATGATATTATAATATCATTAGACTAATATATGTAACTTTTTGAGATTGGTATTCAATACCAATACTACTATATATATATGTATATATATATATATATGTATATATATATGTGTGTGTGTGTATATATATATATATGTATATATATGTATGTATATATATGTATATATATATATTTATATATATATGTATATATATATATGTATATATATATGTATATTACATATATATATATATATATACATATATATATACACACACATATATATATATATATATATATATATATATATATATATATATATATATATAAAATAGTGAAGGTGTAACGTTGTGAGATTGGTATTGAATACCAATCTCACAACGTTACAACTTCACTATCTTATCTGTACTAGATAGATCAATTTATGAGATTTTTTTTTTATCATATCTACTAACCTCAAAAACTTATATCCATTCACTTATATTCATCCATAATCCATGACAACACATCCCTAATCAACTTCTCACTTTTGCTAGGTTTTCTCATTGTCTGCACCATTAGGTCTATTAGTGATAGGTCAGATTGTATGAATGGTTTATCAAACCTAAGGTATATAAAATGATAAAAACCACCATTAACATATAATATAAGTCTCAATATTCAACCTTCATACATTCAATAAATTTGACTTGGTCAAATCAGATAGCTTTAACAAATTTCCTATAAACATTTTCTTGTAGGGTCTGCTCACTCACCTGAGAAAAAAATCACACCTGAGAGGTGAATGATATAGTTTAATACAACCTATAATAATCACTTTTATATACATTCCAAACTATTCTAGGAACATTTGATCAACTTATTTCATATTGGGTCACTATTAGTGTTCTTTGAGGGTTTAAACCATCTTCTCAATCCTAACGATCATTCATAAATCTTAGCCCATTATTCTAGATAAACCAATGCTTGTAAATTTTATCTATGACCCTTACCCATATATTATTAATATATTAAAGTCCTCATTTATATGATTCTTCATGTGCCAATGAGTCACTTGAAAAATCTTTCTTGGAGTAGACAACTTCTTCATCATGTGCACTTGAGAGACCTTAGAACACTTTTTCAAGCCTTTTATTCACAAACCATTGACATAAAACTTAATGAACATGATTAAAATGAATTTAATAACCTTTTTAAATTCTCACATACTCACCCATTCCTTGGAAACTGATCTTGATTCCCCATCTGGCCGCCATCTCTCTCTTTGCTTTCTAGGCCTTAACTTGCAAGTCACATTAGGCCTTAAAAATGACCTTCTAACCACTGTCTAAGATCTTATCACCTCATGTACATTAGATGAAACCTCTTATCATGCTTACCTAATATCAAAACATTATTCATATGTTTTATTAATGAGCTCATGATGCCTTATTAGGATAAGTAGGGTCTATAACTAGTCTAGTTACAGATGTAAGACTGAGAGTACTTCCCCTTATAGGCTTCACCTTGAAACTATCCTAAGTGATCCAATGAATCTTATTTATGTATGATCAACCATCTTTATAAAATCAATCTTCTTCAAATATTTTATATAAAATATTCATGTGGCTCACTTAGAACATATTTAGATCTACTTATGCAGATATTCAAAGCTCAACTAAGGATCTTCATAACTCACTCAAAGCATCTTTGGGTCTACTTATGCAGATCTTTGGAGCTTGACTAAAGATCTTCATATCTCACTGCATTTTATACTCTATTCTTAAAAATTGTTTCTAAAACTATTAATGACTTTCTCTAGTCTTTCAAATTCTTTCTCAGTAGAGAGACATTAGATTGCCTTCAAAACAACTCAAAACTTGACTATCAACCTTACCTTCACCATGAACCTTATGGCATCAATCCAAACATAAATCAAAAAAACTCATCAATGCTAGTATAATAAATCATCATACACCTACCTCAATTGCTTACTTGATGGCATATGCACATTTAGAAAAACTATGGTGACCACTATTGATGACAACCATCAATGCCAAAACTCAGCTAATGCAATGACACATGCTTAATAATCTTTCTCCCCCTTTGTCATTGATGGAAAAGGGTCACCTATGACTACTAGAATAAAAATTTCTCCCCCTAAGCTGATATTACCTCATCAAAGATGGATAGATGACACACTAATATTCATAAACTATACCAACCACTCTTGACAACCACTCTGAAAAACTTTTCTCAACCAGGCCACTTCTCCCTCATTCTAAACTATCTTCCCTTTTTAGATCATTCTCCTAGCTCTATTATTAAATGCAAAATAAACCACTCTCTTGACATCTACTGGAGATCTACCACTTCCCCTTACTTCGTGCATACTAAAAATAGATGAACTCTTCCTTTATACACCTTGATGCCATAAAGATAAATGATGTTCCAACTTATCTTCATGATTATGTATACCTTCTCTAGAATACACTCACTTGTTATTGGAAGCTAATGAGCATGATTAGCTCCCAATCATTACTTGAATTTTTTAATTATTTTTAGGGGTAGGAATTACACCCAATTCCTATGTCTTAGGTGTTCAAAAGTTACCTTTGGAAGTGGTTTGGTTAGGATGTATGCAATCTGATCCTGTGATAGAAACATATTCAAGTTTGACACTTTGTTCACTTACCCACTCTCTTAGAAAATGATACCTAATGGGAATATTTTTGGTCCTTGAGTGTATGATAGGGCTTCTTTGAGACACTTATATCACTTGTATTGTCACAATAGATAGGGATAGTACCATCATACTCCACCTTGTAGTCATTTTAGGGTCTATCTCATCTATAGGACCTAAATGCAACGTGAAGCTTACTATAATGTAATTAGGCTCACAAGTGGACAAGGCTATTGATGGTTGACTTCTTGATTAATCCATGAAATTAGGCACCCACCTAGGAAGAAGGATCCTCTATTAGTACTCTTCCTATCATCTATACTTCATTGCCCAATCTACATCCACGTAGGATATCAAATTGAAACTCCTTGCTTATTGGATACCATAATCCATCACTCTATAGTCCCCTTTGGATACCTGATGTATCCTTTTGATTTCTTGTCAAATGATTCTACTTTGGATCTACTTGAAACCATCCTACAAGACCTACTACTTGCAATGATGTCAGAGTCTAGATGTAGTGGTATATAATAAACTTCCAATCATTGAACCTATATGATGTCTAGATTGACCTTTAAAGACTCATCTTCCTTGCTTAGCTTAAATCCTATGATCATGGGTGTACTAACTACCTTTAAATTATCCATCTAAAACTTATTCAACATCTCTCTTATGTACTTTGCTTATGAGATGAATATACCTTTTTCAAAATGAGTGATTTTAAATCCAAGAAAGAATGATAGTTCTCATAGCATGGAAATCTCAAATTATTTCTTCATTACCTATACAAAGGCCTTTGTCATGTTCTAATTGTTTCCAAAAAATATGATGCCATCTACATAGACTACTTCTATTAGTTGATGGTCATCTTTTGTCTTGATGTATAGATTATTGTTTGCAACTCCTCTTTTAAATATTTTTTCTAACAGATACTTGTCCAACCTATAATATCAAGCTCTAGGAGTTTTCTTTAGATTTTAGAGAGGACTTTTTTAGTCTACAACACATAGTCTTTATCATCTTGATAGTGAGAACCATTTGTGTTTCGCAATGTACACTTCTTTGTATAGATTCCCATTCAAAAAGGTAGATTTGACATCCATATGGTATACCTTGAATCCTTTGAATCTTGTCATAAGCTAGAAATAATATGATGGCCTCCAATCTTACTATTGGTTATGCAAAGGTATCCTCAAAGTCTACCTATTCAAGCATGTGTATATCTATTGCATACCAATCTAGCCTCGTTCCTAGTGACTTCTCCATCTTCATTCAACTTGTTTCTAAACACCCATTTTTGAGCCAATGACATTCTTATTTTTAGGCCTATTAACTAGTTCCCAAGTCTCATTATTATCTATTTGATCTAACTCCTCATTCATAGACATATATCCAAAATTTATCTTTTCTATCTTCTATAAGACTCTTATGTTAAATATTGGATAATATAGAAACATTATCTTGATTTAGATTACTTACTAGTCTTCTCCTTGTTTGTAAACCTACATTCTTATTGCCAATGATTTGATATTTATGATGATCTCTTTGAATATATATTAAGGGTCCTTTTGAGTCCTATCTCTCTTCAACTTCTTATTCTTCCTCATCAACCTCTACATCCTCCACATAATTATTGAAGTCTAAATTATCTAAAGTATTCTTTGACTATGAGTGAGATTTCCTTATCTCATCAATATTTACATTGGTACTTTCCACTATCTTTTGTTGTCTCTTGTTTTAACATATATAGGATGAGATAATTGATGAGTATCCTAAGAATATGAATTCATCAAATTTGGAATCAAATTTACCCAAGTATTCATCATCTCTTTTGATGAAACATTTCTCCCAAACACTCTAAAGTGTTCTACATTTATAGGTCTGCCCTTCCATAGTTCATAAGGAGCCTTGTTGTCATTAGTCCTTATCTATCATCTATTTAAAATGTAGAAATCAGTTCTTAATACCTCTCTCTAAGATCCATAGTATAATATACAATCATTCAAAATAAAAACTATTAATCTCTTGAACTAGCATATTCTTTTTTTCCACTACCCCATCCTACTGAGATGTCCTAGCTACTGAGAATTATCTCCATATTTGATGAACTTCATAGAAGTCATAAAACTCATTAGACCAAAACTCTCCCCCTCCATCATATGTTAGGCACTATCTTCCCAGTCTTCTCATTCTCAAAAAGAGCCTTAGATTCCTTAAACTTGTCAAGATTCTATGATTTCTCTTTCAAGAATGCAACCCAAGTCATTCTTGTGTAATCATCAATGAGTGACATGAAGTATCTATCTCCTTGAATGATTTTAATTATTGTAGGCCCATAGATATAAGTGTGGATTAATTCTAATAATTTTTTGGTAGAGTAATACTTGGACTTGAATCTTATTCTCGTCTACTTACCATGCTGACATGCCTTGAAAATTATGTTTGTAGGTTTGACGATCTTAGGCATGTTCTTCACATATTTTTTAGTGCTAGTTTTGACCAGGTTATCAAATTTTCGATGACCTATCCTTTATGTTCCATATATAAATTTTAATTATATGACTCATGAAACATCTCTCCTTCTTGATATCATTTAATAAATATAGGTTGTTCTTATTCCTCTTAGCATTGACAATTAGCCTTCCTAACTTGGCTCTCCTTATCTCACATCTTCTATCATGAATGGTTAATGTGTGTCCTTGATTGAACATATGATTTAAACTAAGTAGGTTATGTTTCAAACCATACACATATAACACCTTTTGGGTCATTGTATTTCCATTATCCAGACTTAAGATACCCTTGACAACTATATTGGCAGTTATGTTATTTCCAAACCTCACTATTCCTATAATATTATTTCTTTATGAGATGAAATTATTTTTATCTCTTGTTATGTTACTTGAGAAATAATTATCTATATACCATTTCATTCCTTCATATTTAATGTGAAATGTAGTTTGATTTAGCATATAATAATCTTTGGTATTATATTCCTCCTTGTATAAATAGTCCATCTTATCTCTTGAGCTCAATATGATCCATCCTAACTTGTTTTAGCTTCTATGCCAATGTTTGATCCTTTTTATGAATTATTGGAGATTCATATGTCTTGTTTAATATTTTAGGTCTTATAAATTTATTATGGAATAATATTAAAATGTGTCATGTATTGTGACAAATGTAGTAAGCAACATTCCTACACTTACCATGGTTCTAAGATGACTTATCATTCATTTCATTGGGTTACCTGAGTGGTTTTTTTATGTTGATATTCTTGAATTATTCAAAATTCTCATGCTCTCTCTAAAAATTTCTCATTTTTTCTATTAAATGCACATGCTCAACCTTAAACTGGTCATACTAAAATTCTTTTGACTTGAACCTTGTGTTGACATCTTCTAACTAACTATTGAGATCATTGATAGTCTTCTTTTACTAATTCAAATCATCAAGGGATCTTATGAGCTCAACTTCAAGGTCTACTTCAACTTTTACTTCTTAATTGTCATAGTATACTTATTCATAATACATGTTATCTTCTCCCTATTGATCAAAAGACATCTTTTGATTATTAAGATCACCTTCAAGATATTAGACTTATTACAAAGGACCAAGATGATTCAAAACTCAAAAGCTTTGGTTGAAAGATAATTCGAGAAACAAGAACAACACAATTGTAATAATGTTGTCTCTGAGAAGATATGTTTTATTACTCAAAATTGTAGATACAACATATGTCTATCTTTGGGAAGAAATGTCTGATTTCCATTTTGGGTTACATCTTCATTTATACACATGTCAATGTAATCTTGAATAGACTATTCCTTACCTTGGCAAAGTTGTTACCACTATATATATAGATCATCATATGCTCCAATGGGGTAGTATTCTTCCTTTACAGCTTCTATGAAATCATCCCAGGTAGGTTCCACTTCATGGCCAATATCATTTGTATTGAATCTCTTCTTGTACGCTTCCCACCAATTTTTGATAGGCAATGATGCTTTCAAAAGAGCAAAAGTGATATTCTCTTTATCAATGAATTTATTTACCAAAAAATATGAAGACAATTAATCAAACCAATTTTATAATACATCAACATTGATTTTGCCTTCAAATGTAGGGATATCAAAATTCACCTGAACCTTGAAGGGTGTTGGGGCACTTAAATGATGTAGGGCTGCAGATGAGGAGCCAAAATTTCCCAGCAAGATTTGTTGAAGAATTTGAGTGAATTATTATAAAATATATGCTTAATAATGTTAGAGGGATTCATTCACCATTTCCTTGAAAGGATCAGATGTCTTGGTGTTATCTACCATTTGAGGTCATTTGGA